>VBSM01000306.1:695776-711367 GCA_008086735.1 Cheirogaleus medius
GGCTGGTCTCAAACTCCTGGCCTTAAGTGATCCTCCTGCCTCAGCCTCCCAAAGAGCTGGGATTACAGGTGTGAGCCACCTTGCCTGGCTGAGATTGACTTTTGAAACAGAAAATCTGTTGTTGAAATGAGGGTTTCATCAAACACTATTGACTCCGCAGGAATGCACATAGCATTTAGGAGGCCACATTACCCCAGACTGTTTGGAGGTATTGCCCAGGGGTGATGAGGAGCTGACCCATCAGTGTGCAGGGTCTCCTACCAGGGACATCTTTCCTTGTTGTCTCAAGTATCATTTTTGCCTCTTTTCAATGCCAGAGCCTTGTCTGGTTGCTCCCAGCTTAATAATGGTTAAATGACCATGCCATGGCCCTGGGTGTCTCTACTACAGTAATGCGGAAATCCCAGAGGTCACAGGGACAACTCTTGGGCAGTGATGGTGGCAGTGGTGAGGGGGGCGACTGGACTGTTGCCCACATTAATCTCTGTAGCTGGGTGACCTTGAGAATGTCACCTCACCTCTGCCGATCTATATAGTGAAAGGCTTGAGGGCGATGAGTGGTTTCTAAGTGTACATGTCACCTTTATTAAAGGACCTGAGTTCCTGCATAATTAAGACCAAAAGCCTGCTTTTTCCACAGAAGACTTTTCAGTGTTGACATGCAAAAATAATGATAGTCTTGGCCGTATATACACACTGTGCTCACCCCCAGTGGAGAGTCCCTGGAATGGGTGATTCTTCCGGGCCCTTCCTACTCTGAGGGTCTAACACACTGACGACGGCGGCTCACATGTGCCCCTTGCTCACTCCATAGCGGGTACTTTACACACAGCACCCGGCTGCATCCTCACACCCACCTGTGAGGCAGCATGTGATCCCGCCTGACCAAGGAGGCCATGGCAGCTCCGAGAGCTTAGGCTGCTTGCCCAGAGACACACAGCTGGTAACTGGCCAAGTCTGCTTGAGAACCCAAGAGCTGTGGGGGTCCTCACCATGTTCAGAGTTTAAGCATTTTATTTATTTATTTATTTATTTATTTATTTATTTATTTATTGAGACAGAGTCTCACTCTGTTGCCCGGGCTAGAGTGCCGTGGCATCAGCCTAGCTCACAGCAACCTCCAACTCCTGGGCTCAAGCGATCCTCCTGCCTCAGCCTCCCGAGTAGCTGGGACTACAGGCATGGGCCACCATGCCCGGCTAATTTTTTCTATATATTTTTAGTTGGCCAATTAATTTCCTTCTATTTCTTAGTAGAGATGGGGTCTCGCTCTTGCTCAGGCTGGTTTTGAACTCCTGACCTCAAGTGATCCTCTGCCTCGGCCTCCCAGAGTGCTAGGATTACAGGCGTGAGCCACCGCGCCCAGCTCAGAGTTTAAGCATTTTAGAGGAGGAAAAAACCCAACATCATGCTGATTCTGTTTCATCCAAGGCTAAAACTAGAAAGCTTCACTTGCTTAATGAAATTTCAGTGGCACCCAGTGCTCAGAGAAGACAAGGCCCAGGGTGGCTTTGTTGGCAGCTGAGGTGAGACACTGGAGAACAGTACCTGACACTTTTGTTTCAAAGTATCCGCATGCATACCGTGACAAGGTTTTACCCTGTGCCACGTTTTACAGCTCACAAGGCCCTGTAAAACATCCCAGATCATTTGCTCCTCACCGCGGCCCTATCAGGGGGTGGCGGCTATTACTATTATCCCCACATTGCACATGAAGAAACTGAGGATAAAAGGGCTGAAATAACTTTCTCCAAAGACCCAACATAAGGATCTGAGCTTGAGTTCAAACGTGGGGCCTCCCACACTGATTCCATCGCATCTCCCCGTTCCTTGTGGCTGCTTCTTTCTGCAAAGAAAGGCACCTAATTTTGTATTTATGTTTTTCAAGTGTGTTTGCTGGCTCAGGGAAATGATATGATTTGGTCTCTCAGCTTGACGGAATGATCCGCCAGTGTAATTGTTCTATATGTTAATGGTTTTATCATTCTTTGCACAAACAACATTATAACAACATTAATGGAAATCTAAGAGAAAGAGAAATGCACCAAGCCTGCCACCCACAATAAATCAAGTTTTGATTTTTCCACAATTCTTTTCCAATTCTTGACCATGCACAGACATACTTTTTACAGGGTTTGTAATGCTCGGCAAAGAAACAGTTTTGTGTTGTGTCTTTTGTATGTTATACTTTATTATAAGCATCATCTATGTTGCTCAATAATCTTCATAATTAGCTCTTTCGTGGCTCTACCATATTTCAGTGAGGTTGGGTGCACCATATTTATTTAGCCATTCCCCTGCTATTCGACATTAGGGTGGCAATTGTATTTTTGTCACCTGCTTTTTGCTTTCCTCTAGTTCTGGCCCAGAAAATGTGGGAGTATCACAATTGGCCCCAACCCCAAAGGGCCTGTGGCTCTGCCTCCAACACATCTCCCAGTGTGGGAGGCGAGGAGCACCAGGAAAAATATTTTGTTTGGTAGCCTAGAATTTTAACTTCTTCTTTTTCTTTTTTTGTCGCCAGGGCTAGAGTGCCGTGGCATCAGCCTAGCTCATAGCAACCTCAAACTCCTGGGCTCAAACGATCCTCCTGCCTCAGCCTCCCAAGTAGCTGGGACTACAGGCATGCGCCATCATGCCCGGCTAATTTTTTTTCCTATTTTTAGTACAGACAGGGTCTTGCTCTTGATTAGGCTGGTCTCAAACTCCAGACCTGAAGTGATCCTCCTGCCTGCCTCGGCCTCCCAGAGTGCTAGGATTACAGGCGTGAGCCCCTGTGCCCAGCTTGAGAATTTTAACTTCTTCCATACCTTCCAATGGGCTCATCAAGTTTGGCTAGGAAATAGGTCTTTAGGAAGAAGGCCCCAGGGGGATAGGGGCCAAGTGACTCCCTTATAAGTCTCTGCCACTTGAGCTTCCATCATACTGAAATCAAGGATTGTGAGAATTCAATAAACTTGTGAAGATGAAAAGCCAGGTCAACTATAAAAATGCCTTGTAAATGCAAGGAGATGATCTCTTCATTTTGCTTAGGCACAGAGAAGAGAATGGTGGACTCATTTTCATCCTGAAGTGCAGGTCACCTTGCTTACAGCGCTGGTGCGGCTGCTTGGGGGAAGGGGGTTGTTGGAAACCAGCATGATACCAGTTCCCTGGATCTGCAGCCTCTCTCAGTGCCTGGTTTAGGCTTCAATTCAAGACTCCTCCACTTTCCCACTAGCTCAGGAATCCCGAGCTCCAGCTTCTGGACCCAACACAGAGCCTCCAGTGAGTTCAATTATTCTAACAATACAAACGTGCCATCAAACAGACATATGGTGGGACTTCTACAAGGCTGGGCATTGCAGCCCTTGTTGCCATAGAGACTTGCTAGCCCTACCAGAGTGGAGCCACAGACCCCTCCTTCCACCACACCCGGTCTCCAGGGTTACTAACTCCTGCCACAGACGCAAAGATGCTGAGAAGCACATGGCGTGGTGCAATAGACACAGGCTTGTCTAGACAGATCTGGGTCCAAATTCTGGCTCCACAACTTCCTTGATATCAGACCACGCACGGGGCAGCTCTCCCTCTGAGTCTCAGTTTGCTTATCAGTAAAATGGCATCAACGACCCCTGCCTGGGGGTTGTTCCGAGGATGGAGTAAAGTCGTGGATGAAAAGTGCTGGCATGCAATAGGTACGTGATGAATATGGATTCTCTTTCCCTTCTCTGTGGGACACTAGTCCAAAGAGATGGCTCATGTATGCACAGCGATGCACGTGCCGTGGAGTGACGGTGGTGCTAGCACGCATCCTCCGCCCCGCCACATTCAGATTCGCAGGGCGACAGGGCTGCACTTACTCAAGAGTTGGCTGTGAGAGTTAGTGAGAAATCAATCCCAACTCATAAGCTTGGCAGACAAAGCTTTCCAGTCTTAAAGCAACCTATGCTCTAAAGTCCCGTTGGGCTTCCAAATGCTGGGGCTGCCCCCCCCCCCCACTTTGCAGCTGGTTCCCTCCTCACTTCCTGCCACATGGGGCTGTCCCCACAGTCCCCTAACATGCTGGGCTCACTTCTGGCTCCAGCCTCAGGGTAAAGGCCCATACACAGTGTTTCCCTCTTCTGTAATCATATTCTTCTTCCTTCGAAAAGCAATTTCAACTTTCTAAAACCTTTCCTAGCTATCTCACACTACATCTTCCCAGTCACCCTGGAAATGTGCTAAGGATTCCCGCTAAGGATCCTTAGCTTTTCACAGCCGAAGGATGAAGGTAGCAGAGGGAAATGACTTGCATAAGATCACCCTGTGGGTTCACAGGCAAGAGACCAGAAGCCAAGCCTTCCAAGAGCTGGTCAATGGCTCTTTCCCACCTCTCGGTAAACAAATTGTAGCCCTTGCCCTTAAAAAGCTCATGTTTTACTAGGGGAGATAAACATTGAATAACAACTACAAAAATGATAATGCCAGCAATGATAACATTATGTAAAAGCTACCAAATTAGTACAGGGGAGGGAGTGATGAACTCTGTTAATTAATTTTGTATGGAGGAAGGAGGTCAGTCTCTTTCAGAGAAGAGGTGACACCTCCAGGTTTTGAAGGATGAATAGAAAATTGCCAGAAGATAGTGAATGGAGGAGGTGTTCTAGAAAGAGGAAAGTGCATTCGTGAAAGCATGGAAACATTGGATGGGTGAATTTGGAGAAACATGTCATTGAAGGTGGCTGGATCATCATGTTCAAAGTGACAAAGTGACAGAGGTGAGGCTGGAGAAGCAGGTAGGGCCCAACCATGGAAGGTCTCTAAGTTGTGCTAAGGAAAATATTGTTTACCCTAGAAATTTGTACATCCCAAACCTCAGGCATTGGTGTCTCAGCTTCCCAATTTCTGCCATTTCCATGTACCACCTGTACTACTAGTTACTTAATCATTTTAATCAAAAGACTCACTTTAAAAACATTTAACCTTGCCCTAATAAAAATATACGAGAAACCATGAGTTTGATATAATAGTTATATTTTTTCTAATGCACCTTAACATATATAGAGAACTCTGAAAGCCAAAGGAGTTTTCTCTGTATCACCTACAATGATCCCCTGGGCCGTCTGGGATCCACCCCACACTTTGGGAGCAATTCAATCCCACAGCCCCAAGTGAGTGAGGCTTGAGGTCCCAGCAAGGGAGTGCAGGGGCAGCTCACTCTGGTGGCTCCGTCAGTCGGGAGGTCAGAGACTTGGACACGGGCAGTGGGATAAGAGGCGGGGCTCCCATGTCTCAGAGGAAGCCTCAACCACAAATACTTGATGAATGAATGAATGGCTAGATTGGCGGGTGAGAATCACGTGTGTGGGGAGGGAGGGAGGGAAGAGCAAAGGATGACTCCCAGGTTTCGAGTTTGGGTTACTGGAAAGATGGTGGTGTCGCCAAGAGAAAATGGAAGAGAGAAAGGGAGCAAGAAGAGAAAGGGCAGTGCAAGATGTGCACAGTCAAGCATGAGATACTCGCGGGACATTCGGGTGGACATGGGGCAGCTGGCTGTGCTAGCGCGAGCGGCAGACTGAGGTTTGGACGTCAAGGCTACGGAGGTGGTCTCCTCCAGGGCTTGACTTAGGGGAGAGGGTGCAGAGTAAGAGGAGACGCAGGCCTAAGACAGAACTCTGAGCAAAGGACATTTGCATTTCAGGGCGGGGCAACAGAAGAGATGATTTCTTCCTGCACGAAGCCTTTCCTCGCAGGACAGATCCACCTCCCACCCAGGGTCCCGCCTTCTTCCTGAGGGCACGAGCTGATTGTTCGCTGTGTTTGTCTCCTCTCCTCGGCCAGCCTGTGAGCGGCCTGGAACGGGAGGCGAACCACTCTTTCCCCAGCTTAGCCCGGTGGGAGTGAGTGATCACTCGGTGCCTCTGGGACCGCCCGGGGATGGCGAGCACGTGGGTGTGGTGCCGGGGTAAGGTGAGGACCCAGAGGTGGAAGGGACAGGGAGGGAGGAGCCATCATGAGGCCACCTCTTCGTGCTGCCAGAGGCTGCCCCCGTGGCTACTACCTCCAGGATGACCCCGGATTGGAGCTGGCATTGAAGATGCAAAACAACTTCTAAGAAATAAAACAGCAGCCAGTAACTGCCCCAAGCTGTGCCACCAGTGATTATGCGGCAAGTTATCCTCAGGTTCCTGTGCTAGGTGACACAGGGCATCTCCAGTAACACCAGCGGGCCCTGCGCCTCCTGCTCTGTGGCAGAAAAGCAGGATGCTACGAGGTGGCAATTGGGCCATTCGCCTAATGGTGGCCTTAGAAAAGCGTATCCCAGAAGATCCCAAAAACCTTCAACTCCCAGAATCTTTGTCCTTGGCTCAGTCCACCACAGAGGCCCAAACTCAGCCCACCCAGGAGGCCACACAAAGCCCTGCTCTGATGGGCGGGCCCCCAGGGACTGTTCCCCTGCCTGCCAGCACCGTGCAAGCTGCTTTCCTGTGGCTTCCTTCCCTCCCACGCCGTGTTCTGTCCTAGGAATGCCCCTGGGACCGGCTGGCCCTGGACAACTAACCTCAACTGCGTGGCCAGTTGAGTCCCCAGGAAGAGACAGGGGCAACCCTCTTGGACCTGAGCATGGCATGCTTTCAGCGGGACACCAATCCATTTATTGCTTTCTTATGGTAAACTTGAGTTAAACTCGGCAAAAACTTTCCATTCCTTCCCACTGGCCTGAAAGGTGGACGAGAGCCTCCCAAACAGACACAGAGGAAACTCCCGGACTCTGTACGACAAGGGGTGCTGACAAGGGAGAAGAGGGGACACCATCTATACGGCGGGAGGAGGGCAAGGAGAGAAAGTGCCCCAGCCCTCGTGCCCGGAGCCCGATCTGAGGCAGCAGTGGAAGGTGCTTCTGAGTGGCCAAGGGGCAGCTAGGAGGGCTCAGAGTTGGTGGGAGGGGGGCGAATGGGACAAGAGAAGTTGCTTCCACGTTGCTCTTGCACTGCCTGGGAAGGTGAGCTAGGAAAAGTTGTCCCCAGACCCTGATTCCCATAATGTCAGTATCCAGGAGGGAGTTGCTGGGGGAAACTATGCCAGGACCCTTGAGTTCACATCTGGAGAGGAGCGAGGAAGGGGCAAAGCAGGGCACGCCAGGGGTAGGGGCAACACATCCAAGACTGGCAAATGCTCCTTTTGCCCATGCAGCGAGGCGAGCTCTCTGTCGGGGCTGGGGCAGGGAGGTGGGGGGCAGGGCATTACACAGCAAGAAGCAGATTTGTCTGGATCATTCTGTGCCTGCAGCATATGAGGTAGAGCCGGGAGAGGTGTAGGTGTACATGTTCGGGGCGGGGATGGGAGCTGGGGGGAGACGAAGGTTTGAATAACAAAGGAGGCTTGTAAAGGATAAGCCATGCATGGTTCCAAGACTCTGCCCACTGGTTCCAGGGAGAAAGCACAGTCCTAGCAATAAACTTCAGTCCCTGGCACGTTGCTCACTTCCCTGACACTCCAGCCACCCTCCAGAGGCTACACGGGGTTGCTGGCAAAGGGGCCAGCCCCTCCCAGCTCAGGGAGCTCTGACTTATGCAATTCAGCCTGGCATGGGAGCAGGGGAGCTGGGAGTTCACCCGCATCTCCCTCTGGCGCTCTCCCCGCCCCCTGCCAGCCCCTGCAAGTCACACCAAGGGTCAGGGGCCCTGCACGGCAGCAGCTGGGGAGGCCCTGGCTGCAGGAGCCCCCGGAAAAAGGAGGGAAGGGAAGAGAGTACCTGTTGCTGAATGCATCCTGCTTTGGCTCTTACTCCTCGGTTGCTTGTGGTGAGAGTTGCCCATCATTCTGTTCTGGACTGGCAGCCACCGTGGCTGCCGCGGCCACCTCCTCCTCCTCCTCCTCCTCCTTTTCCTCCTCCTCCTCCTCCTCCTCCTCCTCTGCCTGTGCTCCTCCCCAGGTGCTTACATCACCTCAGCTTTGCTTCTCACACACATGGCTCTTCCAAATCCCACTTGTGCCCCTAGCACAGAATTGCACAGATCTGACCCTCTCACTTGGACTACAGCCTGCTAGGAGCTTCTCTCAGTGTCTCTCTCTCTCTATCCCCCCCTCTCTCCCCCCCCTCCCTTCCCCCTCCCCGTTGCTCAGTGCTCCACTCAGGTCGAGTAGCCCAGGTTCCAAGGGGAACCCTAGTGAGCCCCGAGTGTGGCCCCCACCTCATCTGCCTCTGCGGACGGAGCCAGCACGGGCACCCTCCGGGACCCGACTCGCCCGCCCTCGCCGTCCCTGGCTGCCGCTGCTCTCAGCGCTGTCATTACTGCTGCCGCTCGCTCGCTCGCTTGCTCTGTCTGCAGAAGCTTGCAGGAGCGAGGGGCCAATAACAGAGCCTAATCTGGGAGTGTGACAGGGACTAGTGAAGGAATGTGCTACCCAGGAATTCTAAGTGACACAGCTCCCTGCTCCACTGGGGGACGGATCCAGTTCTGTAAGTGACAGCTGCCAATGGGCTCTGGGCTTCAGTTCCGACAGAAATCTGGGAAAATTTGGGCAGCGCATGAAGCTGCCAGGCTGCAGACTTGGTGCTGGCACAACCAGATGCCTCTGGAACGCCCAATGTGGCCACCAGGTGCACCTGCTTCCCTGTCAGACACACCTGAAGCCTCACTCCACCCTCCCCTCCCTCCCCTGCTTTGCCTTCCCAGGGGAGGGCAGGGCTGGCAGGCAGAGACTCACACGCTGGAACTGGGACCCTCGGCAGCCAATGAGAGCGCTCCTTGCATGAGTCCCACAGCAAATCCACGCGCGCGCGCTCACACTCACAGACACACATACGCAGCCGCTCGCTGCGAGTGCTGCAGCCCTGTGGGATAAGTGACACGGGGCAGGTGGTGCTGGCTCAGCAGCTCGTTCCAGCCCCAGCAGCCCGGCAGCGAGGAAGGGCCATGGCTTCTGGAATCAACTCTGCCTGAGCTAGACAGCCTCCAGTGCCTTCACTTACTTAGGCGAGTCATGGCACTGCTCAGCGCTGATGTCATCAGACTCATGCTCACCGGGACAAGGGGCCTCTCTGTCATTGTCATGGTCATGGAGCACTGGGGGTGTAGTTCCAGCTAGAGCTTCAGGTGGGCAGACTTGGGGCACTGTGCTACCCAGAAAGCAGAGCTTTCTGAATTGGGGGCAGGAGATCTAAAGTGGGAACCATCAGTCCCTCCACTCACTCACCCAGCCAGTCGCTCAGTGATTCTTTCAACAGTTCCCAGGGATCTGCTCTGGCCAGGCCTTGTGCTAGCGCTGGGGACACAGAGGTGTAATGCTGTGGGACTATCAGAGAGAAAATTCTTCAGTCTGGAAGGGCTGGAGATACCTCCCCAGAGGAGGTGATGCTTGAAATGGGCCATGAAGGATGAAGAAGAGTTGGCCAGGCACACAAAGGGGAAGGATGTACTCTTAACTATTCTGGAATATTACCCCTACTAGGAACCTCTCCTGCTCCACCTCCAACTTTCAACAGTCTCTTCAGTTTTCTTCAACAGCTCCACAAACATTCCCCAACTACTGACTATCAGACTCTCTCGGCCTAGTGGGGGCAACAGATAATTACACAGGGGAGTCTCAGGATGGTGGGACCCATGCTTGGGCTTGGCTGCTCACTGTGGAATGTGGCAGGAGGCCTCCAAGGGGACTGAGACCAAATAAGAGGGCATGGGAAATAGAGGTCCCAGAGCAAGTGTGAAGAGCCACAAGTGAAATATCTTGGGAAAATAAATTTATGAATATGGTCAAAATCATGGAGATTTATGAACACGGCAAAAATCTTGAAGATGATAAGTGAATAACTGAAGTTTGGAGAGCATTTAGTCCCTGCCCTATTATCCACTTGTGAGAGGTCCTAGGTATAAGTCTTGGTAGGTTGTCTTGGTAGGTTCAAGGTTATAAACATGGACTAAAAAAAGCTTAGAGATGCTGTAAAAGACAGAACCATGACTTCTTGAAATGATCGTAAAATGCATGGGACATTGTGAAAGTCAAAAGAGAATTGAATTCAATTGGGTTGTGCAGTTGGGACTCCAGATTATATTCCCAGGGACCAGATGAGGAAGCTTGAATAGGAGCGGGCATGTTTTGGAAGTGTTTGGGGAGTGAGGGGAGGGGACAGTGGGGCTGAGAAATGAGCGCATGATCACAAACTGGACACACCTGTGCACTCACTACACAGGTCAAGAAGTTGACCATGACCAGGACTACAGAAGCCCTCCTCAAGGTGGTTTTCTAACATCATTGCAGATCTTCCTCACAACAGCCCTGTCAGGTAGATTCTATAAGTTCAATCCACTCTTCAGATACTCAAAGGCAGGCTAGGAGAGGGAAGACAACTTGGCCAAAATCCCTGTTGGCTTCTTCTACTGGGCCTACATACATGCTCAAAGTTGTTGCCAACAAAAGAAAACAGTAGACACAGAACCCCTCCTTTCTCCCTGCGGCCCCTCTACCTCGTTATTCTTCTCTCTCCTCTTCTCATCTGGGGAGTCCACACCCTGTGTCCCATGTCCTCATCCCCTCTTCTCTGTAAGCCCCACTGTGGCCCTTGGAGCTTCTATCACCCAGGCACCAGTCTCCCCATGGCCACAGCCAGTAGATGCTTTAGCATGTGCTGTGGGTTAAGCACTCCTCCTCTACTAAATGAACCCAACTAATGCGCGGGGCAGCAGGATTTGAACCCCTGTCTGTCTATCTCCAAATTCAGTACTTTCTCCACCCTGTTCCTTTTTATCATCTAAAGTGGATGGAGGCCGGGCGTGGTGGCTCACACCTGTAATCCTAGCACTCTGGGAGGCCGAAGCGGGAGGATCACTCAAGGTCAGGAGTTCAAGACCAGCCTGAGTAAGAGCGAGACCCCGTATCTACTAAAAATAGAAAAAAATTAGCTGGACAACTAAAAATATAGATACAAAAAATTAGCCAGGCATGGTGGCACATGCCTGTAGTCCCAGCTCCTCGGGAGGCTGAGGCAGAAGGATTGCTTAAGCCCAGGAGTTTGAGGTTGCTGTGAGCTAGGCTGACGCCATGGCACTGTAGCCCGGGTGACAGAGTGAGACTCTGTCTCAAAAATAAATAAATAAATAAAGTGGCTGGGGAACACTTTTAGACATTTTTACCACTTTCCTTTCCCTCCTCTATCCATTCATTGGGTCCCATAAATTGTTCCTTAAAACTGTCTCAAATCTGAGCACTTCCTGCACCCTGGTCCCAGCTGCCATCATTTCAGCCCTGGAATATCCTCTTCACAGGGCTCCCTGCTTCCACCCCTACATCCTATAATCTGTTCATCACGCAGCAGCCAGAGCAAGCTCTTGAGCCTATACTCAGAACTGGCCCCCTCTGAGTGTGTCACCTTCTCTCTCTTTATTCCCTGAAAGAAACCCCTCTGCCCAGTCAGTCTGGGCTACTCACTCTATTTTCTACTGGAGTTTGCGTGTTTGAAGCCATGCCTTGCAGTGTGCCTGGCTTGGAAGATGGCTCAGTTAGTGTTTGCCAATGAATGGGCATGGGCCCAGCTACCCTGCTCACATGCAGACTTGCCCCCCTTTTCTTTCTCCCACCTCTCTCCTTTGCTCCCTGACGACTCCTTGAAAGCACCCCACACTCTTGATTCATGTGACTCAACTCATCCAAGGGTCTTCTCAAAATTCTCTCACCCCTTCCTGTTCATCAGGGTGGACATCCAGGCTGGTGGCAGCTGTTCTGGAGAGTCCATTGGTGCAAGATCGCTGCCTGTGGAAGGTGCTAGAAAGTTGAGCTACCCTTTTCACTGAGCACTCTGCTCAGGGAGAGAGGTGCAGTGGCTTTAGGAGGGACGGACACCCTGTGGTGTCTTCATGTGGAGTTTGGGGAGGAAACAGCTTCTTTCTGGCATACGTGCAAGTTGAGCCCATGCAGGGAGCAGCCATGTCTACAGAGGAGCAAGGGCTGGGCCCCACCATCTGGCTGATACTTCACCCTACTGGGTGTCTTAGACACAGCAGGAGAGGAGACAGAGAAGTCTGAGGCCGTGTCCGTCTATACTCAGGGATGGGGAACGGGGTGGACAGGGAAGTGCGGTCGGTGGTGCTATTAATATCTCCAGACAGCCCCCCAGAGCCTAAGACCTGAGACAAGAACCAGCTTTTCACTTTAGTCGTGCTCTCACGTAGGCCTCACAACGGCCCTGCCAGGTGCGGATTCTTAGGCCCCAAGGTGACGATAAGGAAACAGAGATCAGGGTGAGGAGATGGAGCTAGAAAGCGGCATAGTCAGGACTTGAACCCAAGTTAGGCTGACTCTAACTTGAACCCAAGTCAGGCTTTTTTTCACTCTGCTGGCTCCATCTGTTATGACTTGCCTGTACTCTGTCCCGGTGTGGGGCATTTCCAGGGACAAGTTCCATAAGGAGAAGTGAATTGTGACACACAGCTCCAACTCTGACTCCGGCATGCTCCCTTGGCAGTGCTAGTGTTTTGTGCACCCCGGGAAAGCAAAGTCCTCAGCCTTGGGCCTGGGGACACTTTCTAACCGCGTTTCAGTCATGGCCCCTCAAGCCTGAAGCATGAACTTCTCTTCCAGCCCCAACGAAGCGTTCTCTATGTTCTGTTCCTTCCTCCTGGAAAGCTTTTACTTCCACTTGCATCTCTGCTTGTGAAAATCATACTCATGTCTTAAGACCCAACTCAAACGTCTCCTCCTCCATGAAGCTTTCTCTGAGCCTTGCGAATCTAACCCACCTCTGCATGGCCACACCTTCTCTGTAGATTTCAGGTCCATTGCACGTGCCGCCTGTCCTGCTGGAAGCCTTTTCTGATCTTCCCAAATGTACACAGCCTTCCCTTTGTGTTAATTCCCACAGTACAATGTTCCCCGAAATGTGGTACACATTTGCTAGTGTGGTATGAGAGGTGATAGTATGAGGGGGAATTTTAGAAATGCACATAATAGATGCTCTTTTTAGGTTTAATAGTAATGTATTTATTCTAATATATATTAGCCTCTAATAATAATTAAAGGGAAAAAAACCCGAGTGCATGAAAAGTGTAATTTCTTGAATATTCTAAGCAGAATTAAATGAGTTGTTTTAAGGAAAAATAATGTGGTATCTGTAAATCGTGTTGAACTACTTATACCTTCCTCACAGGGCTGTTGGAGGGAAGATATGCAGTGATTGACAACCACTTTGAGGAGGACTTCTGTAGTCCTGGCCATGGTCAACTTCTTGACCAGGGAAGTGGGTACGTGGGTGCGTGGAGTTTGTGATTATTCATCAATGTGTACACTTTTTTTGGTATGTATGTTAGTTTCTCATTAAAAGTTTAGTTTTAAAAAAGTGCCTGACACATAGTAGCCCCCACTCAAGGGAAGCTGAATACTTTGTATTTTGGGCCAAAGTAACTCAAAAGGCAGAGAAGTCATTAATGTCCAAGGAAGGGGGTTGTGGATATATAAAAAGTGGGGTTGGGGGAGGTAGGAGGATATGGAATTGTGATTTGGGACATGTTTTCCTTTTTGGCCCCTGTCCCAGTGAGAAAGCCAGAGTGCCTTCTGGGAGCTGGTGATATGAGTAGTAGGCCAAGGTCAAGGAAGAAGAAGGAGCCAAGGTCCGGATCATAAATGAGCATACATCCCAGACGCTAAGCAGAGAGGCAGGCACAGGAGAAAGAGTGCTGGCTGGATGCTCCAGGACCTTGGGCAGGCCCTGGCCACTCTGAGCCCCATTTAGTTTCTACCTGAGCAGTGAAACATGCTCCCTGAGTCTAATCGCCCCCTGAAGGTCCTCTCATCTCAGACACTTGGAGCGACTTGTCCTATGCACTGATATTAGTCACCAAGTGTGGTCATGAATGATTTGAGCACCCACTCTGTTCTAGGCATCGTCCTGGTTACAGAGACACAGGAATGCAAAGCCCCAGCTCCCCATTCGGGAGCTCGTGGGCCTCAGTCTTTCTCATATACTTGCCCCTGGGGATCGGCCAGCACCGAGTTCCAGAGTAGAAGTTTCTCTAGAGACCTACAGCTTCACTGGGGTTGGAAATGCACATGTCTCTGAAGGTCAGGGCCATTCGTGAAGTAGGCTGGAGGAAGCAATAGGGCGTGGTGGAGACCAGGAGCATGCACGCTGCCCACCCCAGTCCCCGAGCCAGCCAACCTCCAATCCAGGACATCTCTCTGCTGGCCCCCCCCAACCTATCTGTGGTCCACATTCTGCCAACAGTCTGCCAGTTTGCTTCTCACCAGCTGTGGTCTCCAAGTATTTTTGAGCTATATCCCCCTATATGTTTATTTATGCATAAACTATATACAACTGTGTTAATCAGTTTCATAAATTATAAAACATAGAGAAACATGGAAATTAAGATGTGATAAAGATGAGTAGAAATAGAAATGCTATTCCTTGACCATTGTCTCCAAAAAGAAAAAGAGAAAAAAGAAAAATGAAAAAGAAAAGAAAGAATAGAAATGCAATTTTCTTCCTGCATCCTGAAAGATGATGTACCCACTTTGGAGGCCACAGGTCTAGCAAACCACCCTCTGCCTCATAGCCAGATGATGGAAGAAGGCAAAAAGAAAGGGATAAACATGTATTGTGCTCTATTATCTTTCAAGCTCTGTTCTCAATGCTCTGCTTGCCTCAGTCATTCATTCATTCTATAGATTTATTGAGCCTGTTATATCTAGGCACCGTGCTGGGCACTGGGAGAGAGAGAGAGAGAGAGAGATGAACAGTGCAGATGTAAACAGATTACAATCCAGGCAAAAGAGACAGACAACAACGAAATTAACCAAGGTAGGGCTTGTGAGAAGTTCCATGAAGGAAATTAGCACAGTGATATGACGGCGAGGGACAGGGTGGATATGGGGAGCTAGTTTGGAGGGACAGGGTGGATATGGGGAGCTAGTTTGGATGAGTGGTTGGAGAAGGTCTCTCTGAGTTAAGCATTGAGCATGAGAAGGAGCCAGCAGAGGGAAGAGAAAGTGCCAAGATCATGAGGTGAGAGGGACCTCGATGTCTATGAGAAATGGAAAGGAGGCCAGCATGTCTAAGATGAAGGAGTTGAGGAGGAGAGGGGTGGATTTTATTTGAAGTGCAATGGGAAGCCATTAGAAAGTTGTAAGCAAGGGAGTGACAAGATATGCCTTAAATGCTTAAAAGACCACCAAGTCTGCTATGTGGACAATGGACTGGAGGGGGTTCCAGCAGAAATGGGAAGTAGGGAGGCTATTGTACTGGTCCAGGCAAGAGACCCTGTGGAAAGTAATTTGGAGATATCGCAAAGAACTGAAAATAGAAATACCATTTGATCCAGCAATCCCACTACTAGGCATCTACCCAAAGGAAAAAAATGACATTCTATAATAAAGGCATCTGCACTCAAATGTTAGCAGCACAATTCACAATTGCAAAGATGTGGAGACAACCCAAGTGCCCATCAATACATGAGTGGATTAATAAAATGTGGTATATGTATACCATGGAGTACTACTCAGCTACAAAAAACAATGGTGATCTAGCATCTCTTATATTATCCTGGCTAGAGCTTGAGCCCATCCTTCGAAGTGAAGTATCACAATAATGGAAGAATAAGCACCACATGTACTCGCCATCAAACTGGTACTAACTGATCA
>VBSM01000306.1:711467-730354 GCA_008086735.1 Cheirogaleus medius
GGGCACGCTTGTAGCTCTGGCTTGGGCGAGGCAAAGGCATCATATGTAACCAAAATGTTTGTACCCCCATAATATTCTGAAAATTAAAAAAAAAAAAGAGACAATGGACCAGGACTGGGGTGATGGAAACAGAGAAGCAGGCAAGCATAAGATATATTCAAACCTCATAACAATCCCACCATAACGCCCATGTAAGGCCACTATCATCATCCCCATTGCACATATGAGGAAACTGAGGCCAGTGGAAGTTAAATAACTTGTACAAGATCACACAGCTTGTACGGGACAAAAGCAGGATTCACCCAGGTCGACCTGGCTTCCTTCCCAGCCTACTCAGAATTCTAATTATGTTTCCTGCTCCAGGGAATCATTCACCAGGACAATATAGGGTCTTCCTATTTCAATCCTGAAAATCACTGGGCATTCCAAACAAAGAAAAAGGGATTAAGGACTATTTGACCCAGCAATCAGCCAAGGGTATACGAGTGATTCAAACAGTCCGTCCCTCTCGTTTTCATAAACATGCTGAGTTCACCAGAGCTCTAAGTAAGGGAAAAACCATTCTTTCCTTTGGAGGGGGGAGTGGACACGAGGAGGGGAGTAATGGTATATTTGGAAATAGAAAAATAAAAAGCTGCCAACTTGTGCCTTCAAGGAAAGCCCAGGGGTGCAGGCCAAGACAGGGGAAGTGACTTGCCAAATCCCTCCTCACAGCCCCCAGAGTTATTTGTGTGAAAAAGAAGGCAGAATTGTCCCTGCCAAAGACATGAAGTCCTTTACATAGCACTTTGTTAGCAAAGCCTAGCATCCCTGTCACTATGCAAAGCGCGCTGGAATGTTGCCATGGCAACAGGCAGCTGGGCCCCTGAATCAGCTCAAGGCCTGCCTTGGAAGAGAGGCCCAAGCCTGTGGGGGCACCTCCTTGAGGTTTGGGGCGGGGGGCAGTGAGCTGGTTTTGTGTCTGTTGATGAGGAGCCCTGAGCTCCCTTCTGGGTCACCAGGGTCCAAAGCCTGTGCCTTCAGGGAATATTTCCTGTTGTCAGATATGCCCAAGTTCCACAAGACACAGCACCCTTGATGATCGGACAGCATGATCAGACCCTTTTCCCAGTTCTCCCCTGCTGGGTTTTTTCCTCCTTTCATTTTCGAGTGGCTAGATAATGAGATAAAATGGAAACATCCAACAGTTGTAAAATGAAACTTCCTTCTGTTACAAATGTAGTAAAAAACCAAAGCCCAGAGAGGGAAAGCGGCTTACTGAAGGTTGCACAGCCTTAGTGGTGTCAAGGTCAGAGCACAACTCCCTTGATGCCTGATGTAGTGTGAGTTTCACCTTCTTGGGTGCTGGGGAGGGAGAAAAGTGAATCGAGATGGATGGAGCCCATGTACCTAACACCTTGCTTCTGCGTTCCTCATAGCTCATCTGCACCACAAACCTACAAGGAGCCATTATTATCCCCAATTCACACGTTAGGAAACTGAAGCTCAAAGAGGTTAAGGAGCTGCCTTAAGGTCACACAGCTAGAGGGACTTCAAAGACTGGCCTCTGCCCTTCATCACATGGCCTCATGCTTCTGATGTCAAATGTACTTCTTTCTCCTCTGTGCGAAGGAGAGACACAATTGCAAGTGATTCTAGATTCTGTCCTTACTCTGCCATTGATGGCCAGAAAGTGTTCTGAAGCAGATCAACAAGCTGCCACTCAGTAAAGACCAACAACCACTGATAGGACTCTGGGCCTCAGTTTCTTCATCTCTTAAGTGGAGGGTACTGCTAGTCTGGGGTTGCCTGAGGGCTGAAACAAGAATGCATATAAAGTGCATAGAGCAAGGTCTGGTACATAGTAAGTGCTCAATAAATGTTAGCTATTGCTGAGTTTGTTCCCTTTTGGCATCAGCTCGAATTCTGGAACCTCAGTGGCTTCAGCCCTCATTTGATGCAGTTGAGTTTCGGTCCCTCGTCATCCATTCATTGCTGGTTGACAGCAACCAGAGTTGATTTCTTCTAACAGAGAAAAGGGAGGGCACCAAGCAAAGGTGATACTGAACTAGTTCCTAAAGAATGAAGAAATACTTGCTAGCAAGTGAGGGCTGGAGAGAGGATATTCTACACAAAGATGACATTTTGAGCAAGAGCATAAAAGTATGGAGGTCCCTGGTGATCAGGGAGCAAAACAAGTGATCTGGTATAGTCAGGTAGAAGATGAGGTAGTTGGAACTAGACCATGGAGGCCTTAAATGCCATGAGAAGGGGTGTGGCTTTTATCTTGAAGGTGATAGAGCCATGGAAGCTTTTAGGTGAAGAAGTGACCTGAAGATTAGTATGATGGCTGCAATGTGGAAGGCTGACTAGAGACCAGTGAGGAGGCTGGGGAAGGGGGTCTGGATAAGACGTGATGAGAGCCTGCCCCGGGATGGAACAGTGGGGCTGGAGAGGGAGGAAGACTGTAATGGCGATGTGGCGATATTAATAGAATGGGTGGTGCCATTCCCCGAGCTACGGAGCCCTGGAAGACGAGCAGGTGCAGGGATGAGGAGGGGGGAGCTCAGCTTGGATGCAGCGTGTGTGTCCGGGAGGCGGTGAAGATATGCTATCTGGAGCTCAGAGAAGGTCAGGGCTGGAGATAGAAATGGAGCAGTCACTAGCTGTCAGGAGTTCATGAAACCAAAGAGCAGGGAAGCACTGACATTGAAGCTTTGTGCCGTGACCTTTTGCATCTCTGCCTTGCTCTGCAATGGCAGCCTTCCTGACGCACCGGTCCAGCGTTTGTGCAGCTCCCTGACATGCACACCCAGGTGTTCCTGCAGCATGGCAGACGAAGATGGCGCATGCTCGCACGCACGGGGCCTCAGCACGCCAGGCCAGGTAGCAACCCCAGCATACTTGACACGTGGCTTTTCTGGAAGAGGGACTGGAGAATCCCAACAGGTCGTAAAGAATTAAGGGGCTAGGCCGAGAAAGCCTTTAAGTATTGGGAAGCTGTTGAGGCCCTGGTGGCAGAAACAAGTTTTCTACAATTCTGATTTTCACTTGAAAGTTCAAGTTTTATCTTTGGCAACAAATACTGCCAGCTGTTTTCCTTGACGCGACAGGCTCACTTTGTTCATCTTTGAGAAAAATGTCCGCCAAATAAATACCCAAGTCTAACTAACCGCAGTTTATCTGTCACTTGTTCTTTCAGCTAAAAATGATGCTCCATGAAAAAGGAGGCCTGTTGAACTCACAGCTCAACAACTGCACAGTGCTCTTACCAACACGGCCGCCACACTCAGCGTGAAGCACAAGTGCTTGATGTGTTCTTCCCATTTCATCACACAGGATACTACAAAAACATGAATTCCAGGGTTGAGATTTAATAAAATTAACATTTTTGACTGCTTCTTCAAAGCCACTCTTCAGTAAGACTGGCAGCTTTTTTTCCTCCTTTTTCTGAGAGTGTGCCGCAGTGAAAAATACAATGACTACTAGTACAGGTTGGTGTCATTGCCTGGATTCATGCTAAGGTAGCAGCAGTTTTGTGATCGGTGCAAACATCAACCCTATGAAAAATACAAATCATGTCTTAGTCTTATCTTGGAAAGGAGCTCTGACCTTCTGAAAGGATCTCAGGAACTCTAAGGGGTCTGTGACCATGTTTTGAAAACCACTGGTTTAGAGAAATTCTTGCCCAGGTCCATGGGGGCAAATTAAGGGAGGTTCATTGTGACATTAATTTGTGGTCATAGAGAGCTGGCAGGATCAAGATGTCCTTCCAGTCTTAGAGGAACGGAGAGGTACAATGCGGTGTACGAATGCCAAGTCACATGGAGTGATCAACGAGACATGCCCATGGCAGCACAGAGAGGCCTCAGAACAGTGTCAAGGGAAAAGAGAAACAGAATGTGATCTAGGCATTGATACCATTTATGTAAATTAAAAGTACATGGGTGCGTAAAACACTACATATTTTTCAAAGACACCTATATTGCCAAGAACACATGTTAAAACCCATTAAAGAAGAATGAGAGTGGAGATTGGAGGCAAAAGGGAAAATAAGAAGAAAAAAAAACTTAAAGGACCTAGCGTGGATAGATAATGATACACAGAGCAGTATACTTAACTGTGCCCTTGAGTGCAAACAAGGACAGACTGAATGGGAGGCAGAAAATAATCTACCTTTTCAAGAGGTCTGATGGCAAAAAGAAAAGGGGATTGCAGGATTGCTAGGGAGGTCCAGGAAAAGGAGTGGACAGGGATATCTGGTTTTGCCTCCTATCAATCTGCCCAACATGCTCTAGCCTGGGTTCCCAATGGCCTCCTGGTGTCTGAACTTCACAGAATATGGCCCAGAAAAGTAGGGGAAGACCTCACACTTGCTGGCTCCCATTTTCCCTGGGCGGTAAGAGATAATATCACCGTCTAGAAGTAGGGGTGGTACGAAGTCCAGACCTGAACAACCAGGAGGGTGTGGAGCAGCTGCCATGGAGACTAGAGAGAAGTAAAAGTATTTGTAGGCAGCCTTGAAGGCCCAGCTGGAGATCGAGGGAAATTTGAATTGGATAGGAGGAAAATTGAAGGAATGAATGCCTGGTGGCCTTGAGTTTTCATTCATTTATTCAGTCAGTTCATTAGTCAATAAATATTTATTGAGCATCTACTATGCGCCAAGGTACCTGGGATAATAAGGAATGAAATGAGCTTCGTTTGCATCTTCATGGACCTGCCAGTGTTGTGTGTGTGCGCGTTGTGGGGGGTAGATGTTACGTAAGTACACAAATACATACATATTAATAATTAAGTCATAATAACTGCAATGAAGAAAGGGTACAGGGTGTTGAGAGAGTATACTGGTGAAGCTTGAGGTAGTCTAGTGGGCCTGTTGGTAAATGGAAATTTCCATCCTCATTTTCAACAGCTGCATAATGCCCCACTACATGGATGTTCCATAATTTACTTCAGCAGTCCTCTATTGTAGGGCACATAGAATTTTCTCCCTTTCTCTTCACATTTTAACCAATGTTTTGATGTACATCTTTGTACATGCATCTCTGGGCACTCATTTGATTATTTCCTTAGTATTCATTTCTTTTTTTTCGTTTTCTTCTTTTTTTTTTTCTGAGACAGAGTCTCTCTTTGTTGCCTGGGCTAGAGTGCCGTGGCGTCAGCCTAGCTCACAGCAACTTCAAACTCTGGGGCTTGAGTGATCCTCCTGCCTCAGCCTCCCGGGTAGCTGGGACTACAGACACGAGCCACCATGTCCGGCTAACTTTTTGTTTCTATTTTTAGTTGACTGGCTAATTTCTTTCTATTTTTAGTAGAGACAGGTCTAGCTCTTGCTCAGGCTGCTCTTGAACTCCTGACCTCAAGCAATCCTCCCACCTCGGCCTCCCAGAGTGCTAGGATTACAGGCGTGAGCCACCGCACCTGGCCTTTAGTATTCATTTCTAAAAGTAGAATTGCCAGATCAAAGAATATATACATTTTAAAGTCTTTTGAAACATACTGTCAAACTGCCCTGCAGAAAAGTTATACTGATTTACATGGGCAAAAGCAAGCTTAAAAAAAAGAGGTTAATGGTAGTCAGATCTAGGTTGTAAAAATTTTTTATTTTCTAATTTTTCTATTCTAACCAATCTAGCATGCATGTGTTACTCATTTAAAATACTTTTTGAATAGTTAATATATATACACAGTATTTAGAGAGTACAAAAAAGAATTCCGAGAAGAGTCTCCTGGCCCCCTGGCCCTGTTTCTCAGGCATCCTGCCAGAGATGTTCTGTGCACACACAAGAAATGCACTAATAGCATCATCCTATACACATTGTTTTATACCTTACATTTTTCATTTAACACAAAGAGCTGCCTCATTTTTAAAGGCTGCATAGTATTCCGTGGTTATTTAGGCTTTTTCTACTCTTTTGCCATTGTAAAAAAAAATGTGCATTACTTATTTAACAACAACAATACCAAAAGTGTAAAGATTTTTAGAAAAATGCCACCTATTGAGGTTAGAATACCCCTTCATCTGTTCAAGTAATATGATAGGTGATAGGTATAAAAATATGACATCTTTTTAAAGAGTCTCTCCAGGAAAAAACAAAACAAAACAGATTTTTAGCCTCAAGCTTTAGAACATTCGATCTTCTAGTAAGCACTCTGCTTTTATCTGTGGATCTTATAACTGATCATGCCTCCCTTTTTTGTTATACGCCATGAAAGGTAAAGCCAAATTTGGGGACCCACATTTATCAAATGGGGACTTCCTGACATTCACTTTCTGTTACTATTCCTTCACCGGTTACCCTTGTCCGGTTGCCTCATCTTTCTCCCTTACATCAGTTTAGAGTCTCTCCAAGTACTGGGTGTATCTTCCTAAGCCGCTTTAAGTCCTTTTTGGAATAAGTCAAGGTAGAAACAATATTTTACAAAAATTGAGCTAAATACTCGAATATCTCTCTGACGCAGTCCTCAGGAGGCATAGACAAGACGCAAGCCGAAAGATGCCTCCAGGAAACAACAAAAACCTAATTGGAGGTCAATCGATTTCTAGGCTACGTGCGTCAAAGCTGAGGTCTTCAGCTTCCAAACGGGCAAAGCAATTTAGCGCTCGCGTCCCCATGGCAACCGTGCCGGCGACGGGGAAGATGCAGCGAGCCTGGCCTGGCGGTTGCTGGGGGAACTCGGGCTGCTGGCCGCGTGACTTCGCTCAAGTCTGAGCGTTTAGATACTCGGGGACTTTCCATTAATCGGGAGCTCTGGACTTGGACCCAAGTGAAAATGGAGTTGCTGAGGAGAGCTGCAAAGTGCACACTGGAAACGGGGTGACAGCTAGGTAGCCTCCAATACTTGGAGTTAGCGCTTCCCTTTCCCTCCTCTCCTCCCAGCTAGGGAAGGCGGTTAGGAAGCAGGAGATAGGACATCTGGGGAAGGGATCCACTCTAAGCCGTCCTTTTTCAAAGGGGCTGAAAGAGTGACTGGGGAAAGGTTGACCTCATTAGCATATTTAAAGCTCCAGCCTAATTGATTGCCTCCACCGAAGAAAGGTTGTGTTAACCGCAGGGGGAGGGGCTGCATGGAGGCTAGAAAAGGGGAGCCCAAAAGAACTGGAATGGGGCAAGGTTGATGAATGTCACCCTCACCACTCAGGGAGAATATAGATGAGTATTTAACTGATCTGGGATGAGGAAAGACTTTCTAAGCATTAAAATCACAAAGGAAAATGGCAACAAATTTGGCAGCATCATTTTCAAAAAATGTCAGCACATCCCCAAGCACAATAAACCCCAAATCAAAAGACAAAATAGCAAACTGGGGAAAGAAAAAGGATATTTGCAGCACAGGACAGGAAAGGGTTAATATCTTTACCATCCAGAGCTTTAAGTAACAAGCTCTTTACCAATAAGTAAAATGACACACGTTTTACTTTTCTAATCAGAAAAAAAGAAAAACCCAACTGTATTTCAGAAGAGAGTGAAGGAGACCAGAAGAACATGTTATTCTCTGAAAGGGAAACTATTAAGAAGCACAGAATGTGGATCAGCTCAGACAACTACAAAAGTGGCCCAGGAAAGAGATAGTTTTAAAATATTCTGCTTATTGCACTGGGGAGATGGGAGTATGTGTGTGTTGGGGGATGGATGTGGGGCGGTGTGTGGTGTCCTAAAGCTTACTATTTTTCTTTTTTTGAGACAGAGTCTCACTCTGTTGCCCTGGCTAGAGCGCCGTGGCGTCAGCCTAGCTCACAGCAACCTCAAACTCCTGGGCTCAAGCGATCCTCCTGCCTCAGCCGCCTGAGTAGCTGGGACTACAGGCATGCGTCACCATGCCCAGCTAATTTTTTCTATATATATTTTTTAGTTGGCCAATTAATTTCTTTCTATTTTTAGTAGAGACGGGGTCTCGCTCTTGCTCAGGCTGGTCTCGAACTCCTGACCTTGAGCGATCCTCCCGCCTCGGCCTCCCAGAGTGCTAGGATTACAGGCAAGAGCCACCGCGCCCGGCCTCCTAAAGCTTATTACACTAATCTAAAAGCGATCACTTTAGAACAACCTGTCAAAATGGTACTGGAACCTGTCATTGACATGTGCACACAGGAGGGCTCTGCCTCCCACACAGTGTAGAGAGGAGTATGGGAGAAAATGTGTCGCAGCATCTCCTTGGGGAGAGGGCTATGGAGTACTCCCAGTGCTTAGAGCAGAAGTGGCCTAGAGTAAGCACGTACTCGGTGAGGCCTTGCTGAAGAGTCTGTGACCAAGTCCTTAGGTAGAGGCCCTGCTGCTAAGCAGCCTTCAAGGGACTCACCTATCCTCTCTCGGAGATCTTGCCAGGAGCCCACTGTGACTGTCTATCCCAAGCTCCGGTTCCAGGAAAGGGAAGCAGACCTATTCTATTAATGGTGGGACTATTAATTTCTTCCACAAAATTTCTGGAGACGTATTGAGTGCTGGAAAGGAGACAGGAGTGAAGGAGTGGACCCCCAAATGAGGAGCAATCTATTGGGGGAGATAATATGTAACTTGTGAAAGAAGCACATTTTAAGATGGGCTTTGAAGGTTGAGTAGGAGCTCAGTAGGCAGAGATGTAGTCAGGGAGGGCATGAGAATTGGAAGCAAAGGCAAAGACATGTGCATGGAAAAAGGATCTCTTAGGCCCTTTTCAGCTCTGCAAGTCTGTGATTCTGAACTTCAGCCTCATCCTCAGCATATTTCACAGATATGCTGGTCATTCTTTTGTCTAATATAAAGAAAAATAAATACAGAAGCATTCAAACAAAAAGTTCATCTGTTCCTCTTTTTTTTTTTGAGACAGAGTCTCACTCTGTTGCCCGGGCTAGAGTGCCATGGCGTCAGCCTAGCTCACAGCAACCTCAAACTCCTGGGCTCAAGCGATCCTCCTGCCTCAGCCTCCCGTGTGGCTGGGACTACAGGCATGTGCCACCATGCCCGGCTAAGTTTTTCTATATATTTTTGGTTGGCCAATTAATTTCTTTCTATTTTTAGTAGAGACGGGGTCTCGCTCTTGCTCAGGCTGGTTGCAAACTCCTGACCTTGGCCTGGCCTTCATCTGTACCTCTTGAAGGCATTTCTATTAGTGCGGTGTAGGTTCCACAGTTTTGAGAAACTATGCCAGAGGTAATAAGGAGCCAATGAGGGTTCTGTCCTCAGAATGGAGAAGACTGGAGGGGAGAGAATGGAGGCGGGCCAACTGGTCAGGATACTATCAAATCCAGGAGAAATGGCCCAGAAGCCTGGGGTGTGTGGGGGAGAAGTGGCTGATCAGACTAGAGAGCAGGCTCCCAATTCGTGGTTTGCTGCATTCAAATCCTAACGAGGCAGGGCTCACATTCAATTCTGGCCATTATATTCTTCTCAACACGGAGGCGTATTGTTTTCCACTTCCCTTCCCCAATTTGGGACATATTGTTATGGCTGTTTAAACAAGGTGCCAATCCGACTGGGCAATGGCAGGAAATGTTTCCACACAGGAAAGGCTCTCATCAGATCCCTGCTGCCTTTTGCAAATGGAAATCGAGCCTCCTCCTACAGAGGGCAGGAGGGCTGGGTCACAGCAGCACCTTCAACAGGTGTTAACAAGAGAGAAAATCCTTTCCTGTTAGCAACCTGGCCAGGAAGTACCTACAGAGGGGCTGGGGGGAGTGGCTGTTGCCTGAGCAGGGTGGAGGGAGATGGGAAGGGAGGGGTGGCTTGGGAGACCCCCCCCCCACCTTTTCCATTTGCAACCTAGAGGGGGGGCTTCCCTCCTTGCAGACAAGGAAATGACACATTTGAAAATCACCAGGATGATCAGCCCAAATTGGATAGGACAGGTAAGAGTGTCCTGTGCTCCTTAAGGAATGGGAAAGGGACATTGGAGAAGTTGGACCAGGTTGAGGGGGAATGGGGAGGGGTAGGGAGGACCAGAAAGTAGCCAGGTCCTTGTCCCATCCCCTTCCTTCCCCCTAAGCCCATCTCCTTCAGAGGAGACCCCTCGCCATGTTCCAGAAATCATGTGGCCTCCCAGGCAACTCCCAGGGCAGTTGGCTTGAAGGTCACGGGCACCTGGCCTCCTGGCACCTCTGTGACCTAACTGAAACATGGTTCTCCTCCCTCAGAGGAGGAGTCTTTCAGTGTCCGACCTGCCATGTAAGGAAGCTTGCCCTCATTGCCACTTGGTGCCTGGCACTGGGGACAGGAACCAGGCATTGAGCATCCAGTTGGCCCTCATCCCATAGCATCAGAAGTGCCACAAAGGCAGGGGCCTCATCTGCCTCAGCCACTGCTCGGTGGCGTGCAGTGCGCTTTTGTTTAGTTTGTTGATGGAATTCTAAGGAACAGTGAAAACGAGATCCACGTCGGCCAAACTTCCTTTCCAAGCACGTGAATCAAGAGGGTTTGCGTCTGATTTGCATGAGCTGCTGGGATAAATACTATAATACAGGGATAAAACCTGTATAAAGTACAGTGGGAGCCGAGGGAGTGCTTTGTTTGGAGGTATCTGAAGAGGCTCCCAGAGAAGGTGTCATTCTTCATTTTCAGAAAGAAATGAAGTCTTCCTGGGTGGAAATGAACATCGAGACTAGGTGTAGGGAACGGTAGCGCGACCAAAAGTGTGCGGGCAACAGATTGGGATGGGTGGACAGGGGCCTGCAAATGGAAGACTTCGGAGGGACTAAAGACTTCCTGTGTGTGTGCTGAGGGCAAGTGGCACATGATGTTGGACAGGTGGCCTGGACCCATCCTGTGAGGGGCCTTAAATGCCAGCTGGGGCAATAGATC
Organism: Cheirogaleus medius; assembly: GCA_008086735.1. Classification (NCBI taxonomy): domain Eukaryota; kingdom Metazoa; phylum Chordata; class Mammalia; order Primates; family Cheirogaleidae; genus Cheirogaleus; species Cheirogaleus medius. The sequence goes on from VBSM01000306.1 coordinate 722,222, forward strand.
AGGCACGTGTTGTAGACAAGGAGATCTTACATAGGATTGACCCGGTGGTGATGTGGGAAGAAGGAAAAACGTGGAGGGCGGGGTAGGAGTTGCTCACACGGCATGGCAGTGTTTGGGACACTTGGTCATTGTGAGAACAGAAAGGGAGGGCCTAGTGTGAAGTGTCGATGAGGATATAGGGAACAGATTCTCCCATATATCACTGGTGGAACCACAGATCAGTATAGCCATCTTTTTTTTTTTTTTTTTTTTTTTTTTTTTTGAGACAGAGTCTCATTCTGTTGCCCAGGCTAGAGTGCCGTGGCGTCAGCCTAGCTCACAGCAACCTCAAACTCCTGGGCTCAAGCGATCCTCCTGCCTCAGCCTCCCGAGTAGCTGGGACTACAGGCATGCGCCACCATGCCCGGCTAATTATTTCTATATATATTTTTTTTAGTTGGCCAATTAATTTCTTTCTATTTTTAGTAGAGACCGGGTCTCGCTCAGGCTGGTTTTGAACTCCTGACCTTGAGCGATCCACCCGCCTCGGCCTCCCAGAGTGCTAGGATTACAGGCGTGAGCCACCACGCCCGGCCACACTATAGCCATCTTAAAGAGCAATTTTGCAATATCTACACGTATTCCTCAACCCAACAATTTGACTTCCAGGGATATACGATTGAAAGTTTCCACACATGCATGGAGAAATATGTACAAGAATATTCATTGTAGCATAGTTGGTCATGGCAAAAAAATAGAAACAACCCAAGTTTCTATCAATAGCAAATTACAGAAATAGATTTCATTATTCATCTGGTGGTACACTATATAGCAGTTAACGTAAACAAACTGCATCTATGGGTACAAAAGGAATACATACCAAAAAGTATAAGGCTGAGTGAAAAAGAAAATTTTGCAAAGTTATTTCACATAGAATCATATAACTTAGGACAAATTTGTAATGTACACAAATGAATACTACACACCATTTATGGACACAGAAACATGGCCGGGACATGTATCATGGTCCAGACAATAAAACAATAGGATCGGGAGGAGAGTACAGGGACTTCAATGGTATCTGTAAATGTTTTATTTTGCTAGAAAGAAACCTCTGGCAAACATGACGCAAATGTTAACATTTGTTCATTTTGGGTGGAGGGTACATGGGCATTTACTATGTTATCTTCTGACTTTTTGTCTTTGTGGTTTTCAACCAAAAAAGAAAAAAGGGTAAGAGGGGAGGCATGAAAGAGACAGAGCTGGCCAAGTACCACATCTAGCAAACAGAAGCCACAGACCCTTACTGAAGGACGCCACAGGCACGATCAAGAAAAAGAACAGGAAAAATGACCCTGCAGCTCCTAATAAATGCCTTATCTCAGAGCCTGGGCTCAGTGCCACCCTTGCCCCTACCTGCATTTGCTGGCTCTCAGTCAAGAAAACAGTACATGGCACACAAAAGTGACCCAAGGCAGAGAACCATGATTTGGAACTCTCACCCGGCCCGGATGCAAAGGCACTTGGAGAGCAAAATTTACACATATGTTCCCCACGTGAGAAACAGCTCTTCCCTACAGGGTGTCCATGTGCTGCAGCCACAGTGAAAGGTCTAGCCTTTGCCAGGGGCCAGGAGGGGCCTTCCAGAGAGGAAGAGGACTTTCAGGACATCAGACCAAGGGAGAAGGATGGTGAAATCAAAGGGAACGTAACCTCACTAGGACTAGAACTAGGAACAGAAGCTCCAGGGGGATTTATTTGTGTCTGTTTTGTTAACTGCCGTGTCCCCAATGCCTAGAGCGGTGTCTGGCAAACAGCAGATGCTCAGTAAACATGTGTCGAGCGAAGGGGAGCAGTGAGCGGCACTCTCCATCATCTTGATTGCCCAAGTGACCACATTTCAGATGTGCCGAAGCAGGCACTCACAATGTTTCTAGTGATTTTACATCGCTGCCTGAGGTGGAAGCTGGGGACTCGGATTGAGGCACTGGCAGAAGAAAAGGCGATGGAGCTAAAGAGAAGTGAGTCTCCAGGAAGAATAAAGAGCCAGGAGGCTTAGGCAGGAAATGTCCCTAAAGAAATGGAAATCTGCACAGGAAGGAACAGGTATGGGGAGGGGGTTTGGGGAAGCAAAACGGATACCGGGGAGAACAGAGAAGGGAGAGGGGTCTCACCCACTCTGGGCACTGCCGGCTCACGAGGTGCCTTTGTGCGAATTTGAGAAAGGTGCCTCTCCTGCTAGACGCACAGCCTGGAGAGCAGCGACGCCTTTGAGAGAACTGGGGAAAAGAGGAGCCAGGATGTAGGACTCGGCTATTGGATCTTGGGCTGGATCTCAGTCCCTGCTCACCTGGACGCCCTTGCCCAGGGCACAACTTGTGGAGCCATACACGGTGACCCTGACCCCCCAGATTGGCATTCTCGGCAAACAGGTTCTTCATAGCGTCCCATCATTCTGCAACCCCTCGCCACCTGCTGGGGCCACTGCCACCACCCTGGCTGCCATCTCTGCTTTGCAGCACCTGCCAGTCCACCTTGCCCTAGACCACGGCAGGACATTCGCTGGCAGGAAGGTCGGTTGAGCCAATAGACAACGATCAGTTCTTTGGTGAATTCGGAATATTATTCTGTGTGCAAAGACTCTGTGTTCTGTTATCAGGAACATCTTGACTGCCTCAGATAGGGAGGTACATGCTTTTCTAACAGGTCAAGTGAAGTCCATGAAGCCACAGTCCAGGAACAAGCTGCTGCACCCCCTGGTGTTGCCTAAAGGAAATGTTGACGACATTTCTCCTGTCACTGTGGAGGAGAAATTAAAGGCCACCCCCACCACCCTGCCCCATCCCAGGCCCCCACTGGCAACATGGCGCCCTCAAGCAAGAGAATGCAGCCTCCTGATTCTGAGCAACTGGTGGCCACTGGACGAGAACTCTATCACTCTGTCCTGTGTTCCCTACCAACAAAGTTATCTGCATCTGCCCCTCCATGACCTCCTTTCTCTCCCGGGTGAGAGGACCTTCATCTTTTCCAAGGGCTACCTCTACCCATCCCCACTCTGGGTCCCATCCCATCCTAATAACCACCTTTCCCTTTCCCTTGAGCCCACGTGTGGGAAAGTGATTTAATCTCTCTGTGCCTCAGCTTCCTCATCTTTATTACATGGGGAGAAAATAGTATCTACCTTATAGGGCTGTTGTGAGGACCGAATTAATCCACATAAAGCTTTTAGTGCCTGCCACATCAATGTTGCTTATTATAATATTGTTATCATCACGAGTGTGAGGCACAGTTAATGGCACTCTAGCAGTCTGGACAGCCAGGTCTAAGCTGAAGATCTGTGAAGCCAGGGTTTGTCTCAGGATGGAGGCCCTACCAAGAAGGTTTCTGGCACTGCCAGGCTGGCTACTGGAGCCCTCAGGGGACACGCCTCTGCCTAGCAGAGCCAGCATCCTTTCCTGACACTCTTGGCTTCACATCTTGCCTCCTCTTTGTCCTGTTTAGAGTTGCTCTGCTGATCTGAACTGACTGGGAAGTCCCAAGGGCTGCACCGTAGCATGAGGCCAGCCTTCTCTGTACCCAGCCCAGCACGCTGGGCGTCACAGTGGTTGGGAGAAATGTACGAATGGATCTCATCCTGAGATGCATGGACTCCCTGGAACCCCATTTAGGCTAAAACATTTGCAGTCAGGGCCAGTCTCAGTATAGGCAGATAGGATTGGGGGAAGCAAGAGGAAGACCCCAAAGTGTCTCCTCAGTCATCCAGTGTCTGTCACCTAAAGTTTCACCATTAGAATGCTTCAACAATGGCCACAGCCATTGCTCCCTGGGAGGATGCCAAGGCCCTGAGAATGGGAACACAATGAATCCGTCTCTAACGTTGAGCGTCTCAGTGAAACAGTTTACTGAGCAAAGTCTCTGCCCAACTGAGAAACACAACAGGTACTAACTCCCTTCTCCCCCTGCTCCCAACTCAACCACCACTGAGAAATAAAGACCCAAACACAGGTAAGGGGAGCACGATCAGGGAGGCCCTTTGGGGAAAGCATGAGGCCACTAGGCTCCTGGGTATGCTTTCAGGATGGTGGGTGAAGAGGATGATACAGTGAGGTGTGGGTATGGGGGGGACAAAGGGCGCAGCTGTGTTTTAACTTCACCACCTTCAAGGTGATTGACAGCTATAGTGTAGGCACATCACACTGCATTTTGAATTAAACAAACCTCTCATTCCAGCTCTGCCACTTATTAGCTGTGTGACTTTGTAGAAGTCGCTTAACCTCTCTGAATCTCAGTCTTCCCATCTGTACAACCCTGTTAATAATAATAATGATGATACCAAATTGGTAATGCTGTTTTGGGGCTTAACTGAGAAAAAATATACAAGAGAAACCAGCCCAGTGCCTGGCACAGGGGCAAGCCATTTATTTGTTGCATCTGGATCTTGCTCTGGGCCAGCAACGAGGGCTTTGCAAAGACACTGAGAAGCAGAAATACAGGGCAAAGGTGATTCCTGAATCCTTTCTCTGCAGTGTCTGTCCTTGAAATGTCCCCAGAGAAGAGAGCATAATCCTCAGCCCAGGATCTGGGAGCCAGAATCCAGATGGCATGGCCCATTTATCAGCACCACCAGACTCTCAACTTTAATAAGCTTTCTGCATTAGTAACCACAGGAAGAGGAGGAAATGGGCCAGGTTCCTTAGCGATAATGCGTACTGCCAGCTCACTTTTATATTGGCAAAGTGCATTGTGATCACTCTGATTAGTTCGCTCTCACATCAGCCCTCAGGACGTACAAGTATTTTTCTCTTTGTTTTAAAGATGTAGGAATTGGGAAGCACAAGCTTTCTGCCATTTCCAGCACTTGGCCTGGTCAATGCCTCGTCTAGGTATACGGAGTTGCCTTATGGCTGTTAGAATTTTAGAGATGAATTTTTTGAGTCTAGTGCCCTTCAATACTTTTCCAGGAAGACAGGCTGCCTGGTAGTCTCTAAGAGACTGTGTCCTTTACCTATCAGATGAGGGTGTGGGCAGGCCTAGGAGCAAAGAAACTCCAAACCTTTAAAGGTTAGGAATGCAGGACCCAGGGAGTTCAGGGAAACAGACCAATGAAAGCACTTAGCAACATCCCGGGGCCAATGCGGGGGTGAGCCTCTCTGTTTCCACGAGGCAGCCTTGATTTTCATTGGCCACGAACATGAGACTGGCTCACTGAACAGGGTTGGGGGTGGCGGGTGTCTGCAGCTCTGTTTAGGTGTTTACACCTATCCACGAAGGAGGCTTAAGAAAACCGGACGAGCTCCCACTCGGGGCCTGGGCACCGGTTAAGTTCTCAGCCGCATCACAAAAACCAAAGCAGTTTAGCAGACTTTCGCTTTTGCCAGGTCTCTGCACAAATGTAAACTGTCCAGGCCATAGGTGTGTGGTCTGTACACAACACAGAAAGACACACACAGTCATCTTAAACCCCTAAGTGAAGGGAAAGCTATTTATATGGCAGTCTCTGCCTGTTCCAGGCCTGTCTCAGCAGGGTGGTTAAAGTCCTTTTTCTTGCTTAACCTGGCCCAGCTCTGGAATTGGTGTGAACCCCGCCTTACCAGGCACTGGGGGTGGGGAAGGGGGTCCCTCCTCAGCAAGTGGTGTGAGAGGGGACTGCAAGTAGCACATGCTGCCCTGGGTGTGCATGTGAGGCTGGGAGCAAGTTGTGTCCCGGAGGCCGCAGGAGCGTCCCACCTCTTGCTGTCCCCCGACCCCTGCCGTGAGGGGCTGGCTTTCCTGACTGGCCATTGTGCACAGACCGATGCCCTTGGTCTCTCCAGCAGCCCCAACCCACAGTGGACCTGGCACCCAGTGTTGAGCCTCCGCTGGCAGCTGGGGAGCCAGGTTGGCAGGTCTGGCTTCTGCCACCACCCCTCCCCCGTCCCCAACATACACAACTGCCCTCAGTGTTTGGGACTCTGCTTATGCCCCCAAGTCACGCATGCGCCTGCAGGGTGGGCGACTCTATTCCCACATACACCAAGCACTGCGATGGCACCCTGCTCCCCTGCACTCCCCAAGCGGGGCCATCGGTACCAAACTTGCCTTGAGTTTTCCCACACCCCTTCGACTCCTGACGTTGCACTCAGACTGCTTCTCATGCCCTCGCTTGAGCTGTTATTTAACTTCAGCACCTACTGCGTGCTGCAAGTTGGGAAGGCCACTAGGTTCCAGTTGTCTCCAGCTCCTCTTCCCAGCGCTATCTTGGACCCCGATGGCCCCATACCTCCACCTGGGAGCTTCCAGCATGCTGTGCAGCCAGGGCCACAGGAGTTAGGAAGTTTCCTTGGGCCACTCTTATGATGAAACCTCCAGAGTCATGTGGGGGCCCAAACCATCCAGTGGGGGAGAGGAGCGGGGACAACCTGACTGGGACACTGGTTGATGCTCATTCTAAGGAAGGCTGAAGTTCTTGTTTAGGAGCAGGACCTCCCCTCCCATTGGACTGGGGGAAGAATTTCAGAAATAGGTAGAATCTGGGTTCAGTCAGCCACCATGCCCGGCTAATTTTTTCTATATATTTTTAGTTGGCCAATTAATTTCTTTCTAGTTTTAGTAGAGACGGGGTCTTGCTCTTGCTCAGGCTGGTTTCGAACTCCTGACCTTGAGAGATCTTCCTGCCTCGGCCTCCCAGAGTCCTAGGATTACAGGCGTGAGCCACCACGCCTGGCCCTCCACCTCTTTCTAAGAAACAGCCTACCTTGGATTTCTGTGTGCCTGGAGTCGGGGAAGGACAAGGGCTCAGGAATGTAGACCCCAGGTGAAATGGAGAATAAATATTTGCCAAAATATTCAACTGTGTGTAGTCCAAGAGGGACAGAGACCACATTAGCCAAGAGGAGGTCTCAGGGTATCTTGATGCATAGCAGCCCCTGAGAAATGGGGGCTGTACTAAAGAAGTTGTTTTTGAGGGAGCAAAGTGTAATGGAATGAGTATAGGGTTAAAGCCAGAGTGCCTAGGGTGGAATCCCAACTCAGCCATTTACTATGTGACTTTGGGCAATTTCCTAAGGAAACTTTTCATTGCCTCAGTTTCCTTGTGTGTAAACTAGGATGGTGACATTGTCTACTTCATAGTTAGTACAAAGATTAAAATAATACATAGAAAGTGCCTGGTAATATGGAACATTCTCAAGAAATGGCATATATTAATATTAATAATGTCATTAATAACATTTGGTATGTGATTGATACTGACGCCCAAACTTTAATCTAGTTATGGCCGGGCGCGGTGGCTCACGCCTGTAATCCTAGCACTCTGGGAGGCCGAGGCGGGAGGATCGCTCAAGGTCAGGAGTTTGAGACCAGCCTGAACAAGAGCGAGACCCCGTCTCTACTAGAAATAGAAAGAAATTAATTGGCCAACTAAAAATATATATACATAGAAAAAAAAAATTAGCCAGGCATGGTGGCTCATGCCTGTAGTCCCAGCTACTCAGGAGACTGAGGCAGGAGGATCGCTTGAGCCCAGGAGTTTGAGGTTGCTGTGAGCTAGGCTGATGCCACGGCACTCTAGCCCAGGCAACAGAGTGAGACTCTGTCTCAAAAAAAAAAAAAAGTTTAACGTAGTTAAGTTTCCAGAGACCTCAAGTAGTGTCTTCAGGGTGCAATGTGTGTGTGTTATATTTTCTAGGAATGTCACTTTAGGATAAGAAATGAAGTGATAGTAAATTGGCTATATAAAGGGGTATTACGTCTGAAGGGGTTGAGAACCACTGAAGTAGGGAAACAGCGCATGTGTCGCATGTGTCCATGCCCATCTCCCCATGTCAACTGTGAGCATCCCAGTGGCAGGACCGAGTTCCGCTCCTCTTTCTCCTTCACCCCACTCCCTGCTTACCTAGCCTGGGCCTGGCACGGAACTGATGCGGGGGGGGGGGTAACCAAAGAATTCTGAACAAGAGAGCTACCTGACTCGGGCGTGGGAGAGCCCTGAGTTACATGTCTACACCTGGTTCCTTTCTTCCTTCATTTATGTATTCAACAAAGCACCTACCATGTGCTACGCACACAATAGGTCCACAACTTCAACCCAGGCTCAAGGCTTCCTGCTCACTCTGCAAAGTCAGCGTAGTGCTCTCGCTCTCTGTCTCTCTGTGTGTGATTATATATATATATATA
>VBSM01000306.1:732002-743279 GCA_008086735.1 Cheirogaleus medius
GCCCTTTGTTAGTCTGAGTTGGTAAGAAAGTATATATATGAGAGAGAATGCGTAGGTATGGTAAATGAAGTGTGAACTGCAATCTAAAAGCATAGATATATATGATCTGTGTTCCTAACCATTCCTTGGGCTACCCTCTCAAGGGAAGATTAGGGCACATTCCCCTAACAGGAATGACTCCTGTTACAAGATGGTCAACAAAACCCCATTGAGAGAGCGAAGCCCAATTCCTCCATCAAAGGCTGCCTGTAGCCTCAGCCAATCTCTGCCCTAATCTCCATCCCATAGTGCCCACAATGCCCATAGGTATGAGTGCTGCACTTGCTTAATCTATTTTGGCTGCAGTTTCCTCATCTCTATAATGGAAATGATAATAACTGCTTGGAAGGGTGATTGAGCCCACTAATGAGACTAGGTAACCAAAAGCACTTAAGTTAGTATTACAGTACAGAGTAGATGCTCAATAAATGTTAGGCTCTTCCCTTCCCTGGGGCCATAGGGCTGCAGGCTAACAAATTAAGAATGACAGAGTGAGGGACACTGAGTGTGTGTCATGTCCTGCAGAGGGCAGACACAAAAGTGACAGGGACTAGAGGACTTTTTATAGGCCCATGATGACATGAGGCCAAGGGATTGAGCATGGGTGAAGAAGATGCACACACGCATCCTAAATGCGTGTGCGTGTCTCTGGCCGAGCCCTAAATACGTACAACGATCCCACACAGGATCCAGCTGACCTGGTGCAATCAGCCCCTATCCAACCAAAAAGGGCAAGACTGTGGTTAATGGATCCTTCTGAGATTTCCTACAGACACAACCTGGGGATTATTGATTGGAAATGTACCTGCCACTTAACTTGACTGAAGTCGGAGTTGTAGACTTTCTCAAATGCTTCAAAAGGCATTTCATAGCAGCATTGTTCGTAAACAGTGAGAAGTTGTAGGAAACCTGAATGTCTAACAAGGGAGAATCGATAAATAAATTGTGGTAAAGCCAATATATGGGATAGGTACAATGGTTAAAATGACTAACCTATAACTTGCGTATCAGCATGGATAAATCTCAAAAGTGTAATGTTAAAAAAGAAAAAGTTGCAGAAGAATATGTACGCACGGTATGATGCCAGTTTGGTTTAATGTCAATGCCAACAAGTTTCAAAATATGCCAAATAATATTATATATTGTTTATCGATACATGCATATACGGTAAAAGAATAAATACATGCATGGGAATTGGAAACAGCTGGTTTGGGATACTGGTTACCTCTAGGCCAGGATGGGGTGGAGCTCATAGCTGGATATATAATGAGATGTTTCTTAGAAAAGATCTGAAGCAAATGTGACAAAATGTTAAGATCTGACATTTTTCTCTCTACTTTGCTATATGTTTGAAAGTATTTATAATTTTGAAGGTGTAGAGAAAAAGATGTTTCAAGCAGCCCTTGCCTCATCCTGTTACCTGCGCCCCATTGTTGAGGGTCTGTTGCAACCACCATGGAACTGGGGACATCACAACCCTGGGAAATAGATGCCACTTTCACCTTATTCTATAGAGAAGGCTCTTGAAGCTCAGACAAGCGAAGTGACTTGTCCAAGGACAAGAAGTGTGATCAGGTCCCAGGCTTCCAGGCCCCACTCTCATACCTTGCACCCGGAAATATGAATCTTGTGTTGCCAAAAACAAACTGGGATTATTTGAGCTTCTGATGTTTTAGTTTGTGTTAAAAAGGGGTTGATCAACATTTCTTGACTCTCCACTCACTGGCAAAAGGCCACCCAGGTCCAGCATCTCCCAGCCTTCTACCCAGTGACATAAGGTTGCCTTTCCTTCTCTGGTGGCACTGGTAGAGACTGAGGAGAGCCCTGTTGGCACCAGGCTGCCCAGAGAGTTGGCCAGGTGAGGTACTCTGCCCTGCAGCATGGTATCTCTCACCCCTTACCTAAAGAAATTCAGTGAGAGGCACCTTCTGCCACTATTAGGGGTACCAGTAGGGATCAAATGGCAGCCCCACAGGTATTTGGCCTGAGTAAGAGCATCTTACACCCCCCACCTAGCAGCATTCATCCTGGGGAAGTGCATTCTGCCCCTGTGTGAAGCACCAGTAGGGACCAAGTTGGGGAGCCACAGCTGAGCCAGGTGAACAAAGCAGACCAGAATAGCACTGCAAGGGCTCTGAAAACTAAATTGCCATGGGAACCACAGCCCACAAAGTAGGCCAAGACCTATACATTAAACCTAAACATACTGACTGCCTGCTAAAATAGAAGATTGAAATAAGATCTGGAATCTCCTAACATAATATCTAAAACATCCATGATCCAATAAAAAATCACTCATTATATCAAGAACTGGGAAAATCACAACATGAATGAGAAGACAGTGAACACATACCAACACCAAGACGTTAGATGTTGGAATTCCTGGGCAAGGATTTTAAAGCAGCCATAATATAATGCTTCAACAAATACTCTTAAAAAAAATAACAGTTCACCAAAGTAATAGAAGATTTAAACAAGAACCCAATGGAAATTATAGAACTGAAAAGTACAATAACAGAAATTAAAAACTCACTGGATGGGCTCAATAGCAGAATCTGACAGAGGAAAGGATCAGTGAACCTGAAGCTAGAATAATAGAAATTATATAATCTGAACAGCAGAGAGAAAATAAACTGAAAAAAAAAAAAACCCATGAACTGAGCATTAGAATGCCGTGGGACAATAACAAAAGATCTAGGAGTTGTATCATCAGAGCCTCAGAAGGAGAGGAGAAATAGAATGAGACTGAAAAAGCATTTAATTAACTAAAGGCTGGAAACTTCCCAAATTTAGTGAAAGACACAAAACTACACATTCAAGAGGGTGAGCAAACCCAAAGAAATTCATGCTAAGACAAGTCATAATTAAATTTTTGAAAGCTAAATACAAAGAAAAAAACCTTGAAAGCAGTCAGAGAGAAACAATTCATTGCCCCCAGTGGAAAAGCAAGTCAACTGACAATGGATTTCACATCAGAAAACATGGAGGCCAGAAAAAAAGTGGCACATTTTTTAAATGCTGATAGAAAAGAGCTGTCAACCTGGAATCCTATATCTAGTCAAGACATTCTCAAAGGAGGGAAAACTAAGAGAATTTGTCATCAGGAGATCTTCCCTGAAAGAATAGCTGAACAAAGTCCTCTAAACATAAAGGAAATGATTAAAGTGGCAGCCCCACAAGCATCTGGCCTGGGGAAGAGCCAGAATACCAGGAAGGAAGGAAGAACATGGTAAGCAAAAATATAGGTAAATACAATAGATTTTTCTTCTCTACTGGAGTTTTCTAAATTATGTTTGATGGTTGAAGCAAAAATCATAATACTGTCTGATGTGGCTCTAAATGTATGTAGAGGAAGTACTTAAGACTTCCTCTTAAATGGGGGAGGCTAAAAGGACATAAAAGGAGATAAAATTTTTGCACTTCACCCAAAAATTACAGACCAATATCCATCATGAATACAGGCACAAAAATGTTTTAAAACTATTAGCAAATAGAATTCAGCAATATATAAAAAGAATTATACACCGTGACCATGTGGATATTTTATTCTAGTTGGGGTTATTCCAGGAATGCAAGGCTTGTTCAGTATTTGAAAACTCAGTGTAAACTCCTACATCAACAGGCTAAAGAAGAAGAATCATATAATCAGATCAATTGATTCAGCAAAATCATTTAGCAAAATCCAACATGCACACATGATAGGAACTCTCAGAAAACTAGGAAGAGTGGGGGAACTTCCTCAACTTGGTAAAGGACATCTACCAAAGAACCCCCCAAAACCAACCAAACAAACAAAAAAAGCCAAAGCAAAATAAAACCAAAATCCCACAGCTAAAATCAAATTAATGGTAGAAGACTGACTGTTTTTCCCTGGAAATCAGTAACAAGGTAAGGATGTCTACTCTCACCACTCTTATTCAACGTAATACTGGAAGTTCTAGCCAGTGCAATAAGGCAAGAAAAAGAAATAAAAGGCATATAAATTGGAAAGGAAGAAATAAAACTGTCCCTATTTGCAGATGACATACTTATCTATATAGAAAATCTCAAGCAATCTATACAAAAACTCTTAGAACTAATAAATGAGTTCAGCAAAGTTGCACTATACAAGATCAGCACAGAAAAGAAACAAGCACCACATGTACTCACCATCAAATTGGTATTAACTGATCAACACTTAAGTGCATATATAGTAATAACATTCATCAGGTGTTGGGCAGATGGGAGGGAGGATGGGTATATACACACCTAGTGGGTGCAGTGCTCACCATCTGGGGGATGGACACACTTGAAGCTCTGACTTGGGTGGGGCAAGGGCAATATATGTAACCTAAACATTTGTACCCCTGTAATATGTTGAAATAAAAAATTAAAAATAAAACACAGAAAAGAATTGCATTTTTATATACTCACACTGACCACATGGGAACCAAATTAAAAAAGCACATGGATTGGAAGACTCAACATAGTAAATATGTCAAATCCTCCCAAATTGATTTATAGGTTAATGTAATTCCTATCACAATCCCACATGGTTTTTTTGTAGATACAGACAACCTTATTCTAAAATTGATGTGGAAAGGCCGTAGGCCCTAGAATAGCTAAAACAATTGTGAAAAAGAAGAATAAAGTGGGAGGAGTCACTCAGTGGTAAGGCCTACTATATAGCTACATTAATCAAGACTGTGTGATACTGGTGGAGAGACAGATATACAGATCAATAGAACAGAACAGAGAATCCAGAAATAGACCCACGAAATACGCCAATTGATTTTTGACAAAGGTGCAAATGTAATTCAATGGAGGAAGGATAGTCTTTTCAACAAATGGTACTGAAGCAATTGATAACCACAGGCAAATAAATAAAAGAGAGAGAACCTTGACCTAAACCTCATACCTTACAAAAAAATTAACCCAAATAAAACAATAAAGCCTTTGTAAAAAATATGAGAAAATCTTTGGGATCTAGGACTAGGCAAAGAGCTTTTAGACTTAACACTGAAAGGACAAGCCATTAAAGGAAAAATTGATCAGTTGAACCTCATCAAAATTAAAATTTTTTGCTTTTTCACAAAAGCCCATGTGAAGAGGATGAAAAAGCAAGCTTTAGAGTGGGAGAAAGTAAACCACATATCCAACAAAGGACTAGTATCTAGAATATATAAAGCACTCCCAAAACTCAACAGTAAAAAAAAAAACAACCAACCAAACAATCCACTTAGAATATGGGCAAAAGTCATGCACAGACATTTCACTGAAGGGGATAAACAGATGAAAAATAAACACATGAAAAGATGTTCAACATCATTAACAATTACGGAAATGTAAGTTAAGACCACAATGCAGTATCACTACACATCTATCAGAATGGCTAAAACATTTTTTTAAAAATAGTGACCATACCAAATGCTGGTGAGGATGCCAAGAAACCTGATCACTCATACATTGCTGGAGGCAATGTGAAATGGTACATCCATTCTGCAAAGTAGTTTTATAATTTCTTTAAAAACTAAGCATGTAATTACCATACAACTCAGCAACTGCACTCTTGGGCATTTACCCTAGAGAAATGAAAACTTATGTTCACACACAGACCTGTTGCGTGAATGTTCATAGCAGCTTCACTCATAACAGCCCCAAACGAGAAACAACCCAGATGTCTTTCAACAGGTGAATGGTTAAACAAACTGTGGTATATTCACCCCATGCAATACTACTCAGCAACAAAAAGGAACAAACTATTGATGGATGCAACAACTTGCAAGGATCTCAAGAAAATTGTGCTGAATGAAAAAGCCGATCTCAAAGGGTTACATACAATGGGAATTCCTTTATAGAACATTCTTTAAATAGCAAAATCATATAGATGGAGAACAGGTTCTTGCTTGCAAGTGGTTAGTGATGAGGGGAGTGGGTCGTGGGTGGGTACAAATACCAAGAGGTAGCACGAGGGAGATCTTCGTGGTGATGGAACAGTTCCTCAGTCGTGATGGTTATACAAATCTACACATTTGATAAAATTGTATAGAGTGATACACACTCACAAACAGAGCATATGTAAAACTGGTGAAATCTGAATACGCTCTGTGGATTGGACCAATGTCAGTTTCCTAGTTGTGTAAGATGTAACATCACAAAATCGGGTGAAGGGTCACAGGACCCCCCTGTACATTTTTTTGCAACTTCCTGTGAATCTAAAATTATTTTTAAATAAAAAGTTTTTTTAAAAAGGGTTGATGTGTTTCCTTGATTTTTTTCCCCTAGCATGTCAGAGCTGAGCTTTTTTCAGGAGAGGTCATAAGTCAGTATGTTGGAAAGGAAGGGGAAAGCAGGGAGAAAGGAAACCCAGCATTCGCAGAAAACCTGCTCTGGCCCAGACAATTCACTTACACGATCTTATTTAATTATATACCATGACAACACTGAAAAGGTTGGCATTTTATTCCTATTTCACATATGAAGACAATGAGTCTTAGAGAGGTTCAAGGCTTGTCCAAGTTAGTAGCTAATAATTCCTGATTGAAGCTAATAATTAGTAAGCACTTATGTGTGCTAAGTTCTACACATGAATTATCTCTTTTTTTTTTTTTTTTGAGACAGAGTCTCACTCTGCTGCCCCAGCTAGAGTGCAGTGGCATCATCATAGCTCACTGCAACCTCAAACTCCTGGGCTCAAGCAATCTTCCTGCCTCAGTCTCCTGAGTAGCTGGGACTACAGGCACGAGCCACCATGCCCAGCTAATTTTTTCTATTTTTAGTAGAAACAGGGTCTCCCTCTTGCTCAGGTTGGTCTCAAACTCCTGAGCTCAAGCAATCCTCCCGCTCGGCCTCCCAGAGTGCTAGGATTACAGGCGTGAGCCACCACACCCAGCCAAATTATCTCATTTAATACAATAACTATATAATGTAGGTACTACTATTACCCTCATTTTACAGATGAGGGACCTGAGGCTCAGAGAGGGTAAGTGACCTGCCCAAGATCACACAGCACGGAAGAGATGGAACCAGGATCCAAGACAGGCATGTAAGAGTCTGATGCTCTTTTCCTCAGCCCCAAGACACCTCCCAAAGTAAAGTGGAATAAGAAATGCATTTCTGATTACAAGGAATGAGCCATCCTTAGTGTCCTCAAGTCTCATGTAGTCTCCTACCCCAGCCTCTAGAACCCTTTATTGCAGATATACCTTCACGCATCTGCTTCTCCTTCCAAGTGTTAAATTATGTAAGCTCCTTGAGGGATAGAACGACGTTTGTGACCCTAGAGCTTGCCACAAGGTAGGGACACAACTTATATCTGCTCTGTGGATGAAACAAGTTGGAGATCTCTTTAAACCCTGTGAACAGTTCTCTCCTCACTAAGGGAGCTGGACCTGGGAGTATTTGGGAGCCCACCCCTACCTGAACCCCAGCAATCTGGGCTGGGCAGGTGGGTGGACTGGGCTCTTTGATCCCTCATCACAACCGGTGGTGCACTGGAGCCAGTTTTCTTTCCGTGGCTCACCAGAACCAACTGTTTGATTTTGAGAATTTTGCGATTCAGTTGTCAAACTGTTGGTAGCTTGAAATCAGCTATGGTGGGAATATTTACACCACAAAATTGGCCAACGCTACAAGGCAGGGTGCCCCTTTACACACACCAGAACTGGTTGTTAAACATTTACCAGCAAACCACTGGTCACAAACACTTAATTGCAGCACTTGGTGCGTGTAAATAAAGAAGCCTCAAATGGAAGGGGAAACAGTGAGAATTCTGGGGTGCTGCAAACATTCCATATCTTGATCTGGATGGTGGTTACACGCCGATGTATACATATGTAAAAATTCATTGAGCTGTACATTTACAACCAGTGTACTTTATATAAGTTACTGTATGTATGCTTTCCTCAATAAAAAAGAACCCCCAGACTGTGCAAAGAGCTGCGGATTTATCCAGAGTGCCCCCTGCAGAGACCTCACTTGTCACAATCCGTGGATGAGCCACAGCCGTCCTGATCAGCGTCACCAATGACATAGCCCAGTCCAGTGCATTGTCTATTGCACGGGAGGGGGTAGAGGCGGGCCAAACAGCTGCTGGCATCAGGAATCTGGCTTCCTTCATGTCTTTTCTTTGTCATAGCTACTGGCATCTCTCACCTCCATTACTCCTGGCTCCGGGGCTGGGGACAGCGCTGTTTGCTGACGGGCAGCCTGAGCATGACTCACTACTCAGCAGATCATTTTTCTAATTAAGTGGAGAGATGGATGGATATTTTCCCATACTTGGGCAGAAGCCTCATTCACTTGGATCCTTTTCCTGGAATTATTCAGCTTTACATTTAAGGGGAAGTTTTCTCCACTTTTTAAGAAGTAGTACACAAAACCTCTAGCTCCCCTCAAACGATCACACTTGCGGAGCAAATGGACAGGAAAACAAAGTGCTTCGCAAAAATGCACCCACACACGGGAGAGGGAACGACCTTTACTGAGCTTCTTCTATGAAGTCGCCCTACATCCCTACTTCACCTCGAGGATGCTGGCGGACATTCAACCTTCCTGACGCAATTCCCCCTTCCCGGCCCCCCTCCCGCAGCCACCCAGCTGAGCCACTGCTTGGGGTAGCTGCTTTATTATTTCACAAAGGAATGACAGGAGCTCCGAGGGCTGGCAGGCAGAGCCCTGCAATCCAGGAAGTGGGCAGAACATACGAGAGGGCAGCGGGCCTTCCTGAAGGAACGAGAGGGCTGAGCTTGCTGTTACCCCTTCCTGAGGAGGCAGCAGCAGCCACAGGGGGATCAGAGGGGTGGACAAGGAGAAGTCAGCAAAACGTCACTGTCGTAGCCTCAGGAAATCATGGTCTATTCCCCCACCTCCTTTCCAGGCTCAGAAACAATCCTTCAGAGAAGCTCAGCTCAAGCCCAAACACCCAGAGTGCAGTGGTAGACAGACAGGCTATGAGAATTGGTTTTTAAGTAGGGTGGTGGCACCCCAGGCAGTCCCAGTCAACGCTCTCAGCTGAAGTCACGAAGCTCACCCCTCCCATTTCAGCCCACGCAGGGGGAGAGCAGAGTGAGCAGGCCCCGGTGTTGGGCTCTCTGCTCTGTCTCTGTATGCACTGGGCCCTCGTGCGAGCTGCCAGTTACGAGTCCAGTCCTGACTCCCAAGCCTACCCCGATAGGGTTAGACCCTCGGCCTTGCTTTTGCCACGCCTTTCCTCCTGCGGGCTACTTCCTGGATCTCGAACGCACACACCTGCCTCTGCCATGGCTAAGCCTTCCACACCCAAAAGACCATCCAAAAGCCAGTATTTCCAACCTCACCCCTTCCCCAACAGCCTAGTGGCTGAGATCCCAGCATGCCTCCTGCCCAAGTTGTGACAACTGGCTTAAGTCACAAAGACCAAAGTCCTCAAACGCTCTTGGTAAATCCAAACCATGCTCGGTCCACATATGACGCCGAGGGCGCAGCTAGGGGCCCTGCTCTACCTGTCATGCCCTGCCCCTTCTGTCTAGCAGGGGTCAGGCTGACCTTGTGGATCCCTGATGGCTCCTGACCTTCAAAATCCTTCCCAGTGGCTGAGGTAATGTTTGGGGCCTAGGCCCAAGTCTCTTTCAAGAGAGACTGTTGTTGTCAGGTGACATGTACCCACTCCAGTGCCAACAACGTCAGCACCTCTCATGCCCTTATCAGGTCACCTCGGTACACTAGAAGCTAGTGCCTCTTCCTCTCTCCAGCCGGCAGGAGGGTGGGGGAGGGAGGCATGGAGATCTGGGGAAGGAGGTCAGGTGGAAGAATCAGCTCCATATTGGGTTGCTGGTTCCCCTCCACCAGGGATGGGCGCCCATAGGCATTTAACAGATGTTTGTTGAATAAATACATAAATAAATGCATGAATGAATCCTGAAATGCAGGGGAAAAACATCCCTGAGCACAGAAGAATCCCGAACTCTCCCTGAATCTCTATCACCAACCCAGTTTGCCTTCTCTACCTCTTCCTTTGTGCTTCTCCCCTTCTGCTAAGGAGCATTAAGTTATTTTCTCTGAAGTGCAAACAGAAGTCCTTAAAAACTAATAGCCTTGCTTGCAGTCATCCAAAATAGTTGAAAGCAAGCCTGAGAAGACCTTGAGTGGCTCCTGGCCCACCGCACAGGCAATTCGAGCAGACTGAATCCCGTTCACCTCATCTGAGAGGTTCCATGTCACCAGAGTCACAGGTGGCTGGGGCTGGGCGTGTCGCCATCTGCTTTTCTCATGGAGTTCCTAGCACCCCTCTAGCCTCCCTTGGTCTAGCAGCAGCAGCAGCAGCAAACTCAACACCCCACACTCCCAAACCCCTTCCCATCAGGGGGTGAGAGGCAATTCACAAGGGCGGGGGCAGGACAGGGTGCACGGACCAGGCCTCTCTCTGAGCCTATGGACGCTTGAACACAGAGCCTCTGGCGGAGTCACCAAAGACCACCCATCTCCTTCCTGCCTCAGTTACCAAGGTTCTTGGAAGTCCTGAAGGTCCCCTTCCACCTCCCACCGGGTCCGTGTTGGACACTCCCTGGACCTTCCTGACAGGGTGAAGGTGAAATTGTCCAGGCCACATACCTACTCATTCCAGCCACTTGCCCAGTAGTCCTCCAGACTGTGTGCTCGGGAGCTGGAGGAGGGACCGGGTGAGGGGACAAGGCTGCTGGGGAAAGCTCTGGGCTCCGGAACCTCCTGGCCAAGTTACCCGAATTTCCAGATGAAGGCCGGAGGAGGGACAAGCAAATGAGAGAAAGGAAAAGAGGCAGGACCAAAGCTAACCCCTTCTTTTTTCTTCCTAAACTCAATCCAGATTTGCCTTCTGAGGGCTGCTTGAAACTGATCCCCGCGGCTCTGACTCGTCCTTTCTTAAAGACATAGTCTCCACTTTGGAGGTGGGAAGTGAGGAAAATCTCACCTGGCCAAAAGATGTCCAGCAGGAAAAGATGGGGGGAAGGCAACACAAGCACAAAACCCCAAATTCCCCCTACACTCCTTCGCCTGCCCCAGACTCAGAGCTGGAGGCTTATACGAGGTTCTTTTAGAGTGGCCGACTCAAGATCTCTGCTGGATGACTCAAGAGACCCTGTCGGAGACACAGTGCCATTGTGGGATGTGGGCCACTTTCCCAGCACTGGCAGATTAGGGGCCAAAGCTCAAGTCTCAGGGTGTGTGGGAAAAGGAGCACTGGACCAGGAGTCCTGGCTCTACCACTACTTTCTGTGTCACTTTCCTCCTCTCCTCTTCGCC
>VBSM01000306.1:747065-759384 GCA_008086735.1 Cheirogaleus medius
AAAAAAGGAAAAAGAAAAAGAAAAAGTGGGGATGAAGTTAAGCATCAGACTCTAATGGGGCTGGAGGGAGTATGAAAACAAGATATGGTTTCTAGAAACTAGAGACACTAAGTGTCATGGACTGACTGTCTGTGACCCCTCGCCCCAAAATTCATATGTTGACTCTCTAATCCCCAATGTGATGGCATTTGGAGGTGGGGCCATTGGGAGGCGATTAGGCCATGAGGATGGGGCCCTCATGATAGCATCAGTGCCCTTGTAAGAAGAGACACAAGAGAACTTGCTTCCTCTCGCTCTGTTCTCCACCAAGTGAGGACACAAAAAGAAGGGGGCCCTCACCAGATACTGGATCTTCCAGCGCCATGACCTTGGACTTCCCAGCTTCCAGAACTGTGAGGAAAAAAAGTTTGTTGTTTAGGCCACCTGGTCTATGGTCCATGGTGTCTTGTTACAGAAGCCCAAACAGACTGAGACACTAAATGTAATGAAAGCAAGTTCAGAGTGGAGACGAAAGATTCTGGAAAGATTTCCTCAAGCCTTGGTGTGTAGCTGCAGAGGCTGATTATAGTAACATGTATTGGCCTCACCTATGGGTGGGGGAGGGGCTCTTCAGGCCACCAACAGGGTCCAGCCCTGCTAAGTGACAGACTCGGACTTCAAGGCTCTAAGGGCTCAGGGCAGCAGAGAGCACCGAGAGTGTGGGCAGCTTTGGGGGGCTTCCTGGAGGGGTCAGAATCTGTGCTCTTGAAGCATAGGAAAGATTCCGAGAGGCAGGCAGAGTGGGCTGGCATTTGAAGTCTAGAAACACTGGTCAGGAAATTCTAAGGCGTGCTTGAGGCTAGGGAGGAGCAGGACTGGGGGGGAGCACGACCACTGGGGGGAGAGGAGCAGAGAGACGGTCTAGCACCTGTGCATGTCAAGTAAAGTGCTGGGGAAGAAGGAGGAACCAAGCTGAAGCAAGAGGACGACCATGGGAGGCCTTGGCTGTTGGGCCCAGAAGTTTTGACTCAATTCTATAGGCAAAAGTGTATCTCTGAAGGCTTCTGAGTAGAGGAATCACCTAATGAAAATTCAGCTAAGGTGTTAGAAGGGAGTTTCCAGTCTTAGTTCTATCCCTGACTCCCAGAATGACCTTAAACAAGTCACCTAATCTTCATCTTCCTCCCGAGTGACATGCAGGGATGACACAGTGAAGAGCCCAGGCTCTGAAACTAGAGAGACCTGCATTCAAATCTCATCTCTGACTTCCTTGCTGTGTGACTTCGGGCAAGTTACTCAGTGTTTCTGAGCCTTGGTTTCCTAGGGAGTAATAATGCTTCCCTTGCAGGCCAGTATAGATTCACAGTAAGAAAAGTTTAAAGCCCCACCTGGCCCTGAGGAGACGCTCCCTTTCTCTGCCCACCCACTGTCCCTTGGATCCCACATATCTGATTATTTTAAATTGGATTTTGGTAAGAAGAATCGGGAGATGGGCAGTGAACTGTAGGGGAAATGGACCAGAGACAAGAAAGCAGGAGATAGATGAGGAATGTCTGAGAATAGAAGAAGTAGGAAAGAAGAGGCAGAGCCAGAACAAAAATGTCTAAGGAACCAATTCCATTTGGTGACTGAGAAGCTGATGCTATCATCACTGGAATGGGCAAGTCATTGGACTGGTGGGAGCATAGCTTTAAGTCTTCTTACTCCTTAACTTTATGTATTCACTCACCAAACATTCATCGAACACCCAGGACATAGCTCTCAACCACGTGCACATGTGCGTGCGTGCGTGCGTCTACATATTCTAACCTCTAGGGAGCCAGGGAGCACTCAAAGCCTTCTCTGCCCCTTCACTTTCAGGGAGGACAAGAGCAAAAGAGTCATCTCGACCTTTGCTACTCAAAGTGTGGCACATGGACCAGCTACATCCCCGTTACTTGGGAGCTGGCCAGAGAATGAAGAATTTCAGGCTGTGCTGCAGATCTTCTAAAACAGAATCTGCACTTTGTTTCTCAGTCTTCAACATACAAACCATCATCTAGAGATCTTGCTGTCTATGCCACCAGTCTATGGGTCACACATTGAATAGCAAAGAACCAGGACACAAAAAGGGG
The DNA here is from genome assembly GCA_008086735.1 of Cheirogaleus medius. Taxonomy (NCBI): domain Eukaryota; kingdom Metazoa; phylum Chordata; class Mammalia; order Primates; family Cheirogaleidae; genus Cheirogaleus; species Cheirogaleus medius. The sequence goes on from VBSM01000306.1 coordinate 749,159, forward strand.
CCACTGTGCTGGAGATGGAACTTTAAATGGAAGGAACCCAGGGAAACCGAGTCAGCTAGGATTATGGGTTTACTTTGGGGGTCCCCCTCAGACAGGAGAAGTAGTAAGTTTCCAAGCACCTGTTTCCCCCCAGAAAGCTGCTCAGTGCTGTCATTTATCTGGACCAAAGGAGGCTTGGTGACCCCCACATAATCTAGCCTAACCCTAGACCAGCTCTAGGCAGTGGGAGGAGGCCACATAGTGGCTTGGGTCCAGAGCCCCTGCCTCAGAACGAAAAGTCCTCTGAGCAGTACGTTCTTTGAGGATTAAGCATGACAGTCTGCAGCTGGTTAAAGAGTCAGAGTTTGGGGTCCCAGCCAACATCTCTTTCCATCAGAAATACAACTAATGGAGGGTAAGAGAGAACTGTCCCCAGCTCATGCTTTCATTGGGAGCATAAGACTCACAGCAAGCCATGCCAGCGCTGCTGTAGGGGCTCAAAGGTGAGTGTATTTTAACGAAGGCATAAAAGACTAAGGAAGTACAACAGGTAGTGAAATTATGGGTGGTTTTAATTTTCTTCTTTGTACTTTTCTGTTTTTTCATAATTAACCTGTGTTAGTATAAAAATCTGTAAATAACAAAGACTATTTCCAAAAACAAATTTATACACAGAAAAATCAAGGCAAAATACAAATAAGAGCTGACTTTTATGCTGTAGTTTATTCTATGAGGATTCGAGGGAGATTTCTTTTCTTTTTTTTTTTTTAGACAGAGTCTTACTCTGTTCCCCGGGCTAGAGTGCCGTGTCGTCAGCCTAGCTCACAGCAACCTCAAACTCCTGGGCTCAAGCAATCCTCCTGCCTCAGCCTCCCGAGTAGCTAGGACTACAGGGATGAGCCACCACGCCCGGCTAATTTTTTCTATGTATTTTTAGTTGTCCAGCTAATTTCTTTCTATTTATAGTAGAGACGGGATCTCGCTCTTGCTCAGGCTGGTCTCAAACTCCTGACCTGGAGTGATCCTCCCGCCTCAGCCTCCCAGAATGCTAGGATTACAGGCACGAGCCACCGTGCTGGGCCCCTCGAGGGAGACTTCTAAGGTGAAAGAGCAAGTAGATGGAGAAGGGGTGCCTAAGATCACCAAGCCTTTATGCAGAAGATGGGCTAAGTCAAAAGTCAAAACCTGAGTCTCTTGGACTGCAGAGCTTCCCAGCGCTGGCCAGGCTGTAACCTGGGTACTGGATTCCTTTCTCGAATCAGAGAATCTTTAATCGAGAAGAATCTGAGAGATTACAGGGCCAGCCCTATCCTTTCCTTCCCACAAGAGGGAATTGTAAGAGGTGAGGACTCCTCAGGACTCCTAGACTCAGAACAGTCTTTGCACAGGCTGTTCTCTGCCTGTATCAGCCTCCATCTGGCCCTTGTCTGCCTAGCTAATGCCCACTCTTCCTTCAAGACTTGGCTCAAATACTGCATATTCTTGTGGGGTAGGTGCCCTCCTCTGTGCTCACAAAATACTCAGTGCATTCCTCCGTCATTCACTCGACAAGTTACTGGGCAGCTACTGTGTGTCACGCACTGTTCTAGGCACTTCGGATGCATCAGTGACCCAAAATCTCTGCCCTAGTGTATGGTGACTAAATCATGGCATTTGTACGTTCAGCCAATATTAACGGATCACCTACGTGTGGAGCCCTGTGTCCGGCATAAACTATTTTATGATCAGGATAACTGTTCACAGGTTTGACCTCACTATGAATGCCTTGTGGACACAGTGAATATTTTCTGAGCGGATGAATAACGAAATGACTCAGGTCACACAGCAATCTCAGGATGGAGCTGGCACTGAAACCCTGGCCCCCTGACAGCTAGCGGGGCTCCTGCCCTCCCGTTGCAGTCAGCTCAAATCTTTGTAACTTTCATCATCTGGCGTGAGAGAGGTCAGAGGGCAGAAGATCAAGGACTGGGTCTCCCAGGCGATCCAGTTTGGAAAGGGGAGACCCGCTCTCTATCAGGGACCCTCTCTGGGAAAAGTGGGGAAGCTGCCAGTCTGGGACATCCCTGCTCCAAGGCTTGGGCAAGCGAAGAGCATTCTCCAGCAGGGGCCCTGTGGGCCCCATGACTCAGCACAGGGGCTGATAATCTCCAAGTACATTTCGTTTCTGTGTTGAAAACAAGGCCATCCCTGGGACCTCAGAGATACTCATTCCCCACACCTGGGCCCCGGGATCTTTCCCTCTGGGCCAGAGCTAGCGCCCGCCCTTGGCAGCCGGGGCGGCCGCCGGGGCCCGCAGCTGCACCGCAGCGCCCTCTGCCGGCCACGGGGCTGGCGCCGCCGCTCTGCGCGGCGTGGGAGGAGCGCGGGCGGGGGCCGGGCGGCTTCCAAGCAGCCTCCTGTTCCGGAGGTGCCGAGGGACTGTGACTCATCGCGCCGGCTGCGCCAGCATCGGCCGCCTCCGCACGCGCCTGGTGACGCGCCAAGACGCGCCGAGCTGCTCTGCGCACGGAAAGCAGCCCGGGAGGCGGCCCCCCGACGGCAGCACCTGCTCCTTCGGCGGGTGCCCTCGCCCCGGGCGCCAGAAGCCCCGCTAGTCCCCACTGTTGCATCTTGTCGTCACCACTAACCTGGGATGGAGGGTGTTTCATTACACCACCTTAACAGAGGGGGAAAGTGAGAGCGAGGGAAAGGAGAGGTGAGGGCGGGGTCCAGCAGCTAAGAAGAGGAGGAGGGTCTAGATTAACTAGTAATCTTTAACTCCAGGGTTCAAGGTTCGCTTTCCACAGCATCAAGCTGCAGGGCTCCTTCCCCTAACTCCCTACCCGACCCCATACACATAAAGGAAAGGTAGATCGGACCACATCACAGAGGACCTTGAAAGTCAAGCACTATAATAAACATTTACCATTTTAGAAATCAAAGAAAAGCTATAAATGGCATTTAAGAGGAAAGACAGGTAGGCATTGGGCTTTATTCTGTAAAGATAGATGTTTTAGATTCTGGAGCAGAGAACAGCGATCAGAGCTTTGAGCTGGGAAGACGCACCAAAGGAAAACAGATCGGAGGCGTGGCACCTGGGGCTGCCCAGTAGCCTCAGGAAGGTCTAAATTCAAGTCATGAAAATGAGAAAAAAGGGGGTACAGATCTGGGGGCAGGAAGGACTTAATGATAGATTGGATTTTAAAAAGTGAGGCAAGTAAAATCCACCTAGCACTTTGTACCTCTTGGGTATTTACCACAATCGATCCTGCCTTCTATATGAGTAATGCTTTGTCGGCCTTGTGAGATGGTGAGATCCATAGAGTGGTGATGGTGGCTCAGGCCCCCACCCCTGCTTTGGAGGCTATGACCTTGTGGGGAGAGAATACGGATGTCTGGGGGCTAGTGTCCATCCTGCCAGCTGAATGGAGCACAGGTGTGGACAGAGCTGCCTACCCACGTGCATCTGCACGTGCAAAGAACCCTTGAACCAGCCCCTGCTTCCTCCTTGGAAAAAGTCTGGAGGGCTCCAATTAAACTCCAATGCTGCCTCACACTATTGAATGTCTTTCTGAGCCTACAGTTTGCAGGAGCACCTGAGTGCGAAGGTTGAGCTACTTTGGCAGCCCCATCCCCAGGCCAGGCAGCAAAACCTGTGCAACCGGCTGTGAGTACCCGCCACCAGCTGGCAACGTTGAATGGACACATCACTGGGCAGGTGGCATAGCTCTATTGTGAGAGAATGAGCTGTTTTTACATAAAGAAAATTATCCAGGCATCAACACCGCCACCAAGACAAAAACTCCACAGAACTGGAGAGTATTATGTCAGCAGTGGACCCAAAGGTAGCCAGATCTTCCTCTGAATCCACACTTTGGTATACCCAAGAGGCCCTGCTACCAATGCAGCCCATCTGCCCCTATATAGAGGGACACAATGAATGAGTGTACCTTGTTGGGATGGGTTGTTCCTCACTTCCCCAGGACCCCAACCCATAACACCAACATGGAGCCACTCCCAATTCCTGGTACTTCTCATCCTCCACCATTCGTGATGACTTGTTGTCATCCTAGGCTCTCCCAGATAGAAAGGCAGGACCCCAGTGTCTCCTAATGTTGCCATGTGCTGCTTGTCTACTTCATCCACTCCTCATTCCCTTCCTTGAAGTCCAGCAAAGTATGTTATCAAGCCAGAGTTTTGGTGTTTTTGTTTGTTTTTGATCAGGAAAAGGAGGAGTTGCCCCAACTTTGGGAGTACTAGACTGAGTGTTCAGAGCCTGTGTTTATAACGAATATTTACCCTTGGAGCATGAAGTGCAGGTCTTCACAAATACACAGATATGTGTGTGTGTGTGTGTGTGTGTGTGTGTATTGGGGTGGGCGGGTTATGTGGGTTCTTTAGCCCCTGAACATCTTTCATGCAGACCCCAGTGGCCTTTGTGAAGGATAAAAAGTTGTGTGGAAAAAAGATGACGATTCTCCCTAATTTAATCTATAAACTCATTGCCATTCCAATCAAATCTCCACGGGAATTTTTCATAGAACCTGACAAGCTGATTATAAAATCCATATGAAAGATAATATGTACAAGAAGAGCTAAAACAATTTTGGGGAAAAAAGGACACTGAAGGATGACTTACTATACAAGGTATTAAATCTATAGTAATTAATAGGGTGTGTTATTGGCACAAAAGTAGACAAGTAAATGAATGAAAGAGAACAGAGAGCCTCCAAACCAACTCATGTAAAGATGTCAAATAAATAATAAAAGTGGCATTTACAAGCCTGTGGTGGAAGGATGGACTATTCAATAAATAGTGTTGAAATAACTGGCTTTCCATTTGGAAAAAATTAAATTAGATCCCTACCTCATACTATATACACACACATATTCCATATAGCTCAAACAACTAAATATAAAAAATAAAATAAACCTACAACCACAATGGGAAACATACAGATTTATATATTTGTGAGTTTGGTGTAGAGACAGCCTTTTAAAATAATACATATACATGGGCAATATACATAACTGTAATATTTGTACCCCCATAATATGCTGAAATAAAAAAGAAAAGAAGAAAAAAAAAATAAAATAATACATATACATAGCCCAAAAGCCATGAAGGAATGGTTCATAAATTTGAATCTACATAAAATAATTTCTTAGACAAAAGATATCATCAATAGTTAAAAAACAAATGATGAACTGGGAGAAATATATTATTTGCAATGTATATATTAGACAAAGAATAATCGAAATATACATAGAATTTCTGTAAGTCAGTAAAAAGGCAAACAACTAAAAAATGGGAAAAATATTATACATGGACAGGCAGTTCAAAAGGAGAGTTATAAATGCCACTAGACATTTGAAAAGATGCTCAACTTCTAGTAATCACGGAAAGGCAAATGAAAACAACCACCAGATACCATCTTTCATCCATCACATTGGTAATTGGAGGTTTGATTATATCAAGTGTTGTCAAGGTGGTGAGCAAAACTGCTATTCTCATACACTGCTGGGCGAAGCACAGCCATTATGGGTAGGAATTTGGCAACAACTGTCAACACGTAAAATGTGCATCCCCTATTACCCAGCAGCTCCACTTCTTAGCATCTATCCTGAAGAAACTCTTGCACGTGTACACAAATGTTTATTGAATAGATGTTTATTGAAGGGTTGTATTAGCTACCAAAATTTAGAAACAGCCTGAGTTCATCAATAGATAAATAGTTAAATAAATTCTGGTAAAAGTCATACTCTGCAAAATTATATAAATAACATTTAAAAAAAATAAGTTAGGACTTCTGCCTCTGGGAAGATAAAATAGATATACTTTTCCCTATTCCTTCCTCTAAGCATAACTAAAAGCCCTGAGCATCATACATAAAACGCAAAAAGACTCTGAAAGGTGGAGAGAAAAATGCACATCAGCAACAGACCTCAGGACTCAAGGAATAGTATGGTGGTGAGTTCCCTGGATTTTCATTTTGCCTTGTAGATTGCAGAGTTGAAGCTGAAAAGGCTTGCAACCTGGAAACACCAACAGAGGCAGACCAAGAAAAAAAAGAGGCTGCTCTCTCTTACCAAAATAGAAAATTTTAGACAATAGCTGCTCTGCTTCCAGCCAAATACCACAGAAAAAAATGTCGTCCCATCCCCAACTTCACCAGCAAAGGAAAGGTGAAAATGTAGCCTTCCACCCTTGCTAAGTGGTAACTAGGTGCCCCAAACCTCCCCACTGGGGTGACGTCAGAGAAGATTTTGTGGGCACTTGGGACAGATCTACTAGATAGAAAATCAGTAAGGATATATAAGAACTCAAAGGCCGGGCTCAGTGGCTCACGCCTGTAATCCTAGCACTCTGAGAGGCCGAGGTGGGCGGATCGCTCTAGGTCAGGAGTTCAAAACCAGCCTGAGTAAGAGCGAGACCCCATCTCTACTAAAAACAGAAAGAAATTAATTGGCCAACTAAAAATATATATAGAAAAAATTAGCCGGGCATGGTGGCACATGCCTGTAGTCCTAGCTACTCGGGAGGCTGAGGTAGAAGGATCCCTGGAGTCCAGGAGTTTGAGGTTGCTGTGAGCTAGGCTGACGCCACGGCACTCTAGCCCGGGCAACAGAGTGAGACTCTGTCTCAAAAAAAAAAAAAAAAAAAAAAAAGAACTCAAAAACACCTTCAACCAACAGGATCTAATTTGATACTTATAGAATGCTCCATACAACAACAGAAGAATACACATCCTCTTCAAGTGCCCATGGAATACAGACCATGTTTAGACATATTCTGTGTCATAAAACAAACCTCAACATATTTAAAATAAATGAAATCAAACAAAATGTATTCTGTGACCAAAATGGAATCAAATTAGAAATCAATACCAGAAAGATAGCAGGAAAATATCTAAAACTTGAAAAATAAACAACATACTTCTAAATAACCCGTGAGTCATAGATGAAATCTGAAGAGAAATTTTAAAAATACATTGAACTGAATGAAAATGAAAATATAGCATAGCAAAATTTGTGAGATGCAACTGAAGCAGTGCTTAAAGGGATATTTATAGCTCTAAATGCTTATACTAGAAAAAATCAATAATCTCAAATCTCAAATCAATAATCTAAGTTACTACCTTAAGAAAACAGAAAAAGAAAAGCAACATAAAGCCAAAGCAAACAGTAGGAAGAAAATAATAAAAATAAGAGAGGAAACCAATGAAATTGAATACAGAAAAACAATAGAAAAATCAATGAAATGAAGAGCTGGTTCAGTAAAAATGAAGATCAGTAAAACTGACAAACTTCTAACAAGACTTATACACATTACTATCATCAAGAATGAAATGAATGTCACTACAGAGCCTTCGATATCAAATGGACAATGAGGGAATACTATGAAAAACTCTACATGCTTTGCCAACTTTAATGAAATGGACCAATTCCTTGGAAAACATCAACTCCCCAAATCCACCTAGTATGAAGTAGATGATTTGAATAGCCCTATAACTATTAAGACCATTGAATTCATAATTTTAACTCCCCCTGCCATCTCTGGGTCCAGAAGGTTTCACTGAAGAATTCTGCCAAATGTTTAAAGAATTCTACACAATTATTGTAATCCACCATAGTAACAGACTAAAGAAAAATATCACGATTGTATCAATCAATGCAGAAAAAACATTTGACAAAATCCAATACTCATTATGATAAATTTAAAAATCTCTGCAACGTAGGAAAAGAAGGGGACTTCCTTAACTTTATAAAGAGCATCTTCAAAAAACTAATAGCTAACATTAAACTTAATGGTAAAAGATTGAAAGCTTTCCCCCTCAGATTGGGAACAAGGCGAGAATGTCTGTTCTCACCGCTCTTATTCAACATGTCATTGGAAGTTCTAATCAGCACAGTAAGGCAAGAAAACAAAATAAAAGGCATGTAGACTGTAAGAAAAGAAATAAAACTGCTCTTATTTGGAGATGACATGATAGCCTACATAGAAAATCCCAAGGAATCTACAAAACAATTCCCAGAACTAATAAGTGAGTTCAGCAAGGTTGCAGGATACAGGATAAGCATGCAAAAAGAAATTGTATTTCTATATACTAGCAATGGACACATGGACACTGAAATTAAAAATACAATACCATTTACAACTGCTCAGAAATGAAATACTTAACTGTAACTATAAAGAGACATGTACAGGACTTGTATGCTGAAAACTACAAAATGCTGATAAAAGAAATCAAAGAAGACCTAAATAAATGGAGAAATATTGCCATGTTCATGGATTAGAAGACTCAACTTAGTAAAGATGTCAATTGTCCCCAAATTTATGCACAGGTTTAGCATAGTCCCTATCAAAATTCCAGGACAATATTTTAGACACAGACAAGTTTATTCTAAAATTCTATGGAAAGGCAAAGGAACTAGAATAGCCAAAAAATTTTTGAAAAGGGAGAATAAAGTGGGAGGAATCACTCGATTCAATTTCAAGACTTATTATGTAGCTACAATAGTCAAGACTTTGTGGTATTAATGGAGGGATAGACACACAGATCAGTGGAACAGAGCAGAGAACCTAGAAATAGATCCGCACAGTATGCCCAACTGATTTTCAACAAAGGTACAAAAGCAATTCAATGGAAGAAAGATAAGCTTTTCAAATGGTGCTGGAGCAACCGGACATAGGCAAAAAAAAAAAAAAAACCAACAAAAAACCCTTGACCTGTGTAGTAGGTTGACTAGTGCCCTCCCAAAAGATATGTCCACATTCTTATCTCCAGAACCTGGGAATGTCATCTTATTTGGAAGATGGGTTCTTTGCAGATGTTAAGGATCTTGAGATGAGGAGATCATTCTGGATTATTCAGGTAGGTCCTAAATCCAATGACAAATATCCTTATAAGGTAGACACACAGAGGAGAAGGAGATATGAAGATGGAGGCAGAGATTGGAGTGATGTAGCCATAAGTCAAAGAAGCCAAGGAATGCTGGCAGCCAGTGGAAGCTGGATGAGGCAAGGAAGGTTCCTCGCCTAGAGCCTCCAGAGAGAGTGCAGCCCTGCCCACACCTTGATTTCAGACTTCTGGCCTCTAGAACATGAAAGAATAAATCTATTGTTTTAAGCTACAAATTTTACAGTTATTTGTTGGGACAGCCTCAGGATACAATATAACCTGTCTCACACCTTATATTAAAAAAAATCTACAAAATGGATCACAAACATCAAATGTAAAACTATAAAACTTTTAGAAAAAATAGGAAAGTGTCTGGAATCTAGAGCTAGGCATATAAGCCAGACATCATACTTGACGATCAAAACACATCCATAAAAGGAAAATTGATAAATTGGGCTTTATCAGAGTTAAACAGTTTTGCTCTGTGGAAGACCCTGTTAAGAGGATTAAGTAAGCTAGAGACCAGGAGAAAATTATTTGCAAACCATATAGCTGACAAAGGACTCGTATCTAGAATGTATAAAGAACTCTCGAAACTCTCAACAGTTAAAAATGTAAACAAACTAGAAAATGGGCTAAAGATATAAATAATTCACTGAAGAGGATTTATGGGAGGCAAATAAGCAAATTAAAACCACAATGAGATATCATTTCACACTTATCAGAATGGCTAAAGAAACAAAAACAAAAAGAGTGACAACACCAAATGCATATGACCCAGGAATTGCACTCTTGGGCATTTATCCCAGAGAAATGAAAACTTATGTTCACATAAAAACCTGTTACATGAATGTTCATAGTAGCTATATTTACAATAGCCAAAAACTGGAAACAGTACAGATGTCCTTCAATGGGTGAATGGATAGACTATTTGTGGTACCTCCATGCCATGAAAGACTACTTAGAAATAAGATGGAACAGACTATTGGGAAAAAAAGTAGCAGACTATTGATACATGCAACAACCTAGACAGATCTCCAGAAAATTACGCTGACTGAAAAAAAAATCTCTAAAGGTCACATACTGTATGATTCTATTTACTACATAACCTTGTTGAAATGGCCTAATTTTAGAAATGGAGAACAGATGAGTGGTTGCTAGGGGTTTAAGTAGGAGGTTGGAGCGGGAGGGAAGAGGGCGTGGCTATGAAAGGACAACTAGAAGGATCTTCGTGGCGATAGAACTGTTCTGCATCTTGACTGCGTCAGTCAACATCCTGCTTGAATATTGGACTATATTTTTGCAAGAAGTTACCATTGAGGAAAACTGGGTGAAGGGTACATGGTACCTCTTCTTTTTTTTTTT
>VBSM01000306.1:759484-774994 GCA_008086735.1 Cheirogaleus medius
CGCCTGGGCCTCCCAGAGTGCTAGGATTACAGGCATGAGCCACTGTGCCTGGCCCATGGTACCTCTTTCTATTATTTCCTAAACTGCATGTGAATCCAAAATTATCTCAAAATTAAAAGTTTAATTAATTAAGAGAAAAAGAATGAGCTAGATCCACATGTCCTAACACTGAAAGGTTTCAAAGACATATTGCTAAGTGAAAGAAAGCAAGCTACAGATCAGTATATATGGCGTGTCACAATTTATTTTTAAGTATCCACATAAAACCAAAGTGTGTATACACAGGAAAAGACTTGGAAGAGGGTGGACGCTCTACACTGGTAACAGTGGCCACCTCAGCAGAGCAGGGTGGGACAGGGGAGATTTTAATTGTAGCTGGACTGTTTGACTTTTCTTCACAATGAGAATATAGTTGTATAACAAAAACATTATCCTGGACACAACTACAGTGTTGTTCTAGGAATTCTTATCTGTCTCGCTTATCCTGATTTGACCTATCCCTGTTTCACCAACATTGTGGCCAGAGGACTCAGCTCACAGCTCCCCTGCCCTCAAGCCTCAAGGAAGTGGCTCCTGAGCCTCCTAATTTGGAAATAAGCCCACTAGCAATCGAGGCTACCTTGAAGTAGCACCCGGAAGAGCCGATGCCCCCATGACTGCGAATCTACCCACTGCTGCTGATGACAAATAATATACAAAGCTCAGCCTGTGCTAATTAATGCAGCAACAAGTTCCGTAAGGTTCAACTTGACAAACTGTCGTGCAAGTTTCAATACTGGGGGCAGCAAAGGCCTCCCCACCCTCTGATCTGAAACCATGGCAGCAGTTGAGCCTCTTTGGAGGAAACTGAGAACAGCAGGCATGAAGAACAGCTGGACACCTACGCCCAGCTGTGCCTGGCTAAGAGTAGGCTCACCCTAGGGTAGCTCCGGAGACTGTATACATTTAATCATTCATCGATTCACCATTCATTGAGCACCTACTATGTGCTAGGTACTGTTCTAGGCACTGACAACAGCAATAAACAGAACAAAGTTCTTGCCCCCGTGGAGCTCCCATTCTGGCAGGAGAGCTGACAAATAGGCAAGAGAAATAAACTACATGTCAGGTAGTATTAAATGCTAGGAAGAAAAAACATAGCATGGAAGGAAGATATGAGGTGTTGGGGGCTGGGGGTTGAAATTTTAGAAATGGTTGCCGGAGAAGGCCTCTCTGAGAAGGTGACATTCGTGGAGATGTGATGGAAGTAAGGGAGCCAGTTACGAAGACAGCTGGTTGTTCTGGACATTTTCCATTTGCACCCTCCGCATCTCCACCCTTCTCCACCCAGCTCTGTGCCCCGGTGGGCTGACCTGCATGGACCACATCAACAGGCTCCCTTGTCCTCTGGCTTCGGGTTAGGTTTGACCAATGGGAGGCACCTGCAAGGAGATCAGAAGGAAAAGGAAAGTGAGATTAGGGTATTTATTCATCTGCTCTCTCTGTTCAGGGTCACCATGGGTCAGCTGCATCCCTCTGCCAAACACCACAGCTCCCATCAGGCGGCTCTCTGCACACAGCAGCCCTCCCCCCATGCCCGCCACCACTCCCTCCCAGGATCCTCACTGACACACCAGGGAAAGAATTCGGGGCAGAAGGAAAAGAAAGTACAAAGCACCAATATGCCCGGCAAGCTTAAAGGACGATCAGGAGGCTAGTGTGGCTGGAATGGAGAGGGTGACACAGCAGGATTTCTAGGAAATAATCTCAAGGAGGTAAGAGGGGCCAGATTATGCTATTATAAAGATTGTGGCTTTTAATCCAAGTGAGATGGAAAGCAATTAGAGAATGTTGAGAAGAAGATTGACATGACACGTTTTAACACCATCACTTTGGGAGACTGGTGACAGGGACACTACAATAATCCAGGCCAGAGAGGATAGTGGCTTGGACTAGGGTGGTGGCAGTGGAGGTGGTAAAAAGTGGCCAGATTCTGGATTGGTTTTTAAGGTGTGGCAGAAGAATCCTGTTCCACTAAAATGACCAGTGTAAAAAGCCAAACCCGAGACCAGAGACTTGTTCCTCTGTATGTAACTACGTGAAAGCTCTGTTATTGAACAGATTTCCGAAGGCCCTGCATGCAGCATGATAACTCTAACACCCTACCACTGTGCAGGACACACAACTCTAGGTCAAAGGGTTCCTAGACCATTCACGACTCCAGGACAACTCAAGAAAACTACTGTCATAGGTTTTCTAGCTAACCTACGCCACCCCAAGGCCATACCTCCATGGGGTGGTGCTGGGTGCCATTTTGGCCCTTGCTCTAGATTTCTGATAGGCTCCAGCCACTCTACCTCCATTGGCTACTCCTTGAGCTGGCCTAATCATGTCACATCAGAATCCTGGAAAATACTGTCCACAACCTGCCCTGTCCATATCTCTTATCCTGTACTCACCGTCACTCACAGGCTGATAGCAACAGAATCCATCCATCAACCACTGAGCAGACAGGGATGCGGGTCATACAGGCAGTCAGAACATAGGTTGGGCAACATCTCAAAGGTACTATTATGTTGATAAGGATTTAAAAATTTGCCTGGGAAAGTAAGCAACCAGGAACCGTATGCAGATCACTGAGAGGTAACAGAAAATCAAAAACTTGGCCCCACAGGCTAAAAAGCCCCCAGCTTGAAGTACCTTCTGGGAACAAAAGCACCCAGGCATTTTTCTGTGCACTGTGTTGATTCTCAGGATAAGGTCTGTTGCTTCATATTCGTGAACACCCCAGCAAAGGCACCCAGCTGGAAACTGGAGAACAGCACATGATTCTGAGGGCTCATTCCAAAGCCAGGAAAAACTGATGGTATTTTGTTTATGTTCAAAGAAATCAATCCAAAGAGATCAACCCCGCAGCCAAAGTCAGCAAGACTGGAGAGCAAACTGCTGCCAACCTCTGGGTCTGGCCCACTCATCAAGGGGAGGGGATGATCTGCATTGGAATCCTGGATCTAAGACTTTCAAGCTGTGTGCCCTTGGGCAAGATTCTTAACCCTCCTAGGACCTCAATTTTTTAATCTGTAAAATAGGGCTAATACCTACCTCGCAGAGTTACAATAGGGCCAAATGAGCTCTAAAAAGCTCATCAAAAGTGTCTAGCACAGCCCCTGGGATACTAGCTGCTCAGTATGTGTTAGTTCTCTTTTCATGCCCACCTTTCTTTGGCAAGAGCCAGGCCAGTGGTGTGGGGTAATTATGGGGTGCCAGTGGCCCCTTGAGCCCTTAAGAAGAACTCTGAGGAATTCTCCAGCTCTCACATGCCAATGTTGTTTTCTGCTCTTTACTAAAAGGGTGTCCTGGGTAGCTGGCATTTGATCCCAGCAGGACATGGTTCCGTGCACAGCTTGGCACCGAAGGGCACTAATGCACTGTTAATTAACTGTACATTCAGCTGACCTGCCAAAGCAACTGCTTTCATTTCCAGAATCCCAAACTTTTTCTTAGCCCACTCCAGGTTACCTGAATCCCTTATGTATGTGAACGGTTGATGCAGACCTCTGCTCCCCGCATCTCTTTCTCTTTTGTCCTCTCGGCCTCTCCTCTCTTCTCCACACTGCTCCCTCTGCCTGTCCCTTGCCTTGGCTCACCACCTTTCTCCTTCTCTTTTCTCACTCTTCCACAAATCGTCATCCAAAGACAGTGCTAGGCACAGAGCAGGTAAAAGTGGCTCAAGTAGACTCACAGTGAGCTTCGAAGGAAACCATTCTACTTCCTCTTTGCCCAGCCCCGCCCCAGCCCCGCTGTCCCACTCATTCACACTGGGCTGGGCGATGGACTCGCAGAGCAAAACGAGACATGGCCGCTGCCCTCAGAGAACTCACAGTCTACGGGGGGACACAGACAGCCTCACGGTGTGTATGAAGAGCTGGAGGGGAGGGTACACAGGGGTGGGAAAGTGTCTGCTGGCCTCTGAGGGCCCAGGAAAAGGACTGGACACTTGAACTGGGCCTTGAAGCCTGAGTGATATTTTTCCAAATGGAGAGAGGGTCAAAGGGCACGCCGGGGGTGGAGAGGGCACGGAGGAGAGAAGGGCAGTGTATGTTCGGGGCTCTGCGTAGCCACACGGTAAGGTCTGGGAGATGGGAAACCATGAGCCTTGGACGGGGAGTCAGGAGCCAGCTAGCCACGGGGCTGCGGGGTTGATGGGAAACTGGACTGCAGGGGGTGACAGTGCAAGGCTAAGCGGTTTGGGCTTGCTGAATATTGGGAAAGGACATAACGAAAGTCATGTTTTAAGAAGATAATTCCGGAAGGCAGCGAGACCAGAAGCAGAAAGGAGGCCAGTAAGGAGACAGACAAACTGAGGCCCTGAACTAGGGTGCTGAGCGTGGGAATGGAAATGTGGGGGCAGAGAGGAGACACTACTGGGGCCCCCTTCCTCTCTGGCTTTCATCCTGGAGTCATTCTTCGCCTTTCCCTACACCTTCTCCACTGATGATCTTCACGGAGTCTGGTCCTCAGGTCTCACTCCCACCTCAGTGTGAACGGGTCCCAAATCTTTATCTTGAGAGCTGACCTCCCGTCTGCCCCTGGGACCAGATTCTGGTTGCTTTCTGGACATTTTCAAGTAACCATCTCACCAGCATGTCCAAAACTCCCATTGTGGTGCCTGCTCCTCAGCCCTACCGCAGTTTGCTAGAGCCACGGACCTCAGCTACATAGGGGCTTCTGGGACCAAACTCAGCAGCTGAAGGATCGTTTCCCACCTCTCTAGGGCAAATAGGATTTCCCAGTTCTAAACCACCAACTTATATGTGAACTTAGAGGATGCAACATGCTCACACCTTGGGAATGGCCTTCCTTCACTCCCCACTGTCTAGTTTCTTGGCAGTGGCCCTCAACCAGGGCTGGAGCCTCCTGTCCCCTAGAAGTATTTGGAAATGTGTAGAGGCATTTCTGGTTGTTCACAAAAATCACCACTGGCATTTGAGGGCCAGGGAGTAAGGATGTTAAAAATCCTGCAATGCACGGGAGAATCCCGCATTGCAAAGAATTCTCTCAGCCCAAGTGGCAATAGTACCTTCACTGGGAAACACTGACCACGAGCACAGTGAGGCAGGGACGCTATGTTGTTCTCCACTGTGTTTGCAGAATGCAGTAGGGTGCACAGCACATGAAAAAATGTGCAATTTGTTATTAATTTGTTCAATTAATATAAATCAGCTCATCCTTTCATATAACCAACACCTGCTGAGAACCACCCTTGGTTCCGAGGATGGAAAGAGGAACAAGGCTTGGCTGTGCTTTTGTACCTCGGTCAGCCTTAGCTGAGTGGGGGAAAAGGCGATCCCAGAATGCCTCACCTTTCACGACTACCAAGGGGCCCCTTCCTAGCAAGGGGAGCTTACAAGCTAAATGCTGAATTGAAAATTCATTCATTCATTCAACCAACATTTGAATAGCATGTAAAACTTTTCGAAGCACTTTCTCATACATTATCTCGCTGGGGTTGGGCTGGGAGGAGAGGAAGGTGGGGGTGGGGGCCGAAAGTGGAGTTGGAGCCCGAGAGGTTCCCGCCCAGCTCCGGCCAGAGCAGACAGGCCCAAGCAGACAATCTCCTGGGACTGGGGGGGTCTGGTGTGAATGGAAATATGCGCCACATGGCCTGAATCGCAGGGCCGGCCTCAGGCTCCCACAGCCCCAAACACTTCCAGATGGATTTATTTATAACTCCCAAACCAGAGGCAACACTCGGCTCCTTTTCCTTACCCCCCTCCCCACTCCTGGAGCAAGGCTTGGCCGCCCCTCTCCACTCCGGAAACCAGCGGGAGACACGGAATTTGCAGCTGCTGAGCCAGACCCGCAGCCGCAGCCCCAGCCACAGCCTGGGCTCCTGGTCACCGCCTGTCCCCTAGGTGGCAACAGCAGCTGGCGGAGTGGGTGTGCCTACGGAGCCTGGCCAGACTCCTGCCCACCTGGCCCATCTGGGCTCTCTCAGGACGGCTGCTAAACGGGCAGCGTGAGCCGG
Source organism: Cheirogaleus medius (assembly GCA_008086735.1). Taxonomy (NCBI): domain Eukaryota; kingdom Metazoa; phylum Chordata; class Mammalia; order Primates; family Cheirogaleidae; genus Cheirogaleus; species Cheirogaleus medius. The sequence goes on from VBSM01000306.1 coordinate 765,492, forward strand.
GCACATGCACTCTGGCAAGTCTCCTCTGTCCCAGACCTGCCTCCGCGTCATAAAGCCACGGTCACACCCATGGCTTCTCATTTTCTGGCTCTGGGACATTCTGAGCCCCTCCCTTCCACCCTCTCCCACAGGATGCTGCTCCTCATTGTATAGGCTGCCAGAGGCTTTGGACTCTGACAGTTTCCAAATCAGAAAACTGAAGCTCAGAGAGGTTGAGCAACTTGCCCAAGGTGACAAAGCCAGTTAGATAGCAGAGACAGAAGTGGAAAACCCAAGCCCTGCCCAAGACACGAGTACCTCCTAAATCCCAGTGTCTTCGCGTGTGAAGTGGGACTAATGCCTGGCAGGTGGTGTGGTTAGAAGTGTCAGCTCTGGAGTTGTTCATGGAGCATGTGCTGGTTCTGTCATTTACTAGCTGAGTGACCTCTGATGAGTCACTGCTCTTCTTCTCCTAACTCAAGTTCTTGGTCTTTCTTTTAAAGATCAAAGACATAATGAATTTAAATGGTCTGGCATAGGGTCTGGCCCACAGGAAGCCCTCAGTACAGAGTGATGAATATGATCATTTATTGTTCAGTTGCATCACTGCAGAGCTTCAGCTCCCATCTCTTGCAATATGGGCCAGGCCCCATGCAAACATCATGACTCCTCACACACAGAGAGCAGTGAACTTGGGCTTGGAGAGGTCAAGTGACTTGCCGAAGGCCATACCTGTAGGCACAGAGGACGGGCTTGCACCACCAGTTCTAGGTGGTTACAGGAATGCAGATTCCATGCTTCCTATAGAGTCTGAAGGATAAAAGCCCCTTAGCCGAGTGTCTGGCCTGCCTTCCCGGTCCCCACTCTGTCCTACCTTTCCTCCTTCAAGACTGACCCAGGAGTCAGTCTTGACTCCTTTCCAGAGGTTTAGCTCCCCCAGCTGAACCTGTGCATTTTGGTGGCCCCAAGAAGGGTCGGTGGACATGTGAAGCCTGGAGGAATCTTATGGCCCTGGGGCTGAGACCTTCCCAGCTCCCTCCTCTCCTAGGCTAGAACTGGTGGTGGCCGGAGGGGGTGACAGGGTGGCAAAGAAAGCAGACAGTCTCCAGAGTCAAACTTCTAGATGCGCCATATCTACTTCCTATAAATTCTCTTTGCCCTCAAAGTTACTCAGAGCCAAAGTCTGGCAAACCCATCTCTCTGCATCCAAGGGTCCAGACAAATTTTCCTGCAGCTGTTCAGCAACACATGACACCAGATTTCTGCCCCAGTGGGAGTCTTTGGCATTCTCACATTCCTTTCTGCTTGTTGCTATGCAATTAAACACGCATAACTTCTCCATGTTTTCCCATCCCGCGCCGCACGTCAGTACCACCAGTGATGGCACGAGGGAATAGCACAGTCTCTGTGCACGTATGGACAAAGGAACCTGTGGGCACTTCTGTCAATTGAATGTGACTCACCAAATGGGTTCCAAATCCCATCAGCAATTAGGATCGATCTATCTGTATTTCCCTCATCTTTTCAGTGGGCTGCTCAGGATGCTGAGAATTCCTGATAGTCCAAGGAGAAGCGTGGTTATTTAATAAATTCCCAGCACTTAATTTAATAAATTCCCAGCATTTAATAAATGCTCAATCTCTATCCAAACGAAGTAACTATCAATGTTTGTGGACAAACTTGGAGTTCCAGAGGCAGCTCCTTTTTGCTTCCCGCACTGACACTTAGGAAACTTCCTCATGGAAAAAAGGCTTTGGTGCTTACCATGGAGATTATCAGATCTACAGCTCCAGCTCTACTGTATAGGCCCTCTGAGCCTCGGTTTCCCTATCTGTCATATGGGAACAATGTCACCTATCTCACAAAGTTGTGCTGAGGCATCTAACACTGAGTCAGGTGCATGGTACTTTCTCAACAAATGTTACATTTATAACATTTACCCAGCTTTGCCCTGTAGCAAAAGTAAATTCTAACACACTCTAGAATCATCTAGAGTAAAATTATTTCTTCTCTCAATATTGATCAAGCATCTACTATGTCCATAGCAGCATGAGAGAAACAAAACAAATTCAAAATAAAGTTTCTTCCTTCCAAGAGACCATAATATAGCTGGAAATTTAGGCAAATATAAAATATAAAATATTTCAGATTACTCAAATGCCTTTAGGAGCCAGGCAGGTACCATAGATGAGTGAAGGAGGCTGGAGTAAGACAATAGGGAGTGGTGGGGACCATGGCTGGCTAGACATCACACACTCCCTCTACAGGGTAAGACATCACCCTAATCCAGCTAACTACTGTCCTGTGAAAATACAGATCCAATATTACCAGATTTTTGTTTTTTAAAGCAGCCAGAAATCCAGATTGTATGGAAAGATCACCAATTGCTACATGTTAGCAAATAGTTTAAAAAGAAACAAACCACATGTAGACCAAACAAAACAGATATGTAGGCATTATTTGGCCCACCAGCCACCATTTGGTGACTTCTCCATAATGGCAGGCAATAAATTTGTCAAAATAAGTGCTACTGACAATAGTCCTAGACATGTTCAGAGAAAGACATGAGTCCTTTGGGCTGGTAGGATCCAGAAAGTTTTCCTCAAGGCTTGCTTACCCCAAGGTAGGATTCAGACTGGGCCCCAAAGTATGGGTGTGAATTTGACAGGCAGAAAGGAGAGGCAAAGAGCTTTTGGAAAGATGGAAGGCAGAATCAAGAATGTTGTAGTCAGAGCTCACCGTGGTGAAGAGGTGGGTCTGGCTGTTATGAGGGCTTCCTGGGGGGAGGGGCAACTTCTGGCCATTAGTTTTGTCTCAGTGGAGGAGGTTCCTCCAGACCAGAATCAGAACCAGGAAGCTCAGTGTGGAGGAAACAAGGGAAGATGAAAAACTACTACTTAGAGAGTCTGATTTCGAAAAGCCAGTCAGAAATATTAAACACAGACAGACAGATAGATGCCTCATCAGCAGGAGCAGGAAAAGGACATTTTAATTAGGTCCAGGGCCTTTGCTAGAATAAGGCAATGTAAAAATCTACGAGGAGAGCAAATAAATAATGCATGTTCCTGGCTAGTGTCTAGAAACAGGTCCAGAAGGTGGGAATGGGAAAACCGTAGCTCAATGAGACCTGCCATATTGGAAAGGAGGGAAGGAGGGTTCTGGCACCATATAAGCACCAAGGAAAGAAAGAAAAAAGCAGTGATCTGCAAAAATCCTGGAAACTATGTTAAAAACACTTTAGTAAGAGTACAGGTAAAATATATGACAAGGATTAAAAGCCCCAGGGATTGGAAAGCATTCCCCTACCAGGATCTCTGGATGGCTGGGAGAAAAACTTAAAGGACATTTTACCCCAAAGGGGAGGGCACAGGGACACGTGGCACGCAGGTGTCAGGGAGAATTATGTAGGCCTCACGTTGGATTATGTGATCACTAAAACAAGAGGCAACGTGGTAAAGGGTGATGGAAAAAGCACAAGGGTGACAGGCAGAATTACAGCCCCACGAAGATGCCAATGTCCTAATCCCCAGAAGCCATGATTTAGTTTACATGGCAAAGGGGAATAAGGTTTGCAGGTGGAGTTAAGGTTACTAATCAGCTGACCTTGATTGAGATGGGGAGATTCTGCTGGGTTAGCTTGGTGTACTGGATGTAATCACAAGGGTCCTTATAATGTGAAAGCAGGAGGCAGGAGAGTCAGCGTCAGAGAAGGAGCTGCGTAGAAGCAGAATCAGGGTGATGGGATGCGAGAGGGCTCCACCGCCACCGCTGGTTTTGAAGTCAAGGAATGCAGGCGGCCTCTAGAAGCTGGACAAGGAAGCAGGTTCTTCCCTAGAGCCCTTGGAAATGTAGCCCTGCTGACACCTCGATTTCAGTCCAGTGAGACCCATTTCAGACTTCTGAGCTCCAGAACTGTAAGATAATAAATTCGTGTTGCTTTGTGCTACTAAATCTATGGTAATTTGTTACAGCAGCAGTAGGAAACTAATACAAGTAGCTGTGGACTCAGACAGAGGGAGTGTTTAATCCCGGCCCACTATACCAATCGCTTGACCTTAGTCTAGTCATTTAACCTCTCTGAGCCTCAATATCCTCATCTGTAAAATGATGAACATAAAGGGACAGCACAGCCTGGCACAGGGAAGGTGCTGGGATGCTCTTTTCTTTCCTTCAACGCACTGGATGAGATCATAATTAATATTTAGGACCAGCAGTGTTGCGGTAAATGTTTAGCAAATAGCTCTCAAAAGAATACATGAATGTATATACATATATAAGTTTATTATAAATTTACTATAAAAGAATGTAACACACTCAATTTACAAATAATACTGAGATATAAAATACTCTATTGCAAATTCCGTATAACCAATTGATTCTCACATAAGACTTTCATTGAGTTTACCAAACTCTTATGTCGATAGCCAACCTACGGTTACAACAGAAGAGCAGAAGAGCAAATGTAGTTCCTTCATGAATGGTGGTCAATATGTTCATTTATGTAAATGAGTAAGAAGAAAGCAAAATAATGAAGTATTGGAACTTGACCAATCCATCATGATGTGAACAACTTCTTTGCTGCATCAGATAACAGTTTCCATATGCTAGAAGTACTATTTCCTCAATTTTTGGGTGCTATTTAAGAAGTAACAGCAATAGACATGACACACTTTTAATGCATTTTCTCAGCATTTTTCTGTCACTTTCTTAAGCCTAGAGTACAATGTACAAAAACAATAATCTAAGCCCTGATTTGTAGTGTTTTCAGATTTCCATGATGTAGATACTCCCACCTTGGCCTTTTTCAAGCTAACAAAGTGATGCCACTCAACACGGAGTGGGAAAAGATGTGGACTAGCACACCATTCAGATTCGAGGAGATGAGACTCAAGAGCATGGATCATAGTGAAATGCAGTAAAATAATTAGGGCGTGGTGAATTGTGGGTACTTATTACCTTCATTTTTAATATAATTTTGTTGTAGGTTTATATAATTTAATATTTTAAGTTATTTTTAAAATTCTGAGATAATTTTAGACTTATAGAAGAGTTGCAAAAACAGTACAGAGAGTTCCCATGTACCCTTCACCCAGCTTCCCCTTATGCATCTTACACAATTATAAAATATTTATCAAAACTAAGAAATTAACCTTGATACAACATTATTAACTAAAGCCCAAACTTATTTGGATTTCACCAGTTTTTCTACTGAAATCCTTTTTCTTTTCTAGGATCCAATCCAGGATCCCAGATTGCATTACTCGGTCATTTATTTTGTAGAACGTACCTCAATTTTGGTTTGTCTTCTGTTTTCTTGTATAATTTAATTTTTAATGATGGCTGTGCTTAACAGTTGGCTCACAGATTTCCTAAATATTTAATAATTGGCTCTCGAGAACCACAACAAGCCAGCCCCAGCAAACCACTTTAAGCAAAACACTTTAACAAACAATTCATTTGGGTTTTTTTTTTTCCCCATTAATTCCACAAATATTTATTGAGCGCCCTCTAGGGGCTAGTGCTGGGGATATAGAGACCAAAATACAGTCCTTGCCTGAGAAAATCATAGGCTAAGAGAGATGACAGAGAAGTAGCAGACAATGCCCATAGAGTGATCAGGGCCATGACAGAGAGTGTAGAATGTGCCAGAGCGCTCACAGGTGGGAGGGACCCACCCTGATTGGGGGGGGGGGGTCAAGGAAGGCTTCGCAGAAGAAGGATGAGCAAGGGCTCCCGAGGTCAGACACAAGGAGGTCAAGGTAGGCTTCTCCTGTAAAATGATGTGTGAGCTGAGTCTTGATGCATGACTGGGAATCAGCCAGTCAGCTGAAGAAGCAGAAGGAACAACAGTCACCCATTTATTCCTTCATTCAATAAGCCATTATCAGGTGTCGATTCTGTGCTGGATTCTGGAGATGCTCAAACATGGAATGAACAAAGGTACTCACGTGTGACAAGGGTGAAGGTGGAGTCATGAATGAGCATGGGGCACGAAGGCACTAAGTGTAGGTCAGCAGTGAAGAGGACACCATGGCCAGACACCTCCTCCCTGAGAGTGCAGAAGGACCTCCGGAGGAAGCTAACCATCAGTTAACCTACCACAACCAACAACTTTTGCCAGAACCTTCCTGTGAAGGCGCCATTTATTCATAGTCCTTCTCTCCAGCGCTTTATACTGAGACCTCCATGTACAGACCCCTAGGAGCTACACTTAGCAACTGACTTCTATAATGCCTTGGACAGACGGATAAGGTAGTAATGACATGGTATCAAAGACCAACTCTCAACAACGGTCCTTGACCTGAGACCAAGACCCCTTGGAAGAGAGCCAGCATTACTTCCTCAGAGGCCTTCTCTGACCATAACCTAAAGACACCTCCCAACACACACACTCCAGCCATTATCTATCCCATTATACTGCTTTATGTTCTTCATAGCACTTAATACTATTTGAAATTATTTAAGTCTTTATTTGTTTTTGCTTGTCTCCTTCCATTAGAATTTCAGCTCCTCAAATGTAGAAATCCTCATCTGTCTTGTTATCAATATGTTCCCAGCTCCCAGCTCAGGGCCTGGCCCATAGGTATATCGTGAAGTACTTGTAGAATGGATGAGTGAATGATTGATAGACACATGCTATTACTCAGATTTGAGGGCTGCATTCCTAAACCCTCTATGACCCAAACTTTCTCCCTCTATGTTAAGTCTGTTGCCTATTCCTTCAATACCTTGACTCAGAACTTGAACCTTACAAGGAGGACCACCACTAACATGTATGCATGAAATTCAGAATGCTCCTCTTGGAACTGTTATAAGAATGTGAACAATAACAATAGAAACAATAACTAACATTTGTTGTGTTTACTAAGTGCCACTTCCCATTCTAAGCCCTTTATAAATATTTATTGAGTCTCTACTAGGTTTCAGGCATTGTTTAGACCCTAGGGACAGCAGTGAATAAAAGACAAAAATCCCTACTTTTAGGGGAGCTTAAATCTTAGCTTATTTAATATGAAAACAACCTTAAGATGTAGATCCTGCGATTATTCCCATTTTATTAATAAAGATGAGGAACCTGAAGCACAGAAGCTAAGTAACTTACCTAAGATCACACAGCTGTGAAATGACAGAGCCAGGCAGTATGGGCCCTGAACCCATTCTTAACCACTGGGCAACCCTGCTCCCTGAAGAGCTATGGGAAAGTGCACTATTGGCAAACTTTCAATGACTGACAAATTTGAGTTCCTATCATTCTTGGTAGGAGCATGTCCTGTGGTGGGGGCAGGACAGAGACTGGGCCAGGGAGCTCACAGGACACACGGAGGGCAGTAGTCCTGGAGGTGGCCTTTGGCACATCTTGGGCCCAGAGAGCACTAGCTGTGCTGTGACTCCGAGGTCCCGCTGGCCCCTTGCTGGAGACTGCCAGATGTAGTGGACTCACGCCGAGTCAGGCTGCATGAAGGAAGCTGCAAGGCCTCCCCACCGGCTTCTACTTAGCTCTTTGTGGAATTTTTTGTTTTTGCTAGAGTCCTGTCTGGTCTTCCTTCCACCAATCTGTTGCTCTTGTGGTGGCCCTGCCCCAACCCCCCCCCCCTTGCCATAGTCCTCCCATTCAGCCTCCTAGCCAGAGAGGACAAAGGAAAGTTTGGCCACCCCCCCACTGGGCTTTTCTGGTTTTCTGTTACCACTGGAACAAAGAACAGCTCACCAAGTGCTCTCTGATCCTTGGAATGAGACAGGAAGATAGTTTATCACATAAAGTAACCCGCACACCACCCCCATTGCTCACTGGTCCCAGCCTCTCAGGACCCCAGCATTCCTGGCAGGGTGAGGCGGAAGGCGCCTCCCTTCTGCTCAGCCCTCGGGGAGCCGGTGGGATAGTGATGACTTCCATCTGGGCTGGCCTGTTTTCCACCCCTTAGGCTCCACCTGTGGCCTGGATGGAGCCGCAAGAAGAAAGCAGCATCCTCCTTTCTGCCTGGCTCATCGCTCCAACCACAGATGAGCCTCCTAGACTTCGATCAGCAGACTTCCAAGTATTGCTAATTCCTGTGGAAGGAGGAAGAGGTTGTGTGGGACCTTGGGCGACTCTCTTAACCCCTCTACGACTCAGTGTTCTCCTCTGAAAAATGGGTCAAAGAATACCTACTTCCTATGGTTATTGTGAGGATTAAAATTTTAAATGACAAATGCTTGATAAACACCAGGTCCCCAACTAGACCAGGTAGAAGCGTTTGGTCAAGGAGAGATGAATTGCTCCAGAGATGGGCCCACCTGAGTGGCATGAAGTTTTTGCTTTGGAAAGTGGGGTGGGAAGTCATCCCGCTGCTGGTCCCACCCAGGCTTCTGCCCTGCACAGGCCTTCAGGCCAGAGTGAGGCACCCTGCAGGGAGCACAGCTGGCCCTGCTGAATGCAGCTGACTGGCAGCACCGCCCCCCCCCATCAATATTTGAACAGCTGTAAGTGGTGTGTTTACAGATGTGGGTTGAAGATAAGGTGGTGATTTGGAAGAGGTCAAGAAAGAAATGGAGAAAGGCAGGGGTGAGGATCTCTGCCCTCATACCCCTGGGGCGTGAGTGGCAGCCCACCGGTCCTTAGAGATCATCACATCAAATTATAAATCACATTACAAATGAGCAAACTGAGGATCAGTGAGGGGAAGGGACTTGGCTAAGGTCACCTTAGCTAGACCTGCTAACTCCTACAGTCCAGTAGGCTCTCTCTTTCCCCTATGCAATCTGCTCCTGAAAGTTCCAGGTCACATGGCCCAGGGAAAGCCCAGGGAGACCTCCCTGATCCCCACAGTCCACCTGTTCATTGATTCCATAAGTCCTTACTGAGTGTCTACTATGTACCAGGCACTAGGAATACTGCAGGGGAAAAAACAGACAAAAATTCTTGCTCTCATGAAGCTTACATTCTAGTGGAGGGAGACAGACAATAAATAAAACAAATAATTCAAATATATAGTAAGTCAGAAGGCAATAACTGGTTTGGAGAAAAATGAAACAGTGGAGAGGTTCAGGTGACCAACAGGGCTGGGCATGCTAGTCTATTAGGTCATTAAATATGAAATGTCCGATTTTGAATCAAAAGTAGTTTATTATATCTCAAACAAGAAGCAGTACAATTAATCAAAGTATGCGCCTAAACTATCAACACAGATTCGCCACCTTAACAGTAGCTTGTTTATGCCAGCTGCCAAGAAGCCTGGAGAGCGAGTGGGAATGAAATCACAAAAGGCGTTTGCCAGAGCTTGTTGAGAATTGAATATTTTTCCTTGCAAGAAGTGGTCCAAAGCCTGGAAGAAGTGGTAGTCAGTTGGTGCAAGCTCTGGTGAATACGGTGGATGATAGAGAGTTTCCAAGTCCAGCTTCTGTACTTTGAGCAGTGTTGTTTTTGCAACATGTGGTTCAATATTGTCTTGCAAGAGGATTGGCCTGTCTCTATTGACCAATTTTGGCTGCTCAATCATAAGCATCCTCATCATTTCATCCAATTGGTTGCAGTAGACATCTGCTGT
>VBSM01000306.1:775094-796349 GCA_008086735.1 Cheirogaleus medius
AAAAAAAAAGAGAATTCTGGGCAGAGGGAACAGCAAATGCAAAGACCCTTGAAGCTATTTGGGATGCAGCAAGGAGGCCAGTGTGGTGGCTGGAGCAGCGAGTGGGGGGAGGTGGCAGGAGGTGAGGTCAGGGGTCAGACAGAGCATGCAGGGCCTGTGGGCCATTGTAAGGACTTCGGCTTTGCAACTGAAATAGAGATCCAGGAGAGGGTTGTAAGCAGAGGCAGGACACAACCTCCGTTTTTTCAGGATCACTCTGGCTGTTGCATTGAGTAGAGTGTCAAGGATCCAAGGCAGAATAAACAGGGAGACCCGTTAGGAATCTGGTGCAAATATCCGGGTGAGAGATGATGGGGGTACAGACCATGAAGGTGGTAACAAGTGGTTGGATTCTGGATCTGTTTTGAAGGTGGAAACAACATGGTCTGCTAATAGCATGGATGTGGAGTATGAGAGAAAGAGAAGGATCAAGAATGACCTTGAGGTTTGGGTCCTGAGCAACTGTAAAGTTGGGGTTGCCATTAACTGCAGGAGCAGCAGGTTTGGGGAACAAGGCCAGGAGTTTGGCTTTGAACAGGTAAAGTCTGAGATGTCTATGAGATGCCCAGGGGGACACCTATGAAAGCCACCCCTGGTCTATGAGTGAGCAGAGTTCCCCAGAGGCGACAACAGCAGCAGCTCTACACACCCCTTCCTGCCTCAGGCACTCACGCATGCGCTCAGCAAGTACACAGTGAGCAGGTCCCAGCACTGGGGACACAGCTCCCCAACTGGCCTTCCTGTCACCAGTCTCTTCCCTCTCCTGTCCCTCTAACACATGGAGGCTCCCATGTGGGCCTTCCAAAGCCTAGATCAGGACTGTCATTCCCCTGCTCCAAACCCCCAGCTGGCTCCCCACCGCCTTCAGAGGAAAAAAGGCCAAGATCCACAGCCTGGCCCATGAGGCCCTGAATGATCTGCCTTGTTTCCTGCCACTCCCAGCCCCCTATTCCTTACACATCACTCCCCAGGGCCCAAACATGCCATCAGTATCCATAACGCCAGAAGTGTGCTCGGGGGCTCCCCCGGCCAGTAAAGCTCCGCTACCTTCTTAGCTTGGTTTACTTGTTTTCTTCCTCCAGTACCTGGCTGGGCCATCTCCTCTCACCCGAAGCCTGCCTTCCTCAACTTTCCCACACCCACATGGAGGGAGCCTCTCTCGTGGATCTCTGTCTGAGCCTTGGCACATTCGAGAGTCTCTGCTGCTCTCCCATCTTTCCCCCTACTAGACTGATTGCTTCTCAAGGGCAAGGATTGTTTCTTATGGATTCTTCTCTGTAACCCCAGCCCAGTCCTCGCCAAAGCAGTCAATAAGGGTTTTTCAAATGAATATTCTGATACGTTACAACAGAGATACCAAGGGATCAGAGAGAGGAGAAGCACTCATTTGGCCTACGGAGGGGTTCGGAGAAAGCAGCACAGTGATGCCACTGGAGCTGGCTTTGGAAGGCCAAGAAAGAGTGTGTCAGGCCAAAAGAATTCTCAGTGACGTGCAACGAAATTCTGCTTCTCACCTTGGTCACAAACTGGCAGCCAAGAGGCTGACTATGGCTTGCAGATGCTTTTGTTTTGGCTATTTTTTTGTTGTTGTTTGTCTTGGCCTGCACAGTGCTTTCAAAAGGAATGTGAGGAGACAGGCACACGCTGCTCACACCATGAGCTGTCTTATACTTCGCCAACTCTCACCCTCATGTTACCTGCTGGGGGTGGGGTGGGGAGTGTGGCCCTGCACGCGTGTGATTTGCCTCCATTGGCCAGGGAACCCCAGTGCCTGTTCATTGGTCAAAAGTCCTACTGCTAAGGAGAGGACATCTTCGGCTTATTCTGATACAGGCCCCGAGCGCCATGCTAGGCCTGGCCAGCTGCTTAGTAGCCATGGGGATGAAGACCCAAATGCCCGCCCACCGACTACAGGACCATCGTCTCTACCTCAAACCCTCCGAGGTACTCAAGAGCCCTCCTCGTGACAGTAGGAGAGGGGAGAGAAGTTGGGCAGTGTGTAGGCAGCAGCTGCAGAGTCTAGGCCAGGGCTTGGCTTGCCCTGACCCCCAGTGACTCAAAAGACAAAGAAGTGCAACCCCAGAAGCCCCTCTGTGGCTCCCGGCTCAGCAGGTGGTTGCATTTCAGCAAGAAGCCTCGCTGCGTGGTGGTGACAAGGCCCTTGGCTGAACGTGAGGTTCAGGTTCAGGTATGGGTCTCCAACCAAGGGCCTGGCCTTATCTCCTTGACTTGTTATGCACAAAAAACTGGGCTTCTAGGGTACTGGGGGTAGCTGAGTGGGCCAGAAATGGCACAAGTCAGTGGGTGGACTTCCAATGCTTCCGGCTAGAATAGGCCGGTTAGAGGAAGCATGGAAGCCTTCAGACACTGGCAGCTGCTACCAGAGACACAGGCCCGGGTGGCTATGTAGGAATAAAGGTGACAGCAGAGTTCCTGTTCCCCCCATCCAGCTGACGCTGGGGCTCTTCGGCCTTAGCCCATACTTGCTCCCGTCACTGCCAGAATGCCCTGGTTTCAAGCTGCACGGAACAAATCCACACACTAAAGCTACTGCTGGGTCCCTCAGTCCTGTCACAAACACGTACAGAACACACAGAGTGACACCCAGAGTCACACCAACCATATCATGTCCCCCTGGCTGCAGCCAAGCCCAGCCCAGCCAAGCTCTGTGGCCCTTCAGCGACTACACTGTCCTACAGCCCAACACACGCACAGCCGAGCACCCACTTCCCCTGGCAGCCGCAACAGCCTTAAGTGTGTCACTTAACACCTCGCTGACATGAGTCAGTGGCAGTCATGCAAAGGAAACCAACGGGAAAAAACTCTCAAACTGCTTCTCCAGGGCTTTGAAATGTGTTCCATAAAGTTTCTTTGGAAAGTTTACCCTCTCCGCTGTATTTGACTTTGACAAACAGTACTAGGGATTTGTCTCCCTGAGTTCCTAAGCAGTCGAGCAGGAAAGGGCAGAAACAGGGAGGCAAACACACACACAGTAAATCCCTTTCACCCCGGGAAACTCCCTAGGGTTGTTCCAGACACATGAAACAGCTTAGAAACACTGTCTTTCTTCTCCCCTTTACCTCCCTCGCCTCCCCACCCCACCCACTATCCCACATGCCTACAACTGTTCCATACCAGTGCATGTGTTATTGTGTGTCCCCTAGCAGAAGAGTCCCTCTCTGCCCTCCACGCTGAGTTTGGGGGCAGCCAGGCTATATGTACACTGAGTGACTGCAGCTGTTTAGCCCCACAGGCCACTGGTGGTTCCACTTTCACCCAGTGCCTTACTGTGCCCAGTGATGGACACATCCACCCACACCAGCCCTCTGCCCAGCTCTCGGTACCTTTCACCCGGATGTTGCCCAAATGGCTGGGCTCAGCTGCCGTCCGGGCTGGGCAGGTGCCTTCCAGCAGCCGTTGTGTTCGTCTAGCATCACCCAGTGAGCCGTGCCTTGCCAGCCTGTGGCCAGGCAGACTTGCAGTTCATGTGGCCCTTGGGACCAGCTAAGGCAAAGAAGCCCAGAATGCCTGCCTGACCTTCCCTGCCCTCCGTGCACGGCTCTATGGAGTCTCAGTGCAGACTGGGCCATTGAAAGCCAGGAGCAGAGACACAGAGAGAAAGACAGAGAGAGAGAAATGCTTCCAGCACACACCCCTCATTCAGCACTTTGTCCTGGAAAGGACCCTGCGAGGCAACTTGGGCTAAATTCACACTTTGTGCCTCCAACCAATGCCCTCTGTATATGCCCAGCTGGCTGCCAATGGGCACGCTGTGCTTGGTCCTTTCTAGACTATAAATGGGCACCACTTGTGCTGGGTTATGTAAAGACAATCACTTTTAATGGAATAACATCTCCCTCTGCAGCTGACTGCAAACGTCAGAAATACTAAAGTCATACACCACTGTTCTTTGGTGGCCTGTTTGGGGAGGGCAAAGTCAGTCTGGCCTGGCTGCTGTGTGTTAGATGTCATTGGAAACCACTTAAGCAAGCAATTGCAAATTTCATTCCAAAGCAGGTCAAACAGAATTCCAGCCGGTGCCAGAGTCGAAAGGTGAGTAAACACCGCCTAATCCAAGGGTCACAAATGTAAATGCCTTTAGGCACCAAGCAGCTAATGAAAATGAGGAAAGTGGAGAGGTGTAAGAAAATGGCAGGGGTGGGGAACTAGAGCACACGTGCCTTACATAAAGGCATTCCAAATCATCAGAAAGTGCCAACCAACAGAACCTTCCAGCCTAAGAGCTGCACGTTTAAGACTCCTGTTGAAGACATAAAGCCCAGAAAGAGGAAAGGACTTGTCCAAGGTCACCCAATTGGTCAGCGACAGAGACCCCTGAACAACTGTTTGGCAAAATGACTCCTGGGATGTCTTCGTCATGCTCGTTTTCCCATTCCTTCACTCCTTCAGCAAACAAGTCCTGACCCCAATGTCTAGGCACTCTCCTCTAATATATCAGCCCCAGAAGGAAACCAGACCTGTGCTCTATCTTAAACAAGTTCTCAGTCTGGTAAGGAAGTGGCAAGAACAGAGCCTGGACGTTGACGTTGAGAGCAGGTAGTGCGGGGCCTTGAACGGCAAGCCGAGGCATTCGGATTTTATGTTGGAAGCAGCAGAGAAGCCTTTTTTTTTTTTTTTTTTTTTTTTGAGACAGAGTCTTGCTCTGTTGCCCAGGCTAGAGTGCCGTGGCGTCAGCCTCGCTCACAGGAACCTCAAACTCCTGGGCTTAAGCGATCCTCCTGCCTCAGCCTCCTGAGTAGCTGGGACTACAGGCACGTGCCACCATGCCCGGCTAATTTTTTTTTTTAATATATATATTTTAGTTGGCCAATTAATTTCTTACTATTTTTAGTAGAAACGGGGTCTCGCTCTTGCTAAGGCTGGTTTCGAACTCCTGACCTTGAGCGATCCGCTCGCCTTGGCCTCCCAGAGTGCTAGGATTACAGGCGTGAGCCACCGCGCCCGGCCAGCAGAGAAGCCTTGGCAAAGTCTCAGCAGGCCTCAGAAAGCTGTTCCTTACTCCGTCTAGCAGCAGTGACAAGATGGCCTGGGGCCAGGCCAGTGATGTGGGAGGTATAACTGGAGGCACAAAGAGTAGTTGAAGAAACCAAGCCTGAGGTAATGAGGTTGGGAGTTGCTAAGAGAGGGGAAAGGGTGAATGTGTAAGATTCTACAAATCACCGGGGTGGGGGAGGCTTCTGGGGACATGTTGGGGGGGACGGGCCAGGAGTGAAGGAGAAGGGTTGGCAAGAGGCGAGGAGATGGTGGAATCGAGATGCCTCCCAGGCAGGGTGGATGGCAGGAGCACCAACAGAGGGAGAAGCCAGAGGACGTGGCTTGGGGGAAAGTGGGTAGATGGGAATGCCCAGATGTTTTTCTCTGACAGCAGCCTGAAGACCAACTGAAAGAATCTGGGATTGTCCGTTTCGTGTTATTGTATCCTCTCCTTCCTCAGTGTGGAACACTGAGCCTGGGCCTTTGACCTCTTAACTCTTCTACATGCCCAGAAGTGACCCCTGGGGAAATCCCACTCGGTGCCTCTGGTTAAAACAGTCCAACGATTTAACAAATACTAATCAAATAAATAACTAAAATACATTCTCCACCCCCGTCCTTCTTCTGTCCCCCACTCCAAAACAGCTCTGTGGGAAAGTCAATTTGGGAATTTCCCACATGTGTCTATGACCGCAATGCCAGAGCCATGGTCTGAGTCAGCCACAATCTTCAAAACTCTGCATTTGCTACTCATATCAAAGGCAGCATGCTGGCTGGCAGAGCCCTAGTGATACTGTAAAATGGTTCCCAGTGTCACCTCGGGGACCACCTGGGACTTCTGTGCTGGCTTCCAAAGGCCAAGGCCTGGGCCACCAGATGGAGAGAAGCCTGCCAGGCGTGCAACCGAACCAGCCCATATGGAGAATCTACTCTCCCCGCACACCCCATAGGGAGGGTCCATTTGCCTTCAGTTCCCTCTCAAGCCACCACCTTTTTTTCTCCCCTCTGGGACGAGGGTGTACTATCAGTGAATAAGCCAGAACCAGAATAAGCCAGAAACTGCGGGGTTTTAAAAACAGATAAAGACTTCCAGTCCAAGCCTTGCCCACAGAAAGGGAACTCAAAAAACTGTAGATGAAATTGAAGCTGAAGCATACTTGGGGTTCTAATCTCAGATTGGTTTGGTCTGGTCACAGTCTTCTCATGGCTAAAATTACAATGATGATATTTCCCTCTCAGGATTACTATGAGGATTAAATGTGATGATGCGTGCACAGCTCCTGGCACATAATAGATGCTCAATAAAAATTAGTTTCATCTTTCACATCTTCTGCTTTAAGATGAGGTCTTAAAGTGTGTTTCCTTACTCAGTTGTCCAGGCTAGAGTGCAGTGGTGCAATCATAGCTCACTGTAGCCTCAAACTCCTAGGCTCAAACGATCCCCTCACCTCAACCTCCCAAGTGGCTGAGATTACAGGTATACGTCACCACAGTCAGCTAATTTTTCTTATTTTCTGTAGAGATGGGGTCTTGCTATGTTGCCCAGGCTGGTCTCAAACTCCTGGCTTCAAGGGATCCTCCTCCTGCTTCAGCTTCCCAAAGTGCTGGGATTACAGGCGTGAGCCACTGTGCCCAGCCAAGATCTTTTAAATAAGAACCAGGAGTTTTACCAAAACACTGCCTGGTAAGAGGGGTAGGTAGGGAAGAGAGCTGAAGGGAAGGGAAGGGTGTCGCTACCTTAGCCTACCAAGTGGGGATTCAAAAGATGCAGCTAATGATTGATGGAATAAAAAGTATTAGTACACTGCATAGATTCCTGAGGTAACCAAAAAAGGAATAAAAAATGATGATGAGCTATATAATGGTACTAAATGCTTAGCTAGCTTAGCAGGAAGTCAACACATAACCAGAAATCGGTTAAACAAGGGAATAGAAGTAGAAGTGCTTTATTTAGAGAAATGAAGGTAAATAGCAGAAGAAAAGAACTAAAATTGGTTGCCTCCCAGAAAGGAGACTAGGGGTTCTTGCAGGGTACTGTTGTTTCTTTCCATGGGCTTGTTCTACTGTGATTACCAAAAAACCCAGCCAGGAATAATATGAAAAGTCTGGGGTAGCACCCATTGTCCACGACCTTAAAGAATGGCCCACAGCATCATGGCTGCCGCAAGCTCCAGCTTTAGCCCCACTTCCCTTCCTTCCATGAATGTCCCTCACCAAAAGGAGAGAAACTAGACTAAGCCAGTTGCTCAAAAAATCCTCCTGCAAGGGAAGCAGAGATGGGGGTCTGAGTGGCACAGGGCATAGGCCAATGTGAGAAGCCCTTCACAGAACACATGCTCCACTGGGAAGGGTCTGCCTGTCCCACGCTTGGGCCCCCTGTACAATGAGCAGTTGTCACTGGCTGGCTGTGAAGACCATAGATCACATCCTGATGTACCAGGATATGGCGCACACGGGCTCCACCAATCCACCCCTCTCCTGCAGCCCTGCTCACAGGAAAGTAGGTGGTAAGATCTTCTCTTCAAACTTTATCCATCTAGAAAGAATTGATTGATGCTTAAGCTGTACACAGCAATAGTGCCCACTAGGAATGCAAAGACTACTTCAAGAGACAGTAAGTTAAACCTTTTTTACCTTTAGGCAGAGGGAGAATTCTAGAAGTGCCAAGGGAAAACTCTGCCTATGTGACAGCTTTGCCTGGGGCCAGGCCAGGACCAGAATGCCCTGAAACACACATGTGCTCATACACGGAGCCACCACAGCCAAAGGAACGCACTCATACAGACGCGCCTCTCAGTGATCTCCAACAACCCTGTTGCTTTTGTCAAGTCCACCACAGTGGCTCTGAGGAGTTCTTTTCTCCTTCCTTTTTTTCCCCTTTAACAGTTTTATTGAGATATAGTTGACATACCATGCAATTCAACCAATTAAAGTACACAATTCAATGGCTTTCAGTATAATCAGAGTTGTAGATCCATCACCACAGTCAATTTCAGATCATTTTCATCATCCCCTGTGATAGTGGAAAAACAACTGCTTTTCCTCTGCTCTCACACCAAAACAATCAACAAAAAATAATTCTGTGACCAAATGTGTGTGTGTGTGTGTGTGTGTGTGTGCGTGCGCGCGCATGCGCGCACGGGGTTTCCCCCACACCAAGCACCACTTGGGTGTCCTCTAATTCAATTCAATTCAATTCATTTCTGACACTATCTGCCTGGAAATAGCCTCACATGCCACAGGTTAAGGGCTAGTCCCACAATACTGCCCTCCCCTGGACACCAGTCACAAGTCCAGGCCTCCGCAACTTCTAACCAACCAGCCTCAAGTTGGCATTCCCACGATCTCCTCCTTTGGGTTTGGTTAATTTGCTGGAGCAGCTCAGAACTCAGGAAAACACATTTACTGGTTTATTATAAAGGATATTACAAAGAATACAGATGAAGAGATGCGTAGGGTGAGGTATGGGGGGAAGGGTGCAGAGCTTCCATGCCCTCTCTGGGCACACCACCCTCCAGGAACCTCCACGTGTTCAGCTATCCAGAAACTCTCTGAACCCTGTTTTTTTTAGTTTTCTATGGAGGCTTCATTATGTAGACATGATTGATTAAACCATTGGCCACTGGCGATCAACTTCACCTTCAGCCCCACTCCCTTCCCAGAGGTTGGAGGGTGTGGTGAAAGTCCCAACCCTCTAATCCTGCCTTGGTCTTTCTAGTGACCAGCCACTATCCTAAAGCTACTTTTAGGGGCTGCCAGCTATCAGGTAACTCATTAGCATACTAAAAGACATCACTTTCGAAATTCAAGGATTTTAGGAGCTGTATGCCAGGAAATGAACAAAGACCAAATAATATATTGATATATTTCACAATATCACACCATCCCCCTCAAAACCCCATACGTATTAACTCCCTATCTCCCTCCTGCTCTAGCCCCTAGCAACCTAGATAGAAAATGGATTTGTCCAATTTAAGCATTTCACAGAAATGGGATCATATAATACAATATGTGGGCTTTTGTGTCTGGCTTTTTCACTTAGCATAATGTTTCCAAGGTTCATCCATATTGTAGCATGTATCAGTGCTTCATTTCCTTTTATGGCTGAATTCCTTCATATAGATATACCACAATTGTTTAGCCACTCATACACTGAAGGACATTTGGGTTGTTCATATTTTGGATATTATGAATAATGCTCCTATGAACATTTGTGTACAAGTTTTTTTATGTGGACATATACTTTCATTTCTCTCGGTTGTATACCTAGGAGTGGAATTGCTGGGTCATATGATAACCTGGGTCATATGTTTAACCTCTTGCAGAACTGCGGCACCGTTTTCCACAGAGGCTGCATCATTTTACATTCCCATGAGCAGTGTATGAGGGTTCCAATTGCTCCAAATCCCTGCCAACACTTGTTACTATTTGTCTATTCGATTATAGCCATCCTATTGGGTGTGAAGTGGCATCTCGTGTGGTTTTGATTTGAATTTCCCTCATGGATAATGATGTTGAGCATCTTTTTATGTGCTTGTTCAGATCTTTTGCTCATTTTTTAATTAGGTTGTTTGTCTTTTTATTGTTGAGTTGGAAGAGTTCTTCATATACTCTGGATATAAGTCCCCTATCAGATATATGATTTACAAAAATTTTCTTCCATTCTTTGGGTTGTCTTTTTACTTTTTTGATGGTGACCTTTGAAGCACAAAATTTTTTACTTTTCAGAAGTTCAATTTATCTATTTTTTTCTTTTGTCACTTGTGCTTTTGGTGTCATATCTAAGAAACCATTGCCTAATTCAAAGTTATGAAGATTTATAACTACGCTGTCTTCTAAGAGTTTTGCAGCTTTAGCTCTTACATTTATGTCTTTGATCCATTTTGAGTTAACTTTTGTACATGGTGTAAGGTTAGGGGTCCAATTTCATTTTTTTGCATGCGGATTCTCCTTCTTTTTTATTTCAAGGGGCAACACCCTGGTTGAGAATTGGGTCTAGGCAAAAATCATGATTCATTGTAATTATAAATATCATTGATTAGGTCTCTATTAGGCACTCACATATGCTACCTCTTATTTTTATAGTAACTCTTTAGGGTAGAGCTTTGTGCTATCCTCATTTTATAGTTGATCACAGTGAGACAGATTAACTTGTCCCACGTTGCACAACTGACAAGAGGCAGAGCCAGGATTTGCATTAGGCCCATCTGTCTCCAAAGCCCAGACCCTCAGGGCTGCACCAGGCTGCAGAAATAGGTGTCATTCTGTTCATTGACCCCTTCCTCTCAACGTGTCCTTACACACATATGCACACACACACACACACATACACACACACTCTGTTTGGCACCTAATAAGTGCTCGAGACACATGGGCTATGTGATTAGATAAGCACAGGTTGTTGTTGACAACAGCTGATGTTGGGCAGGATATGAGCCCAGGATAGGCTAAAAGATGCCAGGGCCAGGGCCAGCCTAACCAAAATATGCACAGTAACCTCAGCTTCCTGTCTGATATAGGGGTGTCATCTCACTCCTCCAAGACTGAATAAAACGTCTAGCTTAGACACTTCTTTCTTTCAGCCCCACACGCAGTGAGGTTAAGGACTGATAGTGAGTGGTTTGTTGCGCCTGACAATTTGTGGGTGGTTACCTGGGAAGCTGTTCTGGGCAGAGTCCTGGCACCCAATGGGAGCCCTAGGGCTGCAGTTGGGTATAAAGCACCCAAGGACAGGGGCTGGTGGACACTAGTCCAAGATTCCCTTGTAAAGGAGAGAGTACTGTGATCCGAGGCTGAGAATGCATGGAAATGTGAGAATGAGCTAGTCAAGGAAAACCTAAAGGAAAAGTTTAAGAGATGCTTAACTATTTCTTATTTTCTAATAGTAATAGTAATAGCTACTTAAATTAAGGCTTCTTATGTGCCAGGTACTGTGCTAGGCACTTTAGATGTATTAATTCATTTATCCTCATAACAACTCCATGATATAAGATACTATTATTATCTCTATTTTATACATGAGCAAATTGAGGCAAAGAGAGGTTAGATAACTTGCCCATGGTCACACAGAGAGTAAGCAGCAAAGCTGGAATCTGAACCCGGGCCAACCCACTCCAGAGTCCGTGCATTTACACTGCTAGGCTGTACAAATGCAAGTAGTATGTAAATATCGGAGGTGGGAGAAAGGAGTGTGGCCATTTCCTTCTGGGAAGTTATATTAAGATTTCAGAAACTTAAAACCATCTTCCTAGTGAGGTGTCCGGAGCCCTTTGAAAAGTTTTTAAATGTCTACAAATAAAAGGTGGTGCCACAGTTAGGACTGTGGTTTTAGTTATTGGGGCAGGTCAAGAAAGAAACCAGTTAACCCAAAAGTTTCCAATGCCACCTAGTATGGATGCACATATTTGGGAAGGACAAATACTAGCTACTGTTTATAAGAGAACTTACTGTGGGTCAGGCAATGTTTTGAGAGCTTTCATGATCTATTTTATTTAATCATCCCAACAACCTGTGAGATAGGTATTATTATTATCTCCCATTTTACAGAAGAGAAAAGAGACAACTTTTCCAAAATTACATAGATTTAAGTGGCAAAACAGAGATTTGAACCTGGGAAGTCTGTCTCTCTGTGTGGGGCACCTAACTGCTAGGCTAAACTGATCTTGCCAAAGCCTATAAGGCAGGGTTTAACCACACCTGCTACAAAAGGAGCCAGATTATAACATTATCCTGTTGGCTCCAAGCAGCCGGCCAACCCTTGCCCAAATCCGGCCCAAAGCATTTCGCTTTGCAACTTGTTCTAAATCAAGTTTTAAAAGCCCCTTGTGTTGACTCCAGCAGTTTTCACAAGCACCAGCATATCCTGGCCCTAATCTACCCCGTACCATTCTCACACAGTTACACCGCTCTTTCAGATTGGCTTATTGTAGAGAAAAAAAAACAATGCCCTATGTTTTTCCCAAGGGAAAAGTGAATCTTAAGCCTCTCCCTTGTCTTCCTGTCCCTGTGTGTGTCTTTGCCTCTCTACGGTATAGCAGAAAGACAACAGGCTTTAGTCAGATAGATCTGGATTCAAATCCTGTTTCCTCCACTTCCAGGCTGGGAGACTTTGGGCAGGTCACTTCGCCTCAGTTTGCTCATCTGTGAAATCAGGATAATCATAGCAGCTGCCTCGCAGGTTGCTGGGGGGATAAAAGTGAGTAGGTAATGAGAACACAGAGCACTGCAGGGGAGAAAGGAAAATGAACAAGAAGTCTAGTGTGGCTGAAGCATTGCATAGGAGGAGGTAAGGGCTGAGGCCAGAGGGGGAGGTCTTGAATGCCTAGACAAAGGGACTAAACTCTATTAAAGAGGCAATGGAAGGCCGGGTGCAGTGGTTCACGCTTGTAATCCTAGCACTCTGGGAGGCCGAGGTGGGAGGATCGCTCAAGGTCAGGAGTTCGAAACCAGCCTGAGCAAGAGCGAGACCCTGTGTCTACTAAACATAGAAAGTAATTAATTGGCCAACTAAAAATATATAGAAGAAATTAGCCAGGCATGGTGGCGCATGCCTGTAGTCCCAGCTACTTGGGAGGCTGAGGCAGGAGGATTGCTTGAGCCCAGGAGTTTGAGGTTGCTGTGAGCTAGGCTGATGCCACGGCACTCTAGCCAAGGCAACAGAGTGAGACTCTGTCTAAAAAAAAAGAGGCAATGGAGCCCCTGAAGGTCTTTGCACCAGGGAATGACATGATTATGATTAACGGTTATTGAGTACTTATTCCAGCTTAGGCATGGTTCTTTACTAAGTCCTCACGACAGGCCTATGAAGAGGTACTACTATTTTCCCTATTTTGCAGCTGAGGAAACAGAGACTCAGAAAGATGAACTCACTTGCCCTAGATCACCCAGCTTGTAAGTGGCAGAGTCCACTCTCTTACCCACAAGGCTGTGTTATTTTGAGACAACTACATCAAGCAGGGTTGTACACAGTAGACTGGAGGGGAGAGCATAAAGCAGAGACCAGTTCAGGAGGCCATTCCAGCCATCCAGGTGATGCGGCTCAAAGGCAGTGACCATAGCGGGCTGGTGCAGTGGGGGCAGTGGTACAGACCCTGAGCAGGCAGCCTGCCAGAACCGGGCAACTGAGTTAATGCGAGAGGTAGAGGGGTCAAATCTAGCCCAGACATGTGGGGTTGTTTTTGCCACTCCCCGCGGGTTCTTGGGGAAAAAATAGTTGTCAACATTCAAAAGTGGGACAATTTACATTAAAATCTGAATTTCTGTCTTCCTCTTGATGAGCCAGAGGTTCTGGCAGCACAGGGCCGGCATTCCCATGGGACACCAATGGGTGGGGGGTGGCAGTAGCTTCCTCCTTGAGACAGGGACATGCCCCAACGTCCTCTGGGACCTGCTTCTCTCCTTCATCTGACCTGTAAACCCTATCCTGGGAGGAGGGTTTGCAGGGGAGGAGCTAGTTTTGGAAAGGAGAGAAGTGCTGTTTCTATAAAGAAAGCAAGCTCAGGGCCAAGAGAAGGAAGAGAGAAAGCAAGCAGGGAAGGGGGCAGGGAATGGGCCTAGAGATGACAATTGGCATGACAAGAAGGGTCTAAGATCATGGAAGAGGGAGGGCATATGAGGTCCAGGCTTTTTAGAAAAGCAATTGAAGGCATTTACTGATGGAGAGAGAGGGGAAGCGAAGAGAGAGACACAGAGAGACAGGTAGGGGAGAGGGGAGGCAGTGTCTAAAATCCAAATGTACTGCAGATGTACTGGGAAGCTGTGGGCGGAGAGAGGTTGTGTTCAGAACAAAGAATTAAAGAGTGAGATATCATGATAAAAATGTGTCCATGAATGACGGGGGCAGTAAATTGGAGGTATTCAGGATAAGAAACTGAGAGGCCAGGTTACCACTGCAGTGGCCATAGTCTCAAAGCAGCCATTCCTCAGTGTGCCCTTGCTTATCAATCCTGAACTTCCTTTGCAAAGGCAAACAGTGGAGTGTCCCCAAGGAACAGATGGATTGGTATCTGTCCCTCCAGCCCTGTAGCCCCCCAGCTAGGGCATGAGGCTGTCAGCTTTGGGCACAAAGGAGCAGTGGCTGTCCAGAATCAAGACACACACGTGCTGAACAAGGGGGAAGAGAAGTGCGAGATGCCACGACTGGGTCTTCTCTTTGGGGTCCTGTACATCTTTAAAATTGACCATTCCCTTGATAAAATGGTGGGGATGAGCTGGAGAAGAACAGATAAAATGTGGGAGAGAGTATCAAATCCGAAGGAGGCATCTCCCAGGGGCACAGCCTCATCACACGTTCCACTGAGGCAAGACTTTCACATCCTGGCTAGAGTTCAGAGAGGGAGAAAGCAAGGCAGAGAGAGAAGGGAAAACAGCTTTTGCCAACAATCAGAATGGAAGGGATCACTAAAGCAGTTGAAAGTCACAGCGATGCCACAATCTGCTTTTCTGCATTTGTGGACACAGCCTGTATGTTTCTAGAGACCAGATGAGGCGCTATTTTGTGCTGTTGCCAATATTTAGTAGAGATAGTTTCCCCCTTTTGTCTCTATGAACAATTAAAATGAAATTTCAAGACCGTAGCTGTAGCAACAGCAGAGAAGGCCCTACATAACCCACAAGCAGTTCCCAGGGATGAGATTATTTCTGCTGCTCCAGAGATCAGAATGTTTTACACATAATTACTACTGTTTCCCCTTCTGATTAATGCCTGATTCTGGAGAACAGCTACTCTGCAAAACATCAGCATTTATGTGATAAGCCTCACACTATTTATTGGGTTTATTTTTGAAATAAGCCTTATATTATAACACCATTTTACTGTTCTGTATGCTTTCTTTCCTTCTGAATAAAACCTAGGACTTGGGCTTAAGTGAGTTTCTAGTAGAAACAATATATGGAGAAGCCCCTACCAAAAATTTTTTTTCACTGGAAATATTTTCAATAAAGGAGTAGAACTTCCAGAATAGCTGCGTTGTAAGATGGTGCTTCTTCCTAGAGAAACAACCATTTCACTGGTGAAAATTTTTAAAAAACAACCATTTTAAGTCTCTGGAAATTGCTTTCAGGGCACATGAGAAGTGGAGAAACATTTATTCAAGAAAATCTACTAAATCTTGGTAGCAATAGTGAGAGTCTACGGCATTTGTGCCATGACCTGCTCCAATTCTGCCCCTCTCCCAGCTCCATGAGCACTGTTCTGGACAGGTGTGGCCAAGACAGCAGGGCTCTCTCTTCTCCCAGCTCCCAGCTCCCAGTCTGTGGGCTACGGTTTCATCCCAGGAACATGTCTCGTCTTCTCAGCTCATTGTTGCAGAAGATCTATTCTGGGTGCGAGTGGCCAAAAGGACTGAGCTGCCTTCTCCCACTCAGCGTCAACTTGTAGGGCAGAAGCTCTATCCCCAGGCACAGCAGGCCAAAACCGTGGGCTTCTATCATCCCACCCCACTGGGCTCATAGGATGGAGGTTCCATACTGAGAAAGGCAAGCTGAGAAGATGAGGAACTACCATTGCCTCCCCAGTACCCACTCATAGAGCAAGGAGTGTGGTGTCACTCCAGGAAAAGTGGGCACTTTTATATCCCCAGCTCCAGTGTAGTGGCCTAGAAGCTCTACCAGGAGCAGAGCCTGAAGGTAAGCCACAAGGACGGAGAGCTCCACAGAACAGAGGATGGAGAAATTCATGCCCAACAGCACTGTTGAAAACGATGGATATCTCGGTATCAAGCAGTTATAAGGGAGCTGGTAGCAACAAGAAAAATGGCAGACCAGCCAGAAGTTTACCAGAGAAAACCATGGAAAGAGATAGCCAAGAAGATGCCTCATGGGATCACACTATGGCTCTAGAAGGCTGTGCACGTGCATGAGGCTGCACCCACTTCAAGAGCAATCAGAGTAGGACATGGGAGAGACTTGAGAACATTCCCCAAGCCACACACAATTCAAGCAACAAAGGACACAAGCCTGACTGGCTCACAACCTCTGATCAAATACTGATTGAACAATAAGCTACTCTGAACCAGGGGCCACTCCTAGGAACCAGGCTTAAAATTAGATCAGACTCATCCCTGGTGATCTGGAAGACTGAACATATGCCTAAGATAGTGCCCTCTCAGGAATGACTGTAGAGAGAACTTCTAAGCTACTAGTTCCTGGTTGAATATGGGGCAAAAGTGTCAACTCCCTGACCTGTGGAAGCAGTCTCCAAGCCACCCCCCACACACACACACACTCATCTCCAACAGTAAAGATAGTCAATACAGATTTTGCAATCTGAACAACAACAACAAAATGAATAGAGCCTCAGAGAAGCATGGGACACCATTCAGTGCACCAACAAATACATACATAATGGTAATATCAGAAGGAGAGGGGACAGAGAAAGGGACAGACAAAATATTTAAAGAAATACTGGCTGCAAATAACTCAAATTTAATGAAAAACATTAATATGTACATCCAAGAAGCTCAGTGAACTTCAAGTAGGATAAAGACACAGAGATCAGATGCTTCACAGTGGTTGAAACATTGGAATGTTGAAAGGCAAAGAGAAAATCTTGAAAGCTTGAGAAAAATAATTCATCACATACAAGTAAACCCCAATAAGATAACAGTTAACTTCTCAACAGAAACAATGGAAGCCAGAAGGTAGTGAGATAACATATTCAAAGTGCTGAAAAAAAAAAAAAAACACTGTCAACCTCTAAACCCAACATAACTATCTATCAAAAATGAAGGCAAAATAAAGACATTCCCAGAAAAAAGAAATACTAAAAACTACTAAAGGAAGTTTTTCAGGCTGAAAGGAAGTGACACCAGACAGCAATTCAAATTCACACAAATAATCAAGGACCTCCGGTAAAGGTAATTATGTAGGTAATGACAAAAGACAGAATTCTCTATTCTCTTAACTGATTTTAAAAGCAATTGCATAAACAATATTTATAACATTGCATTGTTTGCCATATGATATATAGAAATATAATATGTTTGACAACAACAGCATAAAGGAGGTGGTTGGGAACAGAGGGGTGTTGGAATAAGGAAATGACACTAGACAGTAACTCAAATCCACTGGAAGAAACAAAGAGAACCAGCAATGGTAATTAAGAAGGTTAGTATTTTTAAAGCTCTATAAATATATTTGTGCTCTCCTTTCTTCTATTAGCTCCTTTAAAAGACATAAGATTATATAAAGTAACCATTGTAATTCGGTATTGTTGGATTTGTGACATACGTGGACATAATATCTATAATAATAATAGCACAAAAGTTGGAGAGGGAAAGGAAATAATATAAATAATATAAAAATAAAGTTTCCGTATCTCGCTGGAATTAATTTAGTACAAATCTGAAGTAGATTCTGACAAGTTAAGATGTATACTGTAAAAAAATAAAAATAAAAAAGGATGGCATTTTCAATATGAAAAAAA
Source organism: Cheirogaleus medius (assembly GCA_008086735.1). Lineage (NCBI taxonomy): Eukaryota > Metazoa > Chordata > Mammalia > Primates > Cheirogaleidae > Cheirogaleus > Cheirogaleus medius. The sequence continues at coordinate 792,553 of VBSM01000306.1, forward strand.
GATGTATATCGTAAGCCTTAGAACAAAAATTAAGAAAACAACTTTAAAAATATAGTTTAAAAGTGACTAAAGGAATTAAAATGCTACACTAGAAAATATTTACTTAATGCAAAAGAAGGCAGTAAAAGAGGAACAGAAGAACAAAAAAGATGTGAGACATACAGAAAACAAAAAAAGCAAAAAGGGCTTATGAAACTAGAGAAAAAAAAGCAAACTAAACCCAAAGCAAGAAGAAGGAAGGAAATAAAAAACACAGAGGAAATAAATGAAATAAAGAATAGAAGAACAGAGAAAATCAGCAAAACAAAAAGTTGATTATTTGAAAAAAAAATCACCGAAACTGACAAATCTTTAACTAGACCGACCAAAAGAAAAGTAGAAAAGACTCATCACTACTGACCTTACAGAAATAAAAAGGAAAATAAGCAAATATTATAAACTATATGGCAACAAATTAGCTACCTTAGATAAAATAGTCAAATTCCTAGAAAGAACTTCTACAACTGACTCAAGAAGAAATAGAAAATCTGAATAGACTTATAACAAATAAACAGATTGAATTAATAATTTTTTAAACTTCCCACAAAAAAGTCTAAGCCCAGATAGCCTCATTGATGAATTCTACAAAATATATAAAGAAAAATTGACACCAATACTTCAAAAACTCTTCCAGAAAATAGAGGCGCTAACACTTCCAGACTTATTTTGTGAGGCCAGCATTATCCCGATAACAAAGCCAAAAAAAGACATCACAAGACAACTACAGACCAATATCCTTTATGACACTACAGACCAATATCCCTTATGAATATAGATGCAAAAGTCCTCAACAAAACACTAGCAGACTAAATCCGGCAACATATAAAAAGGATTATACACCACAAACAAATGAGATTTATTCCAGGAATTTAAGATTGGTTTAACATTTGAAAGTGAATTAACAATCATTAGAATAAAGGGCAAAAACCATATGTTCATTTCAATAGATGTGGAAGAAGTATCTGACAAAATCCAACACCCTTTTATGATAAAAACCCTCAACATACCAGGAATAGATGGAAACCTGCACAACTGGATAAAGGATATCTATGAAAAACTCACAGCTAACATCACATTTAATGATGAAAAACTGAAAGCTTTCTCCTAAGACAAGGATGCCTGCTCTTGCCACTTCTGTATAACATTGTAAGGGAGGTTCTAGCCAGGGAAATTAGGTTAAAAAAAAAAAGAAAAAGAAAAGAAAGGAACCATAATGAGGTATCACCTAACTCCAGTGAGAATGGCTTTTATCAAAAAGTCCCAAAATGACACATGCTGGCGTGGATGCGGAGAGAAAGGTACACTCATACACTGTTGGTGGACGGTGAACTAGTACAACCTCTATGGAAAGTAGTTTGGAGATACCTCAAAGAACTAAAAGTAGAACTACCATTTGACCCAGCAATCCCACTACTATGTATTTACCCAAAGGAGAAAAAAAAAAAAGACATTCTACAAAAAGGACACCTGCACTCGAATGTTTATAGCAGCACAATTCACAATCGCAAAGATGTGGAAACAACCCAAGTACCCATCAATACATGAGTGGATTAATAAAATGTGGTGTATGTATACCATGGAGCACTACTCAGCCACAAATAAACGGTGAACTAATACCTTTTGTAACAACCTGGATGGAACTGGAGACCATTCTTAGTGAAGTATTGCAATAACAGAAAATCAAACACCATATGTATTCAACACTAAATAGGAACTAATCAATCAACACTTATGTGCACATAAGACTCAAGGGAATCAAGTAGGTGGGAGGGGGAGGAGGGGATGGGTAAATTCACACCTAATGGGTACAATGCCCACTAACTGGGTGAAGGGCACCCTACAACTTTGACTCAAACTGTACAAAAGCAAATTATGTAACCAAAACGTATGTGCCCCTGTAAAATTCTGAAATAAAAAAAGAGAAAAGAAACAAAAGAAAAAAGAAAAGATTAAAAAAGAAGAAGTAAAACTATCTTTATCTGCAGATGACATGATTTAGTATACAGAAAATCCTAACAAAACCACTAAAAATCTATTAGGACTAATAAATGAATTCAACAAGGTTGCAGGATACAAGATCAATACTAAAAAAGCTAATGTATTTCTTTCTATACACTAGCCTGAATAATTTCAAAACGAAATTAAGAAAACAATTTGATTTACAAGGGCATTAAAAAGAATTGTTAAATGTAATGATAAATTTAACAAAAGAAGTAAAAAGGTCACACTCAAACTATAAAACACTGTTGAAAGAAATTTCAAAATATATAAATAAATGGGAAGACATGCCATGTTCATGTGTCAGAAAACTTAATATTGTTGAAATGGCAATATGCCCAAACTGATGTACAGATTCAATATAATCCTTAATGAAAACTCCAGCTTTTTATTTTGGAGAAAGTGAGAAGCTGATCCTATAATCTATATGGAAATAAAAGGAGCCCAGAATAGCCAAAACAGTCTTGAAAAAGAACAGCAAAGTTGGAGGACTCGCATTTTCCAATATCAAAACTTACTACAAAGGTACAATCATCAAAACAGCGTGATATGAGCACAAGACTAGATATAAAGATCAACTGAATAGAACTGAGATATCATAAATAAATCCTAAAGTTATGGTCTTGATTTTTGACAAAGATGCCAAGATAATTAAATGGGGAAAGAAAAGTCTTTTCAACAAATGATTCTGAACATCCGTATAGCCACATGCAAAAGAATGAAGTAGGACCTCCGTCTGAGACCCTACACAAAAAATTAAAGATTATAGACAAAATTTAAAAGCCAAAACTATAAAACTCTTAGAATAAAACAGAAGCAAATCTTCCTGGTATTGTGTTAGGCACTGATTTCTTACATATGACATCAAAAATACAAGGAAAAAAGAGAAGACTGATTAAGTTGGACTTCATCAAAATTAAAAACTTTTGGCCAGGTATGATGTCTCATGCCTGTAATCCTAGCACTTTGGGAGGCCAAGGCAGGAAGATCGATTGAGGCCAGGAATTGGAAACCAGCCTCAGCAACATACTGAGACCTTTTCTCTATAAAAAATTTTAAAATAAAAAAATCAGCTGGGCATGGTGGCGCATGCCTGTAGTCCCAGCTACTCGGGAGGCTGAGGCAGGAGGATCGCTTGAGCCCAGGAGTTTGAGGTTGCTGTGAGCTATCATCATGCCACTGCACTCCAGCCTGGGCAACAGAGTAAGACCCTGTCTCAAAATAAGACCAAACCAAACCAAACCAAACAAAACAAAACCCTTTTGTGCTCAAAGGATACCATCAAGAAAGGGTAAAAATAGTTCACATTACATAAATATTCATAGCAGAATTAGTCATAATATCCAAAAAGTGAAAACAGTCCAAATGTGTATCAACTGGTAAATGGATAAATAAAATGTGGCATAGCTATAATATGGAATATTATTTAGCAATAAAATGAAGTGGCAGGTTCCTCTTCCAGTATGACAGCATGAGGAGCTCTAGAAGCTGACTCTCTAGTAAAACGGGTGAAAATTACTTGTAAAAAACCAATGATTGACTTCTGGTTTCTGGTTTAGCATGTAAGGCATTTAGAAGTCGGTACTCCATCCTAACAAGTAAAAAGCTGAACATACTAAAAAAACAACTCTTCTTAGATCTATCAGAAAAGTCAGGTCACAGGATAAACCACTACCCTCAAAATTGGAGACAAACAGATACAGACAATTACAACTACCGTGTTTCCCCGAAAATAAGACCTACCCATAAAATAAGCCCTA
>VBSM01000306.1:796449-807273 GCA_008086735.1 Cheirogaleus medius
TGAGGAAAAATAAATATAAGACCCTGTCTTATTTTCGGGGAAACACGGTAATGGGAGCAGAGACTCACAAGTAGAAACAAGTACTGGGGTAGGAAAACCTGAATTGTTATTGACAAATTATTGGAGGCTCAGTGAAGACAAGTCTGACAACAGTTAGTTAACACTAACTATCTTATGGGCCATAAAACATACCATCACAAGTTTAAAGGAATAGAAATCATACAATGTCTGTTCTCAGACCACAATGGAATTAAACTAGAAATCAATAACAGAAAGATATCTGAAAAATTCCAAAATACTCAGAGATTAAACAATGTACTTCTAAATAACACATGGGTCAAAGAAGAAATCTCAAGAGAAATAAAAACTATTTTCAACTAAACGAAAATTAGAATACAACTTATCAAAAATTTTGGGATGCAGCAAAAGCGATGCTTAGAAGGAAATTTATAACATTGAATGTATGTATTAGAATAGAAGAAAGACCTAAAATTAATCATCTAAGCTTCTACTTTTGGAAACCAGAAAAGAGCAAATTAAATGCAAAGTAAGCAGAAGAAAAGAAATAATGAAAATAAGGGCAGAAATCAATGAAATTGAAAGCAGGAAATCACTAGAGAAAATCAACAAAACCAAAATCTGATTCTTTGAAAAGATCAATAAAATCAATAAGCCTCTAGCTAGGCTGAGAAAAAAAGAAAGAGGACACAAATTACTAATATAAAAAATGAAAGGGGGGGGACATCACTATAGAGTCTATGAACATCAAAAGAAAAATAAAGGAGTATTCAATGAACAACTAACTCTATGCCAACAAATTCAATAGCCTAGATGAAATGAGTGAATTCCATGAAAGACACAGTCTGCCAAAATTCACCCAAAAAAGAAATAGACAATCTGAATAGGCATATATCTATTAAATAAATTAAATTAGTAATTATTAACAATAACTGTCCAAAACAGCACCAAGCTCAGATGAGTTCACTGGCAAATTCTATCAAAGATTTAAGGAAGAAATTATGCCAATTCTCTACAATCTTTTCCATAAGATAGTAGCAGAGGGAATACTTCCTAACTCATTCTGTGAAGCCAGCATTATCCTAAAACCAAAACCAAAGACATTGCCTTTACAAAAAAACATAAGACCAATATCTCTCATGAACATATATGCAAAAATCCTCAACAAAATATTAGCAAATTGAATCCAATAATGTATGACATGAATTATACATTACAGCCAAGTGGGATTTATCCCAGGTATGAAAGGCTGGTTCTACATTCAAAAATCAGTTCATGTAATCAATCCATCACATCAACAGGATAATGAAGAAAAATCAAATGATTGTACCAATACATGCAGAAAAAGATTTTGATGTAAATGCCAATACTCATTCATGATAAAAAAAAAAAAACTCTCAGCAAACTAGGAATACAGGAGACATCCTCAAGTTGATAAAGAACATCTACAAAAAACCTACTACTAACATCACACTTAATGGTGAGAAACTCAAAAGCTTTCCCACTAAGATCAAGAACAAGGGAAGGATGTCCCCTCTCACCACTGCTTTTCAACATCTTACTGGAAGGTCTAGGTAGTGCAATGAAAAATAAAAGGTAAATAGATTTGGAAGGAAGAAATAAAACTGCCTGTGTTCACAGATGACATGATCATCTATGTAGAATATCTGAATGAATCAACAAATAAACTCTTGGAACTAATAAGTGATAATAGCAAGGTTGTAGGATACAAGGTTAATATACAAAAGCCAACTGCCTTCCTACATACCAGCAATGAACAAGTGGAATTTGAAATTAAAAACACATTACTGGCTGGGCGCGGTGGCTCACGCCTGTAATCCTAGCACTCTGGGAGGCTGAGGCGGGAGCATTGCTTGAGCTCAGGAGTTCGAGACCAGCCTGAGCAAGAGCGAGATCCCATCTCTACTAAAAATAGAAAAAATTAGCCAGTCAACTAAAAATGAAACAAAAAATTAGCCGGGCGTGGTGGTTCACGCCTGTAGTCCCAGCTACTCAGGAGGCTGAGCCAGGAAGATCGCTTGAGCTCAGGCATTTGAGGTTGCTGTGAGCTAGGCTGATGCCACAGCACTCACTCTAGCCCGGGCAATAAAGCGAGACTCTGTCTAAAAAAAAACACATTACCATTGTGCTTGCTTTACCAGCACATTTACTAAAATTGAAACAATACAGAGAAGATTAGCATGTCCCTGGTGCAAGGATGACATGCAGATTTATGAAGCCTTCCAGATTTTTGGAGTATGTTTATCTTAAACTCATCAAATTATGTATATTAAATATTTCCTTTTTATGTCAATCATCAATAAAGTGCTTTTTAAAAACACATTATCATTTATATTAGCACCCCCCAAAATTAAATACTTACATATAAATCTAATATCATGTATATAAGATCTCTATGATGAAAAACTATAAAACTATGATGAAAGGAATCAAAGTACTAAATAAATGGGGAGATAGTCCATGTTCATGAATAGGAAGACTCAATATTGTCAAGATGTGAGTTCTTCCCAACTTGATCTATAGATTCAATGCAATTCCAATCTAAATCACAGCAAGTTATTTTGCAGGTATCAATAAACTGATTCTCAAGTTTATATGGAGGCAAAAGACACAAAATAACCAACTCAATATCGAAGGGGAAGAAAAGAGTTGGCGGACTGACACCACTCACTACTATAAAGCTGCAGTAATTAAGGCAGTGTGTTATTGGTGAATGAAAAGATAAATACAACAATGGAACAGAATAAAGAGCACAGAAACAGCCTCACACAAATATAGTCAACTGATCTTTGACGAAAGAGCAAAGGCAATAAAATGGAGCAAATACAGTCTTTTCAACAATTGGTGCTGGAACAACTAAACATCTGCATGCCAAAAAAATGAATCTAGACACAGACCTTACACCCTTCACAAAAATAAACTCAAAAGAAGTCACAGACCTAAATGTAAAATGCAAAACTATACACGCCTGGAAGATAATACAAGACAAAAATCTAGATGACAATCTAGATTTTCTATCATATAGAAAATCTATATGATAATGAATTTGTTAACTTTGATTATAAAGGCTATTTATAATTTTGATACCTTAGCTTCATCTAGAGCTTGACAATTTTTCTTAAATTATTACTAATAAACTTTAATTTTTAGAGCAGTTTTAGGTTGACAATAACATTGAGTGGAAAGTACAGAGCATTCCAATATACTCCCTGTCTCCATATATGCACAACTTCCCCACTATCAACATCCTGCATCAGAGTGGCATGTTTGTCACAATCAATAAAACTACATTACAATAACTTTTTAGATCCAACACCAAAGGCACAATGCATAAAAGAAATAATTAATAAGCTGGACTCATTAATGTTAAGAATTCTGCTCTGTGCAAGATACTGTAAGAGAATGAAAAGATAAGCCACAGATTGGGAGAAAATATTTGCAAAAGACATATATGATAAAGTACTGTTATCCAAAATATACAAATAGGGGGATTGAGCGAAGATGGCAGACTAGAAGCAGCCCGTGCATGCTGCTCTCAAGGAGAGGATTGAAAGTTGCAAGTAGATGCCCACCTATGGATGGACCTTCTTAGAGAGAGCATTGTACATTATCAGAGAAGTAATGGGAGACAGTGAAGGAAAGGGAAATGGGGTGACCTACTTGGAAAGATTGGAAGGTATCTGGAAGAGGCATCCACATGTGGGGAAACATAGGAAGAGAGAACCCTGGGGCTCCAGGCTTTCCCAGCAGACACTGCGACCTGAGCTGTGAATGGGTCCGGACCACAATCACAGACCTCAGGACTGATCAGGGAGCTGCTGGAAGACTCTGCAGTGACATTGTACCAGAGAGAAGACACAGCATGGACATGGTGGCTTCCATTCCCAGGCTGTTGCAACTGATGACCTTCTGAGCTCTCAGGTCCAGAGCACCTGGACTAAGGCTTGGCTTTGCTGCAACTACCTCACACTGCCCCTGCCAGGCTGGGGGTGGGTGAGTGCAGGGAGAGCAGACGCTCTTGCGTACCCCATAACTGGGAGCCAAGCATCCCTCCATCCCACGGGGGATTTGAACAGAACAAGTGCCACTGACATCACTTGAGAAACCCTGTGCAACTGCCTCAGTGGGACCTGCACAGGAAAAGAGCCCTAGCCACCTGGCAGCCTAGCCCTACCCCCGAGGCTCCCGCACTGCCACCCGGCGCCAAGGCCTTGCCACTGCAAATCCCACAGCCATGCCCCTGAGGTGCCAATCCAACTGCCTCACCCCATGGATCTGCCCCTGAGGCTCTTGCACTGCTGCCGGCCCCCAGGTTACACACCCAGGCTGCCCCATTGCCACCTGACACCATGGCCACAGCCCCAAGGCCCCAGTGGCTGCCCACCCCAGCTGCCACTGCCACTGCTGCAGGGAGCAATATCCCCCAATACCAGCTTCCATGAGGAGGGACTCACCCAGCCCCCACCCAAGTATCTAACAGTAGTCTGGGGAACAGCCCACAACTCCACACAAAGATCCTCCAGCACCAGCTTGGACTGTGAAAATCACAGAGGAATGGGACAACACTGAACAGCTGCAATACAGGTTCTCAGTGCATCCGTCCCTCTCCTGCTGGATCAATCTTCTGGAAAAGGACACAAAAGTGCTATCTAGGGACTTCTCCTTCTTCTAAGTAAGAAAGTTCCCAGCATAGGAGAACAGATGTGCCACAAACCTATCTACCCTGAACTGAGACAAGAGGTTTCAGATGAGAAAACACCAACAAAAAAATTCTGGCAACATGACAAAACAAGCTAGTTTGACACCCCTAGAGGATCACAATAGATCCACAGCAATGGACTGCAACCAAAAGGAAATTGTTGAAATGTCAAAAATGGAATTCAGAATATGGATGACAAGTAAGATAAATGGCATTGAAGAGAAAGTTCCAAATCAACACAAAGAAGCCCCCCACAAAAATTTCAGGACATGTATGAAAAAAAAAATGAAAAAGTCTCTAATGAGACAGACAACATAAGAAAGGATATAACAGAACTTAAAGCAATGAAAGAGCCATTTAAGGAATTTCAAAATACAGCAGAAAGCTTCAACAACATGCTAGACTAAGCAGAAGAAAGAATCTCAGAGCTTGAAAACAAGACTTTTGAACTAACCCAGTTAGTCAAAGATGCAGAAAAAATAATAAAGAAGAGTGAACAATCACTCAGAGAAATTGGGACTATATGAAGTAAGCCAATATATAAATTATAGTCATCCCTGAGGGAGAAGAAAAAGCAAAAAGCATGGGAAATCTATTCAACGGAATTATTGAGGAAAACTTCTCTGCTATCTCCAGATATTCAGATATCCAGATAAAAGATGGTCATAGAACACCGGCAAGATTCATAGCAAATAGGACATCTCCAAGACACATTGTCATCAACCTGGCGAAAGTCAAAATGAAGGAAAAATTTATACAAGCTCCAAGATGAAATCAACAACTAACCTACAAAGGAAAATCCATCAGGCTAATAGCAGACTTCTCAGCGAAACCTTACAAGCCATAAGGGATTGGGGTCCCATCTTTAGTCTTCTTAAACAACAATGACCAGCCAAGAATTCTGTATCCTGAAAAACTAAGTTTCATAAGTGATGGAGAAATAAAGACTATTCTAGACAAGCAAACACTAAAGGAATTTGTCACTACTAAACCTGCCCTACAGGAAATACCCAAAAGTGCACAATATGGGGAACAGCACAATAGATATCCACCAGTGTAAAAACACCTAAAAGTTATAGCTCACACCTCTTATAAAATAATAACACAAGAGGGAAAACAAAAGAAGGTATCATCCAATGTGATGAACAGAACAGTACCCCACATGTCAATACTAACACTGAACATGAACGGTCTTAATGACCCACTTAAAAGACACAGACTGACTGACCGAATGAAAAATCATAGCCCAAGTATATGCTGTCTCTAAGAAATCCATCTAACTCATAAGGACTCACACAGATTCAAGGTAAAGGGATGGAAAAAATATTCCATGCAAATGGAAACTAAAAGGAAGCAGGTATAGCCACTCTCATGTCAGATAAAATAGACTTTAAATCAACAACAGTAAAAAAAAAAAAAAGACAAATATGGTCATTATATAATGGTAAAGGGAGCAATTCAACAAGAAGACATAACAATCCTAAATATATATACACCTATTACAGGAGCTCACAGATTCATAAAACACATTCTATTAGATCTAAGCAAAGAAATAAACAGTAGCATCATGATTTCTGGGGACTTCAGCATCCCACTGACAGAACTGGACAGATCATTGAAGCAGAAAATCAATAAAGAAACACTGGACTTAAGTAGGACTCTGGGACAAATGGAACTAACAGATATTTACAGAACATTCTACCCAAAACTACTGAATATAGATTCTTCTCATTAGCACATGAAACATTTTCCAAGATTGATCATATCTTAGGCCACAGTAAGTCTCTTAGACCACAAATTAGTCTCAAAAAACTCGAATTCACACTATGTATCTTCTCAGACCACAGTGGAATAAAACTAGAAATTGATTCCAAGAGAAAATCTCAAATCTACACAAAGTCATGGAAATTAAACAACTGGCTGTTGAAAAATCCTTGGATTAATGATGAAATTAAGATCGAAATCTAAATATTCCTCAACCTGAATGACAAGGGGACACAAGCTTTCAAAATCTATGGGATACATGAAAAGCAGTGCAAAGAGAAAAGTTCATAGCCTTAAATGCTTATATCAAAAAGACAGAAAGATCACAAAATGTTAACCTGATGTCACATCTCAAGGAACTAGTAAAAGAACAAACCAAACCCAAAGCCAGCAGAAAAAAAGAAATAATAAAGCTCAGAGCAGAACTAAACAAAATGGAAACCAACCAACCAACCAACCAAACAAAAAACCCCACAAAGTATCAACCAAACAAAAAGTTAGTTCTTTGAAAAGATAAAATCATAGACCACTAGCCAGATTAACTAGAAATAGAAAAGAAAGGACTTAAATAAGCTGAATCAGAAATGAAAAAGGAGACATTACAACTGATACCACAGAAATACAAAATGTCATTTGTGAATACTATGAAAACCTCTATATACACAAACGAGAAAATCTAGAGGAAATGGATAAATTCCTGGAAACACACAACCTCCCAAGCCTGAATCAGGAAGAAAGAGAAATCCTGAACAGACCAATAATGAGCAGCAAGATTGAAGCAGTAATAAAAAATACCCCAACAAAAGAAAGCCCTGGACCAGATGGATTCACAGCTGAATTCTACTTATCCTACAGAAATTATTCCATAATATCAAGAAAGAGGGAATCCTCCCTAACTCATTCTATGAAGCCAGTATCACCTTGATACCAAAGCCAGGAAAGGACACAACAAAAAGAGAAAACTACAGACCAATATCCCTTAAGAACATAGATGCAAAAACCCTCAACAAAATACTAGCAAACTGAATTCAACAGCACATCAAAAAGGTAATTCACCATGATCAAGTGGGTTTCATCCCAGGGATACAAGGATGGTTCAACATATACAACTTAATAAATGTGATTTACCACATAAACAGAAGCAAAAACAAAGACCATATGATCATCTCAACAGATGCAGAAAAAGCATGTGATAAAATCCAGCACCCTTTCATGATAAAAAACCCCTCAACAAACTAGGCATAGAAGGAATATATCTCAAAATTATGAAAGCCATATATTACAAACCCACAGGCAACATCATACTGAATGAGGAAAAGCTGAAAGTATTCCCACTAAAAACGGGAACAAGAGTGCCCACTGTCACCACTTCTATTCAACATAGTAGTGGAAATTCTACCCAGAGCAATCAGGCAAGAGAAAGAAATAAAGGGCATCCCAATTGGGAAAGAGGAGATCAAACTATCCCTGTTTGCTGACAATATGATCTTATATCTAGAAAATCCTAAAGACTCCACCAAATGACTCGTAGAATTGATAAATAAATTCAGCACAGTTTCAGTTTATAAAATCAATGCACATAAATCAGTAACATTTCTCTATATGAATAACAGTCAAGCTGAGAGTCATCAAGGACTCAATATAATTTACAATAGCTACAAAGAAAATAAAATACCTAGGAATATACTTAACCAAAGGAGGTAAAAGATCTCTACAAGGAAAGCTACAAAACACTGATGAAAGAAATTGTAGATGACACAAACAAATGGAAAATTATCCCATGCTCATGGATTGGTAGAATCAACATTGTTAAAATGTCCATACTGACCAAAGTGATTTATAGATGCAATACAATCTCCATCAAAATAATAATGTCACATTTCACAAATCTAGAAAACACAATCCTAAGTTCATTTGGAACCAAAACAGAGCCTGAAGCAATCTTAAGCAAAAAGAACAAATCTGGAGGCATCACATTACCTGACTTCAAAGTATACTACAAGGCTACAGTATTCAAAACAGCATATTACTGGTATAATAGTAGAGACATAGACCAATGAAACAGAATAGAGAATCCAGAAATAAAGCCACATAGCTAGGACCAACTGATCTTTGACAAAGCAGACAACATACACTGGGGAAAGGAAGCCCTATTCAATAAATGGTGCTGGGAAAATTGGATAGCCACATGCAGAAGAATGAAACAGGACCCCTATCTCTCACCATATACAAAAATTAATTCAAGATGGATAAAAGACATGAAACCATAAAAATCCTAGAAGAAAACATAGGAAAAACGCTTCTAGACATCAGCCTAGACACAGAATTTATGACTAAGACCTCAAAGGCAAATATAGCAACAACAAATATAAATAAATGGGACTTAATTAAATTAAAATGCTTCTGTACAGCAAAGGAAATAATCAACAGAGCAAATAAACAACTTACAGAATGGGAGAAAATATTTGCAAACTATACATCCAACAAAGGGCTAATATCCAGAATCTACAAAGAACTCAAATCAGCAACAAACAAACAACAAAAACACACTAAACAACCCTATCCAAAAGTGGGCAAAAGACATGAACAGAAGTTTTTCAAAAGAAGATAGAGAAAGGCCAACAAACATATGAAAAAATGTTCAACATCACTCATCATCAGAGAAATGCAAATTAAAACCACAATGAGATACCACCTTACCCCTGTCAGAATGGCCATTATTAAAAAGTCAAAAAATAATAGATGTTGGCATGAATCCAGAGAGAAAGGGATGCTTATATACTGTTGGTGAGACTGCAAATTAGTACAACCTTTGTGGAAAATGGTATGGAGATTCCTCAAAGAAATAAATGTAGACTTACTATTTGATCCAACAATCCCACTACTGGGTATATACCCAAAGGAAAAAAAGTCATTTTATCAAAAAGACACCTGTACTCAAATGTTTATTGCAGCACAATTCACAATTGCAAAGATGTGGAAACTACCTAAGTGCCCATCAATTCATGAGTGGATAAAGAAAATGTGGTGTGTGTGTGTGTATATATATATATATATACACACACACATCATGGAGTACTATGGTATATATACCATAGTATATGAATGAAATTATGTCTTTCACAGCAACTTGGATGGAGCTGGAGACCACTATCCTAAGTGAAAAATCTCAGGAATTGAAAAACAAACACCACATGTTCTTACTAATAACTGGGAGCTAAACGTTGGGTACACACAGGCACAAAGAGATGTGAAGGATACTGGAAACCAAGAAGCAGGGAGGGATAAAAATTTACCCATCAAGTACAATAGATGCTATTCTGTTGATGGGCACACTAAAAGCCCTGACTTAAGCATTACACAAGCTATCCATGTAACAAAAACATTTGTACCCCCTTAATATTTTGAAATAAAAAAATAAAAAGTCCTTCAGATTATAACCATTGTTATGTGTGTGCAATTTTATTTAACAGTGCTGTGTACATAGTGGACAAACTCTTATATAAAACATTTAGTTTTGCTAGATATTTAGAAGTGCTTGATGTATTGAAAAGTAAAAGTAGTAGAACACTTCTTGGAAGTAATTTTTCAAAACAAATCAGAATTGTCCGTGAAATGAAATTGTTAAACCACAAAAAAGAAATAAAATATACAAAGAAGTCTTCAAATTCAACAATAAGAAAACAAAGAACATGATTTAAAAATGAACAAAAGATATACGATTGGTCCCTCCGTCACAAGGATTTAATTTTGAATTTTTCTTTATGGCGTGGGAGAGGCCACTGCCCGGACTCCATCTAATCCCCAGGCTTTTAGACTAAAATCATGCCCAAGTTCAAACAATGAAGAAGAAAGCTAAAAGCCAAAGCCAAAAGATTATTCAAAAGAAAAGAAGCCTCTCACTTCCAACCCAAGTTAATTACACCACCTCCTCCACCGCCCTCACCTGAAAGAGTGATTATTTCTTCAACAGATATATCCCATAGCAGAAGCTGGCTAAAATCATCCTGGAACTTCAACTTTCCCAACATCAAAGATAGAATAAAACTTTGGACAAACAGAGTATGGTCTATATACACCTGGTGTCAGAACTGCATAGCCCAGAGTTTAGAAGTACTGAAAGACACCATCTTTCCATATCATATCTGCCACCAAGAACTTCAGGGTCTAAAACAACAGTTTTGCATTTTGGAAAGTGAATTATGCAAGCTCCAGGAAGCACTGAAGGCCATCTCAGAAAGTTCTTCGTGTCCAAGCTGTGGTCAAACGTGTCACATGAGTAGTAAACTTACGACTGTGCCTGCCTGTGCTCTAACCACCCC
>VBSM01000306.1:807373-836824 GCA_008086735.1 Cheirogaleus medius
CTGTAATCCCAGCACTTTGGGAAGCCAAGGCTAGAGGAGCACTTGAGGCCAGGGGATTGAGACCATCCTGAGCAATGTAGCAAGACCTTGTCTCTATAAAAAATTTAAAATTTAGCTAGTTGTGGTTCTATGTGCTGATAGTTCCAGCTACTTGGGAAGCTGAGGCAGGATGATCACTTGAGCCCAGGAATTTGAGGTTACAGTGAGCTATGATTGGGCCACTACACTCCAGCCTGGGCAATAGAGCAAGACCCTGTCTCCATAAAAAAAAGAAGAAAAGTATTGCAGCCCGTAATGCACATGCATTCATTACTACAAACTTGATCAATAAAAAAGACCATCTAGAAAAAAAAAATGAACAAAAGACTTGAACAGAATACTTCACTAAAGAAGATACACAGATGTAAAACTAAGCATATGAAGAGATATTCAACATCATATGTCATTAGGGAATTGTAAATTAAAACAACAATGAAATACCACTACACATCCCTTAGAATGGCCAAAATCCAGAACACTGCCAATACCAAATGCTGTCAAGGGTGTGGAACAACATGAACTCTCATCCATTGCTGGTAGGAATGCAAAACAGTACAACCACTTTGATAAACAGTTTAGCAGTTTCTTACAAAACTAACCATATTGTTAGCATATGACCCAGCAATTGTGCTCCTTGATATTTACCCAAATGAACTGAAAACTTATGTCCACACAAAAACCTGCACACAGTGGTTTATAGCAGCTTTATTCATAATTGCCAAACCTTGGAAGCAACCAATATGTTCATTAGTAGGTGAATAGAGAAATAAAACTGTGGTCCATCCAGACAATGGGACATTATTAAGTGTTAAAAGGAAATGAGCTATCAAGCCATGAAAAGACATGAGAGAACCTTAAATGTGCATTACTAAGTGAAAGAAGCCAATCTGAAAAGGCTACATACTATGTAATTTCACTAGATGCCATTCTGGAAAAAGTCCTTGAGACTGGTCTCAAAAAATAAAAAGATCAGGGGGTACCTGGGGTTAGCAGGAAAAGAGGGATGATTGGCAAAGCACAAAGGATTTTTAGGGCAGAGAAACTATTTTGTATGATATTTCAATGGTGAATACATGTCATTATACATTTGTCAAAACCCATAGAATGTACAATACCATGAATGAACCTTAATATAAACTACGGACTTTCGGTGATAATGATGTGCCAATGTAGGTTCAGTGATTATAACAAATGTATTGCTATGGTGCGGGATGTCCACAGTGAGGGAGGTTGTGCACGGTGGGGTGGGGGCAGGGGGTATATGGGAATTCTCTGTACTTTTTGCTCAGTTTTTTCTGTGAACCTAAAACTACTCTATAAAAGAAAGTTTACTTTTAAAAAGTTGTAAAAGTCTACTTAAATTTTTAAGTCCCTAGAAATGGTCTTAAGGGCACATAGCAAATGAAGAAACACTTATTCAAGAAAATCTACTAAATCTCAGTATGAAAAGTCAGAGTCTGGGGTATTGGAAATAAGATTTACTCATTCCCTTCTCCCTCCCAGTGTAAGGAAACAGAAACTCTATGCCATACTGGTACAACCAAGAACGCAGGGATCCCTCTCCTTCAGCTCCCAGTTAGAGATCTATTTTCCTGGAAGGAGCAGGACATCATTTCTCATCCTTCCCCCAGCTACCTGCTGCTCAGGATAATTTCAACGTGGGTGAGGCTAAGACGTGGGGGCTCCCTTCTCCCACCAAGGCCTCATTTGTGGGTTGGAGGCTCTAACTAGGGTGTAGCACCACTGAAAATACTAGAGCTGTGATCGCCCTTGACCTGACTCGTGGAGCAGAGATACCACACCAGGAGAGACACACCAAGGAGATCTGGAACTGCTGTCTTTCCCTCCATTGAGTGTTCAGCTCCTAAAGTGGGTGTGTTACTCAGAAGCATGTCATTGTCCTTGACCCCAGCACCAGAACTATGGCTCAGAGATTTTTGTCCTCGGGAAAAAGTATACCACGGAACAGAGAACTCTAAATGTCTTCCCAAAGGAAATTACTTCATGTGTAACAGTGTGGAGAAGTTCAAGCCTAAATACGGTCTCAAAAACAGTGGAGGCTATGGTAAAAGACAATTGGTAGAATAACAGATTTCCTGGAGATATAGGCTAAACTGTAGCCTGGCTAGTTTACTGGAGAGAAACAGGGAACAAGACAGCTGAGAAGAGCCATCCTAAGATCAGAACAAATCTCAAACACTGATCTAGGGAACTATGCTTCAAAGGAGCCAGAATTTAATTGGATCAGTTTGTGGAGCAATTTTTGCCCTAGAGGATTTTTGAAAACAATAGATACAAATTTTTAAAAGAAGCAGCTGGGGGTGGTGGCACACACCTATAGTCCCAGCTACTCAGGAGGCTGAGATGGGAGGATCACTAGAGCTCCAGAGTTCAAGACCAGCCTGAACAACATAGCAAGATCCGGTCTCTTTAAAAGATTTTAAAAAGAAAACAATAGAGCAATCAGCCGGCAATTAGTGGGGCTTAACAGCTGGATGTGGTCAGGGAAAAAGAATCAAAGAGAGCCTTGCCAAAACCCAGGATGTCTGTGGACATTCCAGGGCTGTGTCCCCTGAGGAACAACACCACAGGCTTCACACTTCAGGGCTATAGGGTAATAAACTTCACTTAAATTATGCAGTTAGTGACTAAACAAGTAAACAAGCAAATAACATAAACAAGCCCTGGGCTGAGAGTGGGGAGACCAGTACTCAGAGTTGCTACAATATATTATCTAAAATGTCCACTTTCCAACAAAAATATGAGGCGTGAAGCAACAGAAAACAATAACCCATACACCGGAAAAAAAACATGGCAACAGAAACTACCTGTGACAATGACCAGATATCATATTTAATAGGCAAATAAATACTTTGAAGTAGTTATTATAAATATGTTCAAAGAACTAAACAAAATTATGAATAAAGAAGCAAAAAAAGATAGGATGACAATGTCAAATCAAATAAAGATCAATAAAGAGTTAAAAATTATTGAAAAGAAACAAATGAAAATTATGAAGTTGAAAAGTACAATCATTGAAAGGAAAAAAAACCCCCAAAACCTAGTGTATTAGTTTCCCAGGGCTGCTATAACAAAGTACCACAAACTGTATTGCCTAAAGCAACAGAAATGTATTGTCTCACAGTTCTGTAGGCTAGAAGTCTGAAATCAAGGTTTTGGCAAGGTCATGCTCCCTCTGAAGCCTCTTGGGGGGGGGTGGCTGGCTGGAAATCTTTCCTTGCGTCTTCCAGCTTCTGGTAGCTTCAGGCATTTCTTAGCTTGTGGCAGCATTACTCCAATCTCTGCCTCCGTCTTCACATGGCTGTCTTCCCTCTTTGTATCAAAATTTTCCTCTTCTTATAAGGACACCAATCAGATTATTGGTCCACTGGAGTAGAATGGACCAATCCTAACTAATTACATCTGCAAATGACTTCATCCCAAGTAAGGTCACATTCTGAGGTATTAGGGATTATAACTGCAACATATTATTTTAGGGGACCACAATTCAATTTATAACAATTGGTAAATGTAAAAATGTAATCATAAAAGATAGTATAAATGTCCATTTCCTCTAGGGCTGCAATCACCCTTGACTTGACTTGTGGAGCAGAGGTACCATGCCAGGAGAGGCACGCCAAGGAGATCTGGAACTGCTGCCTTTTCCTCCAGTGAGTGTTCAGCTCCTAAAGTGAAGGTGTTACTCAGAAGCATGCCATTGTCTTTGACCCCAGCACCAGAGCTGTGGCTCATTTCCTCTTCTTTCTTATTTTACCCGATTTAAAAAGCAATTGTATAAAACTATATATATGTGTATATATATATATATAATGTATTGTTGGGTCTGTAACATATAGACACATAATATATTTAACAAAAAGACCACAGAAGAGGTAGATAGAGGCAAGGCTATATTGGACCAAGGAAAAGACTCAAGATGGAAACTCAGATCCATAGGAACAAATGAAGAGAACCAGAAATGTATTGATTTTACAGTCACAAAAAATTTTAGCAAGTAGACCAATTTGCAAATATGGAGTCTATGAATAATGAGGATAGACTATATAAAGGAGTAACATTTCTATGTATCACTAGTATTAAGTTTGTAAAAAATCCGAAGCTTATTCTGATAAATTAATCTGTATGTGGTAAGCCCTAGAGCAACAACTAATAAAATAAATTTTAAAATACAGTGTAAAATTCATTTTAAAAGATCAAAATTATACAACAGAAAATATTCATTTATGCAAAAGAAAGCAGTAAAGGAGGAATAGATGATAAAAAGACATAAGACATATAAAAAACAATAAGTAAAATGACAAGTGTAAACCCAACTATATCAATAATAATATTAAATGTAAATGGATTAAACAATCCAATCAAGAGGTAGAGATTGCCACACAGAATTTTAAAAAATAGTATAACAGTATAACTATGTGCTGTCTACAAGAGACACTCTTTAAATTCAAAGATATAAAGATATTGAAAGTAAAAGGATGGAAAAAGGTATACATGCAAAGAGCAACCTCAATAAAGTGGGAGTGGTTATATTACTATCAGACAAAATGTACTTTAAAACAAAAAGTTACTAGAGATATGGAGAGACATTTTATAATACTAAAAGGATCAATATAATCAGGAAGATATAACAACTATAAACATATATGCAACTAAAAACAGAACAAAATACCCAAAACAAAAACTGACAGAAATGAAAGAAGAATGGGCAATTTAACAATAACAGAGACTTTAGTACCCCACTTTCAATAATGGACAGAACTAAGCAGATCAACTTTACACCTCAAGAAATCAGGATAAGAAGAAGAAAGAAACTGAACCCAAAACTAGCAGAAGGAAGAAAGAGCAGAGGTAAATGAAGGAGAGAAACAATACAGAGAATCAATGACACCAACAGTTGGTTATTTGACAAGATTAACAAAATTGACAAACCTTTAGCTGGACTGACCATGAAAAAAGAAAGAGGACTAAGTTACTAAAATCAGAAATGAAAGTGGGACATTGCTACCAACCTTACCGAAACAAAAAAGATAAAGGAATACTATGAACAATTGTACATCAACAAATTAGATAACCTAGATGAAATGGACAAATTCCTAGAAATGCACAAACTACCAAAACTGACTCAAGAAATAGAAAATCTGAATAGACCCATAATAAGTAAAGACATTGATCGAAACAGTAATCAAAAAATCTCTCTATAAAGTCAAGTCCAGGATCACATGGCCACACTACTGAATTCTACCAGATATCTAAGGAAGAATTAATACTATTCTTCTCAAACTCTTCAACACTTCCTAACTTATTCCATGAGGCCAGCATTACCCTGATATCAAAGTCAAAGACATCATAAGAAAAAAAAACTGCAGCTCAATATACCACACTAAAAGAGTCAAGAAAAAAGACCACATTATCATTTGAAATGACGCAGAAAAGAAAAACATTTGACAAAACTCACACCTTCCGTGATAAAAACACTCGACAAATGAAGAATAGAAGGGAATTTCCAAAACATGATAAAGGGCATATATGAAAAACCCAAAGCTAAGATACTCAATGGTAAAAATCTGAAAACCTTCCTCCTTAGATCAGGGACAGAACAAGGATGCACTCTCTTGCCACTTCTATTCAACATCATACTGGAAGTTCTAGCCAGAGCACTCAGGCAAAAATAAATAAAATAAAATGAAATAGAAAAGGAGGGAGGAAGGAAAAATTCATCCAAATAGTTAAGGAAGAAATATTAAAGCTATCTCTATTCACAGATGACATGGTCTTATGTATACAAAATCCTTAAAACCCTACAAGAAAATTAGAGCTAATAAATGAATTCAGCAAAGTTGCAGGGTACAACATCAACATACCAAAATCAATTATATTTCTATACATTAGCAATGAACAATCCAAAAATGAAATGAAGAAAACAATTCTACTTATAAGATCATCAAAAAGAATAAATATTTATGAATAAGTTTAACCAAGGTGATGTAAGATTTATACAAAAATCACAGAACGCTGCTGAAAGAAATTAAAGAAGTCTAAAAAAATGGAAATACAGTCTAAGTTCATGGATTGGAAGACTTAACATTGTTAAGTTGTCAATACTACCCAAAGCAATCTTCAAATTCAATGTAATTCCTATTCAAATTTCAATGGCCTTTTTTTGCATAAATGAGAGAGCTAATCCTAAAATTCTCATGGTCTTCCAATGGACCCCAAGTAGACAAATCGCTCTTGGAAAAGAATAGCCAAGTTGGAGGACACGCACTTCTGAATTTCTAGTTATACTGTTAATACAGAGCAACAGTAATCAAAACCATATGGTACTGGCATAAAGACAGACATGTAGACAAATGGAATAAAACTGAGAGTCCAGAAATAAACTCATACATCTATAGACAATTGATTTTCAAGAAGAGTGCAAATGTCATTCAATGGAAAAAGAACAGTCTCTTCAACAAATAGTTCTTGAACTACTGGATACCCACATGCAAAAGGATAAAGTTAGAGTCCTGTCCTACACAAATATAAGAAAAATGGATGAAGCACCAAAATATAAGAGCTAAATCTATAAAATTCTTAGAAGAAAACAGGGGTCAATCATCATGACCTTGGATTTGGCAATGATTTCTTAGATATGGCATCAAAAGCATAAGCAACAAAAGAAATAAGTAGTAGATATAAATTAAACTTCATAAAAATTTAAAATTTTTGTGCATTAACAGACACCATTAAGAAAGTGAAAGGAGGCTGGACATGGTGGCTCACGCCTGTAATCCTAGCACTCTGCAAGGCTGAGGTGGGAGGATTGCTCCAGCTCAGGAGTTTGAGACCAGCCTGAGCAAGAGCGAGACCCCATCTCTACTAAAAAAAAAAAAATAGAAAGAAATTAATTGGCCAACTAAAAAAAAAAACATATATATGTATAAAATTAGCCGGGCATGGTGGCGCATGCCTGTAGTCCCAGCTACTCGGGAGGCTGAGGCAGGAGGATCGCTTGAGCCCAGGAGTTTGAAGTTGCTGTGAGCTAGGCTGACGCCACAGCACTCTAGCCCAGGCAACAGAGTGAGACTCTTGTCGGAAAAAAAAAAAAAGAGAGAGAGAGAGAGAGAGAAAGAGGAAGGAAAATGCACAGAATGTGAGAAAATATTTGTAAATCAGATATCTGATAAGAGTCTAGTATCCAGAATATATAAAAAACAATTACAACTCAACCATAAAAAGACAAATCACCCAATTATAAATGGGCAGATGATTTGAATAGATATTTCTCCACAGAAAATATATAAACGGCCAACTAACACATCAAAAGATGTTTAACATCATAAGTCATTAAGGAAATGCAAATTAAAGGTACAATAAAATACTGCTTCAGTCCACTGGGATGGTTATAATCAAACAACACTTGATAAAAAGTGTTGATAAGGAGGTGGAGATGGTACAGCCATTTTGGAAAACAGTCTGGCAGTACCTCAAAAGGTTAAACACAGAGTTACTACATGACCCAGAAATTCTACTCCTAGGCTCCAAAAGAATTGGTAACTTGTCAAGTTAAAGGTCTATCAACTGATGAATGAATAAACCTACAAAATGTGGTAACCAAAGAATTGAGTATCTTTTTGCAAAAAAAAAAAAAGGAATGAGATATTGATACATCTTACAACATGGATATCTCTCAAAAACCTTATGCTAAGTTAAAGAAGCTATTTATAAAAGAAGACATATTGTATAATATCATTTACATCAAATGTGAAGAATAGGAAAATTCATAGAGACGGAAAGTAGATTAGTTGTTGCCTAGTACTGGGGAGTGGGGGAGTAAGGGAAGCTGAAAGATTTAGGGTCACAGCTAAATGGTACAATGTTTATTTTTGGGGTGATGAAAATGTTCTAAAATTGATTGTAGTGATGATTGCACAGCTCTTTAAATATAGTAAAAAACCATGGAATTGCACACTTTAAATGGGTAACTTTATGGTATATAAATTACATCTCAATAAAGCTGTTAAGATATTTTAATTAAAACCAGACTACATTCTTGGTATAAATCCATTTCAGAAATATACTAGCCTTGACTCTTACTCTTGTACAGGTAAAAAATATTTATGGATTAAATCTGTTCAGGGTAAATGGCCCCTCTCTGGGGGCTGCCCTTGTCTGACATCAACCTTGAAGAGGTGAACAGAGCTGTCCTGTGGGCACAGCTGACAGGCTGTGGCTGCATGGCTGTAGCATAGTGGGCAGGTGAGAGCCCAGGTGAGCAGAGGTTCCATCTCCACCCTCTTCCCAATCCTCTGGAGACTTCTAGACCCCCCCATACTAGAACTGAAGCCCTGAGTTTTCTTTTCCATCCTTGACCAACTTATTCTCCATGGTGGCACGTTCTAGTCTGGTGGATGCATTTCCTTGCATTTCTCTTGCATTTCCCCTTTTTTTCTCCTTTGTCCATTCCCTGGATTAGTTTGTAACTAATTTGTAACTGCCAGCCTTTAGACTTTCTGCAGCTGGGGTCACTTGTAGTTAGGAGACCTGGGCTCCAATTTACTTCCTAGCTATGTCCTTAGCAGGTCACATAACTTCTCTGAGCCTCAGTTTCCTCATCTATAAAGTGAAAATAACAATTCCTACTTATAAGATTGTTTTGAAGAGTCAATGAGATAATGTATTTGAAAGTGTCTGCTGAGTTGAATCCAACATCTTGTCCCACGTCAAACAAAGCCATTCAGTGTACCAGATGACACCAACTAACTGCCTTTGAGCAGAAATTAGAAACAAAGAAAGAGGTAGAGAGCAGAGAAGGGGCTGGATTATATTCCCAGGCTCATGCCTATGCGTAGCACAGCCAGGAATGTTGCTACCCAATTCCCCACTGTGTAGCTTTGGAGCAGCCCAGTGAATAATCGCATGCAAAATAATGTGCCCCCCACACACTCATCCCCATTGCTACCCAGCAATGGCCCATCTCAGCCACATGAATGATGGATGAAGTGAGCCAGCAACTGTTGTGCCCTGCATGGCCTTCTCCCAGGACCAAGGACCTTTATTGTTCCCAGCCACACAGTGAGCTGGGAAGGAAGGCTTTCATACGGAAATTACTGCCAGGCCACCAGGATTGGCTATCACTTCTGGTTTGGGTTGGCTGGTCCTTGAGCCAGCAGGCATCCTGGCTAAGTCCGTTTGGCTACTTGGGGTCTCAGATCAAGGTGTGGTGGGAAGGAAGTTGAAAACACTCAATTACAGTGAGACTCTGGGGATTAACTGAGTTGCAGTTCTCTGTGTTCTCTGGGGACATACTCAGGGAGCCTTCTGGCCCTAAATCTGCTGGAATGCAGCCTGCCCTCGTGCCCCACCCCCACCACACAAACATTCCTGAGCCACTGTAGAAACCCCTTCCCTATTCAAGATCAGCTCGAATGTCACCTCTAGCAGGAAGTTTTCTCTAGAGCCCCTTCCCCCTACCAGATGTGAGCGCCCCTCCTCCCAAGCTCTTTGAGCTGAGCTCTTCATTGTTGTTCATCTCCCAAGGCATTTATCACATTCTGTCAGGTGCAAGGGTTATTTATGTGCTTGTCCTTCCTTATCCCTCCTTCTCTACGCTAGTCAGGGACAGAGGCCAATTCATCTTTGTATCCCCCCACAGTGCCGGACACGGAGTTAGAGTTCATCCAGCCAGTCAGCAGACATTTACTGAGCACCTACTCTGGGAACTTTCTGAGTACTCAGGAGGTGAACACCCTGGGCCTGCTCAGAACTATTACAAATTCCTCATGGAGGGCACTCCTTTCCCACCTTACCCTGGGGAATGGCAGGCGAGCAGGCAGGCAGAGGGTCTCTGAAAAGGGGGAAAGTAACTGGCCCTCCTCCCTTCCTCCAGGGAGTTACAAAAGATGCAGCTGTTGGGGCACATGCTTGTCCCATAATGATTGTGTGCAGCTCAGCTCAGCACTGCCCCAATCCAGCCCATACCACATCTCCTTGGAGGACTGTACCCCAGGGCAACCCACGAGGCACAGAATGCCGGGTAGAGTTCCCTCCTAATCCCAAGATTTCCACCCTTTCCCCCTGACCTTGTGCTCCCACCACTGGGAGTTACTGAACATTTGCCTGTACCTGGTACCTACCAGGAAGCTGAATACGATGAATGACATGCACAGAAAGCTTCTGCTTTCTGGAAACCTCCAGTCTAAGAAAACTTAAGGCTCCCGTTCTGTGGCCTGATTTGGTGATTTAGCAGGGCAAGGGAGCCTACTCTTTTGCCCCCTTATTCCCACCAGATGACTGAGGAGGTGAGCTATGGTCCCCAGATTGAGCCAGGAGGAAAGCAGGACTATCTCTAGGCTGCAAGGACCCTTGCTCATGTCAGCAACATGGTGAGAACTAAGCCTGTATTGTTGAGAATATTATCTTTGAATGGATTGGGGGGCAGTGCCAAAAGCAATGGATTAGAAGCTAGGGCTAGATTTGCATCCCAGATCAGCTACTTATCAGCTGTGTAAATCTGAGCACATCTTCTCTGCTTTCTGAACCTCAGTTTCCTCATATGTAAAATGGAGTTGATAATCCACTCAGAAACCTCAGAACCTGATAGCACTCTGACCATCAAGCCAGGACCCTTCCAGAATGTGTTTTAGGGCATGAGAAAGCAAAGGAGATAGGTTATACGTCTTTTATGCTTTTTAAAAATTGCTATTTAAAAAGGTTATATCCTAGAAAGGTTCTGTCACCCAGACTGACAGGAGACATTAGAGATCTTGTCGAACCATCTCATTTTATTGATGGAAAAACTGAAGCCCAGAGAGGGTAATGTCTGTCTCAGGTCACCCAAAGCTGGCTTGCATGAAGAACTGACTTCTGGGCCCCAGTACTCAAAATCCAAGGCCACTGCTCTTGAGAGATTTCTAACCTAAGGATAACCCATCAACAATAAATCCATGTTCTTTCCCTCATTTACGTTGTAAAAAAAGACTGAAGGTGACCAATAAGAGGGAACTTTTGGGAGTGATGGAAGTGTTCATTATCGTGATTATAGTAATGGTTTCACAGGTGCATACATGGGACAAAACTCATCAACCTGCCTATTTCAAATATGTGTCCTTTAGTGGATGTCAATTTTATCTCAATCACGTAAAAAAAGAGGAAGGGAGGACCCAAATATTGAGCTGAGAAAGAGCTTAGCAGGGCCTGAGTCTAATGCAGCCTCCAAGTTGCTTTGTTGTTCAAGGTCAGCATTCCTTCCGCCCTGTTTCATGGATGCACCACAGGCAGCTTGCTTAGAAGTTGTCATATCTGGGGCCTCCCGGAGCTCTGGGGCTCCTCTCTGCTGCCCAGGTGCTGCAGAGCGGGGGCCCACGGGGCAAGTTCCTCAGGCTATGTACTGCTCTTTGGTTCACCATGTGGTCCTCCAGGGCAAGCCAGGGATAGGCTGAGGACTAACTTTTCTGACTTCATTCTCTCTAAGGATTCATGGGAAACCTGCAGCCTGAATTGAATGAAAACTCAAAAAACTTAGGAGTCACTGAAACAGATTCATTTCAGTCATTTGAAAGCTTCCCATCACCTCCCTCTACAGCCATCCTCCCCCAACCCCTGTCATTTTCTCTCCCCTCACAGCCCCTAGAGGGGGACACATATGCGGTGCCTAAGTTTAGCTTCCAAGTCCCAGAATTGGCTTTTTTTTATGCAACAGATTTATTACTGATCAACAGAAAAGGTATTCTTTAGATGTGAATACTTTTGAGCTTATATGTGATCATTTCATTTTTTATTATTTTAGCATATTATGGGGGTACAAATGTTAAGGTTACATATATAATTTTTTTGCTTCCTAGTTCAATAAATGCTTTTTGGGAATCTACCACGTGCAGGGCTGGGCCCTGTGGAAAGCAAAGATGCCTAAGCCACTTCTCTGCCTTCCGCATAAACTCTCAGCCTTTGACAGGGGATAGGCAGACTTGGACATAAATAACTCTTGTGCTGAGCAAAAAGTAGTACATGCCATCAAGAATCTCCAAGTGCTATAGTGCTGCACAAAGGGGGAGTGCTCACTTCTGCTCAGGGCATCAGGGGAGCCTTCATGGGGAAGGTGCCGTTGAGCTGAGCCCCAAAGGATGGGTCCTTTTCCCTTACCTATAAGGAACAGTATTTGGATGGTGTTTCACATTTTACAAAAGGTCTTTCATATCATTCTGTCTCATCATCACAACCATTTGTGGGCTATATACAAGGTAGGTGGGCTATATAATTAGCCGCCTTTGAGACAGAAGTGAACTGAAGCTCATGGAAGATGAGCCTGGTCAGTACGCCATTCCAACCTGGGGCTTCGGATTCAAGCTCTGTTCCTACTCCATGAAGCTGGTTAATAGGCAAAGGTGAGAGGAACAAGGAGGCCAGAAAACCAGGAGTGTTTGGGGGCATGGTGAGTATTCTGGCTGCCTTGCTTTCATTTTAGACCCCCAATAAACCAAACAAACAACACTAGGGTGACCTTCATCCCCCCTTCAGCCATGAGTAGATTTCCAGAGAAAGCACATGGTGACACTTATCCAGGTTAAATAACAAAAGCCATTTCCTTCAGAGCAGCGTGCTTTTCAGCTCTCATGGAAGGGGCAGCAGGGTCAGGGAGCAGAAGGCAGTGAAATCGAGTAGAAAGATAAAGGGAGGGCCAGGAAGGGAAGTGAGGCTCCAGGCCACATCCTGACAGCCAACCAGGCCCAGCCTGAGGCTCTCCAGAGATGCTCTGGCCAGTTTCCCACTAGGACAAATCCAACTTTAATCAATCTGCTTCCCCCTTAAGCTCATTGTTGTTGCAGGCAAAAGAGAAAGCCCCTGTGTTGAGACCTTTTGCTAGTTGTCCAAGTAGCAGCAGCAGCAGCAGCAGCAGCACACGCCAGACAGGAAAGGGCAAGCTCCCACAAAGGCAGTGCAAAGTGCATGGGAGTCAGGAAACTCGAGGCAAGTCCTCTTGGCTTCTGCCCTTTTCTTGCTGGGTAATCCTGGGCAAGTTATTGAGCTTCTCTGAGCCTCAGTTTCTTCAGGTGTCAAGTGAGACCTACCGGACTAGTGTGAAAATTCAAAGAGCTCAGTCACCCAGGTTGAAGGTCTGGTGCAGTGCCTGGTTTACAGTGGGAACTGCATAAATGCTAGCTTCTTCGGTCCCTTCCTACTGTGCTGCGAAAAGCCCGCCAGGAAGCACCCGCAACACAACGGAGCTAGGAGCAGTTTCACAAGCAGAAGACAAGCCTAGCTTGGATTTCTTTAGGGCAAAAAATGTTTATGAACTCTTTTCATGTAATGCTTTGGTACGATATGGGCTGGGATAGTGTGAAACAAAAGGAGAAAAAATTCAAAAAATCCTCTTTCTGGAAGGTTCAGGCTAGAGTTGGAAATAAACTCTTGAGCTAAAGAGTTTCTTCCAAAGAAAAGAAATCTGAGGTTTAGGTACATCATTTCTACCTTGAATTTCAACAAGGAAGCATTATAAGAAGCTAATAAGGAAATAAAATATAGTTAATAGTCCAGTTATCTGTGCTCAAGGAGGAGCCTATTAGTAGAACTACTCAAAGAGGGGACAGAAAAATCTATTTTAGGCTTAAGTTTTCCTTGCTGTCACCAGGGAACATCAGAGATTCAGAAAAGAGAAGACCCCTGGAACCAAATGTTGGTAATTTCTGTTACACAGCCCTCCTGGCAACCGTCTCTCTCTCTCTCTCTTTCGTTTTTTTTAAGAAACAAGGTCTCACTCTGTTGCCTAGGCTGGAGTACAGTGGCACAATCATAGCTCGTTGTACCCTCAAACTCCTGGGCTTAAGCAATCTTCCTGCCTCAGCCTCCCAAGTAGCTAAGACTACAGGTGTGTGCCACTACCCCTGGCTAAATTTTTTGTTGCTATTATTTTTTTTTCGGTAGATACAGGGTATCACTATGTTGCCCAAGCTTGTCTCAAACTCCTGGCCTCAAGCAATCCTGCCTCCTTGGCCTCCCAAAGTGAGTGAGCCACCATGTCCAGCTGCAACCGTGTCTTAAAGGGTTATTCTTAGAGAGGCAGATCACTGTAAGGCAGTGTGTCCTAATCTCCTTTCACTCATGGACCACCTTCTTGATTTTTATCATATCTACATACTCCCTTAACTATTATTTAGTTAATGTTTTTCTTTCAATTTCTTGCTCTTTTACTTGAAGAAACTCTGAATCATTCATGTAAATGGAAAACCACTACCACATGACCTAAACTGAAGGAAGCTATAAAAATAAAAACATTGCTACGAAAATAATAATATTCATCTGTGTCCATCCAAAAACATGGATGTACTCCTACTCCCAGGGGACACAGGCCTTGAGGATGCAGAGCCGAGGGCACAGCTACCACTCAGACAGGGACCCAGCTTGGAGCAGGCGTGCCCCAGTGAACAGCTGATTTGGAACAGTCTCTTTTGGTCTAGCCATGGAAGTTCCTCCCAGATAGTGGAAACTTAGATTGGCACCCACCCCCAGAGACAGGCTGGGAGCTGGGCCAGAAGGAAGTTGGGTGAGGGACCAGCCATGATGCCCTGGCTCTTAGGGGTTCTGACTGCATTCACTGTTGGATCTAAAACTTACACTCAGGAAACCTGTCTATTTAATATGTTATTAATTATAATTTTTGCAATGATTTCTTCCTTGATCTATGTAGTATTTTATACATTTCCTGATGAGAATTCCAGATGTCTTGGGAGCCCAAAGAAGGATCTGGATCTGGTCCCCAGGTGAGTTAACAGACAGCACAGACCACCTGGTACAGTGTGCACAGTGGGGATCAGTGAGAGGACCCCAAGAAGAAGATGAAACTGAATAAACACCTGTGCTATCGTCTGAATGTCAGCATTCTCCCCAACATTCATATATTGGAACCTAAAACCCAATGTGGTAGTATTAAGAGGTGGGGCCTTCAGGAGAAAAATAAGTCATAAGGACTCAGCTCTCACGAATGGGATGATTGTCCCTATAGAAGAAGCTTGAGGGAAGGAGCCTGTTTGCCCTTTCCACCATGTGAGAACACACAGAAGCTGCTGTCTATGAGGGACAGGCCCTCACTAGACACCAAATTTGCTGGTGTCTTGATCTTGGACTTTCCAGCCTCCAGAATTGTGAGTAATACATGTCTACTGTTAATAAATTACCCTGTCTGTGGTATTTTATTACAGACTAAGGACAGTGTCCCTTCTCCAGCTGGAAACCTCCCACTGTACCCTCATCTGCTAAGAACCTGGAGGGGCTTCCTTTTTGTTCTTACTTTTGTTTTCCATGAGGGTCACTGGCTCTTTACATTCAGAGATCAAACAGCAAAGGAATTCCTGGATGACATTTTTAGTGACAAATCCAGGCATTTTGACACTTACCCTCTCATAGATACATTTTCTATTCTTAATCTTATACTAATGAAGAACAGGCAAGTTTCTAAGAAGGCAGAGAACTGCTTGACAGACAAGCAAAATAGGTTTTATTTATTATCAATTTTTGTGTGTGTGAAGGGAGGAATAGATTTATCTACTCTTTTCACCAGAAAATAGGTTTGAAGAAATCTGCCACCTCCTGCCCTTTTCCTTGTTCTCCATTCTCTGAGTCTTTTTCTCTCCAGGATGGCTGGCTGCCTATCAGAGTAGAGTGGCACTATATGGGTCAAGGACAACAGAAAAAAGAGAATCAAAGAAACCCCGGGGCTTAGGGAAGGCCAGGTCTACAAGCATGGGCAGAAAGTAGAGAGAAGCCACAGGGCTAGCTGGCTGTGGGGTTGCAGCCTTCAAAGCAGGTGGAGAGTCCACAGGTAACTGACTGCACAACAAAGCCTTCTTTAAGTAAAGGTCATTCTAACCTATAAAACAATGGGCATATCCAACTTCCAAGAGCACCTGGAAAACAAGGCTAATTGCATAGTCTCATAGGTCAAAAACTTACCTGCCTAGCAAAATATGCTCAACATCACTAGTCATTAGGAAATGTAAATCAAAACCACAATGAGATACCACTTCACATCCATTAGGGTGGCTATTATCAAAAACACAGAAAATAACAAGTGCTGGTGAGGATGTGGAAAATTTGGAACCCTATGCATTGCTGGTAGGAATGTAAAATCGTGCAGCCGCTACGGAAAACAGTATGGAGGTTCCTCAAAACATTAGACACAAAATTACCATATGGTCCAACAATTCTACTTCTGGGTACATACCCAAAAGAATTGAAAGCAGGGGCTCGACTGACTTTCCTCAACCTATTTCTTGCAGCAGAGCTTTTATGTTAGCTTCAAGTCTAAAAATCTTAGTGAGAATAAATTAGTTTATATGGCACGTCAGTGCAGATAAGACTAGGACATATGACCACAGAGACACCAATTCCTATATCAAATATAGATCATCCAAATATACTTAGAGTTGGAAATTGTCAACTTGCAATTGAGATTTGACACCATACCTGTGTCTGCGAGATGCCAAATACACAAGTGAAAACTGAAAACATTCTACCCCTATTTATATATTTTTTCAACATGATGCCAGGTGTACAGGCATTTGGAAATGTGTGTGTGTGTGTGTGTGTGTGTGTGTGTATTATTGGGTCCAAATATGTGGCATTGGAATGTCAAACATTATAGAAGATTAATTGTTGAAATCTTTGCATGCCAAGCCCAGGAGTTTGTACTTAACTCTAATGCTTCTGTCAAAATGGGCATTAACCCCTCTCCCCATCACAGCTACAAGCTGCTATTCAATGTCAAGATATATCATAAATCAGTAGGATGTGGATGACACACACTCCCCAAAATGGCTGGTTGGCTCAGTGTAGGAATGATAAACAGAGCTGTCCAAGTCCAGCCACAGGGATGGGGAGAGCTTACAAGCCAAATGAAAGACCGCCCATGCCACCCATGGGAGCAGAGCCATGCTATAGATGCTTACCCAAGCCCTTGGGCAGCACATGCTACTGCTGGGCACTTATAGTGGCAGGAAGCCCCAGGGAATACAAGGGCTTCTCCCTGTAGCAGCCACACTGCCCTGCTGCTGACTCAAAGTCCAACTGGAACTGGGGCAGAAAGTCCACCTCTCCTCCCGTTATTAAACCTCCCCTCAGCCCTCCACCGTCAGGCTCACTCCTCTGCTTTTTTCCCAGTCCCAATGCACCAGCAGGCAAAATACCATGGCAACCTGCCCCAAACAGGGAGCAAGGAATGCCTGCTGAGTATTGCTGGCAAGGCTTAGGTCTTGGGGCTGGGCACTGCCTGGAACTGCTACTGCAGCTCCTTAGCCCTGCCTTCTGCCCTGCCCCCACGGGCTTTCTCTTTTTCTGGGAGGTATCCTTTGCCTTCTGCCTGGGACAGATGGACAGCCAGCAGGCACCTGGCATGTGTGCCTGGCAACCTCTCCACTGGACAAACTTGTGGCTGCATCCACTGGCCCAAAGGATTCCAGGTGGAAAAAAAATACTCTGATGGATGGAGCAGAGGTCTGGAGAAATCCAAGAAATGGATAATCCAGACCCACCACTTGGAATGCAAAGGCGCATGCTCAGGTGGTCACACTCTCTGACCCTGTGAACTGGACTGGCCCTCCCAGCAGCCTGGGGCCTCCTGCTGCCGCCTGCAGGCAACAGTGTGGGCTAGAGAGGCCAGAGGTTGCACGGGCCCTGGGGAAGAGCCTTCCCGGCCTACCCGCAGGCCAGCCATGTGGCATCCTGGGGAAAGGAACCAGCCTTGGACTCCCTCTGCCCCCACTCCTTGTGCATGGCTTGGTGCGTGGAAGGCGGGGAGGGGGTGTATTTCAAGTTTCCAATGAGCCTGTGTGTTTGGGCAGGGTAGGGGAGGAAGTGGAGTGTAGGCAAAGTCAGAAGGTGAGCTGGGGGATTTGATACGGAGGGTGGCAGCAATTGCCTGGCTGGACTGCAAGGAACAGCCACCTTTGGGCTGGAGTAGGGGAGCTCAGTGACTGGCTAGTGCAGTGGCCTGGAAATTTCCATCCCTAGCTGTGAGCCAGGTGGGTCTGGGACAAAGCAATTCACTCTCCCACCCCAACACTCTGCAGGGAAACTCAGAGGTGCTATCCTGCTGGGTGATGCCCAGACTGCACAGGTTCCTAGAGTTTGTCTAGACTCATCCTGGCCTGGCCCTCCAGTCCATGTCTTTCCCAGCCTTTGTTGCCTAATGTCATCCTTCCTAACTCTTTTCAGACCTCCTCTCCTTCAGGAAGCCCACCCCAAAGCCCTTCTCACCCAAGCTTCAGCCCAGGCTCCTCTCTCAGCACTCTGTACTGAGTCTCTGTCCCTGGGGGCTCTGGCATAGTGGTGCCAGCATTTTATTTGATCAAGCAAAACCACCATCTACTAAAACCAATATTTCATAAACAGAAAGATGTTTTAACATCCAAAAGTTGGAATGACAATTCTAGAATTTTTAAAAACTGAACAAACTTGACTTGATAAAAAAACTACACATCATTTTTCTCATTTTTTAACTCAGAAGGGTGAAAACTTTGTAAAGGGTGAGCGCCAGTTTGCATTTGGGAACCACAGACCTAGACAACAGCTGGACAACTAAAAACCTAGCTCAGAGTACATGTGGTACGCCCCCCACCACCAATCTGGACAGCACTTTGGAGTTTACCAAAGCACCTGTACATGCTCACAATGCCCTAGGATGTGGGTGTCATTATTCCCATTTTACACATGAGGACACTGAAGCTCAGAAAAATGAAACAGTTTGCCTGAAGCCACCCAGGTAGTGAAGACCCCAAATCCTGAGTTTGTTTGCCTAGGCCAAGCTGCCTCAACACAATGCTGTCAGCAATTCAGCAGGCATTTATTGAGCATGGACCTTGTGTTCTATCAGATGCAAAATCAAAGATGGTATGTCCCATAGCCCCACAGAGCTCATAGGGTAGCAAGGATGCTACAGACAACTTCAATAACATCACCACCTCATAAGGTTGTTGTGACAATGAATGACACAACTTATGATGGCTCCTAGCATGAGGCCAGGCACCCAGTAGGCATTCGATAAGAATTTGTTTCCTAACTTCCTTCCCTTCCTTATTCAAAGCATCAGGGAGTGATTTGGAAAACAGCCCCACTGCCAACAAGCATCCATGCCTCCCAGCCTCAGCGCAATCTGCTGTATGGCACAAGAGAAGTGCTGGGGTCGTCTTGAATTACGGCCCTTAACACTCAATGCAGTTCATCCTAGTCCTTTCAGTCCATTTTGGGCGAGCTAAGGGTAAATGCATCTGTGGGATGAGGTTAGGAAGGAAGGCCCACGGCCCAAGAAAGTTTCTTGGAGGAGCCAAGAGTCAAGGATCAGTGGGAGTGAGGAGAGGGAGAGGCCTGGTGGGCTGGCAAGGGACAGGAATTCTTCATGCTCCTGGCATGTGGGAAGGCTGAGCATGGGGCAGGGAGGGGAGAAGAAGGGACCATTGTTCAATTTTGCCAGACTGGAACTGGGGGCAGGAGCAGGCAGGGGACAGGGGAAGTGAGGGAAGCTGGGGTGCCCTGGTGGTAGGTCTGAGGCCGAGGAGCAGGTTTGCCAAGTCCTCGAGTCCCCAATGAACCTCCGTGTGGAGACCAGCTACCATATGGGAAAATCCTTGGTAACTTCACTGACAATGCAGACAGAAAAGAAAGGCCAACGGTGTGCCAGGCCCTGTGCCGAACCCTTTATCACACGTGCAATCTCCATGGATTCTCACAGCCCTGGCAGCAGGAGATAGTATTAGTTCCATTTTACAGATGAAGAAATTGAGGCTCAGAGAGACCAGGAAACTTGCCCAAGGTAACATAGCTAGCAAGTGGTTGAATGGGAGTGAACACCTTAAAATCCATACTCTTCTACATAAGCTCTCTGCTCCAATCAGATTATTTTACTTACCCAGTTAGCAAAAAAGCTATAAGAAACTTTTGAGAAACAAGGAGATAAATTGCAAAGACTATTTAAATAGTCCAGATGTAAGATGACATGGGCTTCAACCTGGGCAGTGGTAATAGAGTTGGAAAGAACAAGATGGATGTGAAAGTGGAGCCACATGACTGCTCCTTGTCAGTCTCCCTTATGAACTCATCTTTCTCTGCCATTGCCTCTTGGCATTTACCAAGGCTTTGTCCTTGGCCTGGCACTCTGTATAGCCTGCCACAATGATCCCGTTCACACCTACGGCTGAGAGCTCCCAACTTCCTTCCTCAGTATAAATACTTCCATCATGACCCAATTTGAAGTGACCAATGCTTTGATAACCAGCTTGCAAAATTCCTGAATATTTAATCAACAGGCTTTCAAGCGCCAATGTAGGCCGGGCGTGGTGGCTCACGCCTGTAATCCTAGCACTCTGGGAGGCCAAGGCGGGTGGATCGCTCAAGGTCAGGAGTTCGAAACCAGCCTGAGCAAGAGCGAGACCCCATCTCTACTAAAAATAGAAAGAAATTAATTGGCCAACTAAAAATATATATAGAAATATTAGCCGGGCATGGTGGCTCATGCCTGTAGTCCCAGCTACTCGGGAGGCTGAGGCAGAAGGATCGCTTGAGCCCAGGAGTTTGAGGTTGCTGTGAGCTAGGCTGACGCCACGGTACTCTAGCCCGGGCAACACAGTGAGACTTTGTCTCAAAAAAAAAAAAAAAAAAAAAAAAAGAGCCAATGTGAGCTGGCTCCAAGACACCATTGAATCAGCCTAGCCCTCTCCTTTAAACTCTGGGTCCATATATCCAAGCAGCCTGCTACTTCCTTGACCTCTACTCTTGGATGTTTCAATGGCACCTCAAAATTAACATGTCCAAAACTGAATGCATGATCTTTCTGCATGAAACCTAGTCGTCTCCTGGGTTCTCCAAAATAAAACCACCATCTGTCTACCTGGATGAGCAAGACAGAACCCTGTCGCCTTCTTGTTTCTTTAATCCTCACACTCAATCTGTCACCAGAATCTATCAATTTTCAGGAAGGAAAATCAATAGCTCTTGAATCCTTCCATAGCCCCAAAGTTAGCACCTAAGCTACCATCGTCTGTCCCCTGGCCTATGGCAGTGCCCCCTCCCCTCTGCAAACTGGTCTCCTTGCTTTCATCCTGGCCTCCTCCAAACCAATCTTCACACTGAAGCCAAAATGACCAGAGGTATCGGTTCAAAATGCTGATGGGAACATGTTACCCACCCCCTGCCTGAAAGCACTGAAGGGCAAAATCGTAAGTGGCCTGCAGGCCTTGCCCGTGTGAGGGCTTCAGTCGCCTCACACATGCCCCCTGCTCCTCTGCCACTCTGGCATTCTTCCAGCCCCTCGAGCACACCATGCTCTGTCCCACCATAGGGTCCTTGCACACATTAGTTCCTGTTTCTAACACTGTTCCTTTCTTTCTTTGTCTAATTAACTTCTATTCATCCTTCGTATTTTACCTCAAGAATCACTTCATCAGAGAGGTTTTCTCTGACCTCCCTAACTAGGTTAAATCCCTTATTCTAGGCTCTCCTGGTACGTAAGCATTTGCCTGTGTGATTATTTTGTTAATATCTGCTTCCTTCATTGGACTATGAACTCCACGAGGGCAGAGACTGGGTCTGGTTTTATAGATCATTCTACCTCCTGTTCCTAGCACATATTATGTCCTCAGTGATTACGTATTGAATGTATGTATGCATGCATGAATGAATGAATAAGTGGCTCCATTGAAGAGGTAGCATAGAATTCTGGAGTGACACTACCTGAGCTTGAATCCCTGCTTTGCCACTTACTAGCTGTGTGGCTTTGGTCAAGTTACTTATCTCTCTGTGCCTGGGTTTCTGCATCTGGAAAACTGGAATAATAAAAGCAGTTGTTAAGAGAGTTAAATAAGTAACTATTTGCAAAGCATTGTTTAAGTGCTGGACACACGATAATGTGTATACATGTATAAGGTGTTCACTAATATAAATAAACAATCACACTCTCCCATCTCTCTCTCCTGTCTCACTGACTTAATGGCAAACAAAAACATCTATTTTCCAGTGGGTTCCAACACTCCAGATCTCAAGGCTGACTGCAGGAAGCCCTCAACTGCAGCCTCCTGGACAGAGAGGGAAAGCTGAGGTCTTTGGAGTCCAATTGACATGACCTGACTCCTCGCCCTCCCTACCTCAAATCCATCAGGAAGTGCTGTCAGCTCTAACTGAAACATGAAGCCCAAATATGTCTCCCTTAGTCCTACCATCCTGGACTATGCCATTGTAATATCTCCATCATCCCCACTGTGATATCCCCACTTCCACTCTTGGTGCCCTACAACCTGTTCCCCATATAGTGGCCACACCGAACCTAAGAGAGAGTGCCAATTGCATCACGTCACTCCCCTACTGAAAGTCATCCTGTGGCTCCTCATCACGCTGAGAATGAAATCCCAACTCCTCCCCATGGTTCACGAGGCACTTCCCAAGAGCACCCCTGTCTACTTCCTCAGTTTCATCTCTCAGCCTGCTCCAGCCATACTCAACCACTCAGAGCAGTTTCTCAAAGCACTGTGCTGTCTCTTGATTCTGGCCCTTTGCAATGCTATGCCCTCTGCCCGGATCACTTTTGATCAACCATCTCCTTCACTGGCTAACTCCTCCTCTTCCTCTAGATCCAGACAGGATATCACTTCCTCTGGAAAGCCTCTGCTGACTCCCCACCTCCTGCTCTGTCTGTGATGGGTGCCCCTGCTCCGTGCTCCCATAGCATCCGTTTCTTCCCCATAAGAGCAGGCACCACCTTGTCCTATTACTGTCTGCTTACTCGTCTGTCACCCACACACCCATGGCTGCAAGTTGTTGAAGGCAGCGACCTGATCTTGTTCACAGCTGCACATCCAATACCTAGCACAAGGCTCGTCATGGAGTTGGTGGCACAACACATTTTTGTTGAGTGAACCCTCACTTCATCACTCCCTGGGCAAGTGACTCTGCGTAAGTTCTCTTTGACCCTGTTTCCCCAACTATAAAATGGGGTGGGGGGAGTAATACTTGGCCAAGCTGTTGTGAGGGTTAAATGAGATGTCATGTGTACAGCACACAACACAGAGTAAGTGCTCAGCAAATGGCAGCTATTGTTGGGTAGCAACTGGTCAGCAAAAGAGAAAAACAAGACTCTCCTTCCCTGCTATCCCACATACACACCCATCCTGCTTCCCTCCTGTCTTCAATCTCTTGAATAAAGCTGGAAAACCTGAACCAGCAAAAATAATCCCCTTCAGTAAACTCTTGGGAGAGAACTATCTTCTATATCAACAACACACCCTTGGCTCAGCCTCCAGTGGACTAGCCCCAAGTCGGAGGTCTGGCTTTTCTTTTCACCCCGTCCAGATATTTACAGTGTAAACCTTGGACGATGAACAGGGGTGGGGGGTGGAGCAGCACAGCCTGTGCCAAGAAACCTCAGGAAGGAACTCACACTGGGTCTCCACACAGTAATGCACACTGTTCTGGAATGGGAGTGGAGTCTTCCATCAGAATGCTTCGTCAGCTGTGAGACAGAAGAAAGGGGTCTTCTTGGCAGCAAGGCAGAATGAGGTGGGCCCACAGAGGCCAAGTCCCTCTCTCTCCACTCTGAATGTAGTCTGCTAGATAAAAGACCCAAGTTCAAGTTCTATCTTAACCTTTTCATCTTCATGGTGAAAGAAGAGGACAGTGTCAGATGCCCCATCTCCCACTTCTAAGCTTCAGCTGCAGCAGGATCCCCAATTGATGACTCCTAAATGCCTCAGAGTTGGCACTCAATTTCAATAAATACATCTCGGTTGCCTAATGCCTCTTTGATTTCAAACTGGCCAATTGCCTTCTGGTCTTTGTCAAAGCACATATGTACATTTTACACAGTAAGTATATACCTACTATTTTGTTCTGCCTTTTCCACTTAACATTATTCCATACATACATTTTTTTGTACCAGCAGAGTTCATGAAGTAGTCACATTTGGTGGCTGTATTATAGCCTAATATATTAAAATTTATAGTCTGCTTAGCCAAATCTCTATTATTGGCTATTTGGATTGTTTCTATTTGTTGCTATAACAAATAGCACTTTGTACAATTTGCTTTTGGAAATTTCCTCTTTGGAATTTTTTCTTTGGATGCAAATTCAATTTCAGAACCATTTCAGAAAACATACGAAAACCAAATAAATATCCAGGCTGGGCACAGCGGCTCACACCTGTAATCCTGGCACTTTTGGAGGCTGAGGCGGGAGGATCGCTTGAGCCCAGGAGTTGAGGATTAGCCTTAGCAACGTAGCGAAACCCCGTCTTTACAAAAATTAGAAAACGTAGCTGGGTGGGGTGGCATGTGCCTGTCGTCCCAGCTACTCAAGGAGGCTGGGGAAGGAGGATAGCTTGGGCCCAGGAGTTTGAGGTTGCTGTGAGCTAGGCTGACACCACTGCACTCTAGCCTAGGCAACAGAGCAAGACCCTGTCAAAAAAAGAAAGAAAAGAAAGGAAAAGGAAAAAAGAAGAAGACCAAAGATCCAAAGGCAGGGGTGAGCTCTTCCATGAAGAAACAGGCCTACCCATTCACTCCCCTCCTCAGTCCTAGAGCCACATGAAGAAGCTACTAACCTAGCAGTAGTTAAGTGGGACAGTGCCATGCTCTGCACAGGCTCTTCCTTTCAGCTGGGCTCCCGGGCTCAGGTGATCCTCCTGCCTCAGCCTCCCAAAGTGCTGGGATTACAGGCATAAGCTACTGCACCCAGCCTACTTCTTCTTTAAGCCAGTCTTTATTGACTCCTTTGGTAGACATTGTTGGTTGCCTACCTAACAGCCATCCTCTGCACCTTTTTGCTTGCTAACACAACTCCAATTTGTTCAGGTAGCTGGCAAAGATTCTTTCATGCCAGAGAGGGAAGACTCAACTCCAGTCCTAGGCTTGAATTATAATTGGTCTAAACCAGTCACTGGCCTAATAGTGAGCATCTAACACAGTTGTGGCTATTGAGATGTAAGAGAAAGTCTCCTGGGAAAGTTTCCCCTTCCCAAATAATGGACAAAGCTCCCCCAAGGAGAAGGCCTTTGTTCCTTCCTCCTTCCTGCTGGAATG
Source organism: Cheirogaleus medius (assembly GCA_008086735.1). Taxonomy (NCBI): domain Eukaryota; kingdom Metazoa; phylum Chordata; class Mammalia; order Primates; family Cheirogaleidae; genus Cheirogaleus; species Cheirogaleus medius. The sequence continues at coordinate 832,465 of VBSM01000306.1, forward strand.
CAGATGTGATACCTGAAGATGCAGCAGCCATCTGTGACCACGAGGCAACAAGTATGAGGGTAAAACCAATTCACTATGGATGGCAAAGCAAGCAACCACCTGCCTCTAAACTTTTTGTTATACAAAAACCCCCTCTATTTGTTTAGGCCTCTATAGGTTGGGTTTTCTGTTTCTTTCAGCCCAAAGCATACCCAGTTGTACCTACCACGTGCCTAGCACTTTGCTAAGCACCAAAGAGGTTACAAAAGAAATGGAAAGTGCACTCCTTTACCCCAACAAGCTGACTCTACTTAGGGAGACATAAAACAAACACAAATAGCAACATATGAAAAAAATGTAATCAGATGGAAAAGACTGAGGAAGCTATTTTAGTCAAGGTACATAAGAAAGAGCTAGAGCTAGAAGTAAGCAGAGTGTATCTGAGGAATAGTAAAGTCCCAGAAGGGTCCTAGAAAGGAAACGGGAGATATGGGCAGATCTTACGCTGAATCCATATTCCAAGGACCGAGAATTTACTCATTCAGGAGTTTGGCCATGATCTGATACTCTGTGGAAAACCAATCCAGAAGAAAGACATAATGAAAGCTGTGCTTGAGGAAGATTAATTGGATGGTGAAGAGCAGACTGAGGCTGTGGCACTCAAATGCGTGAGTGCCACAGCCTCAGTCTGCTCTTCACCATCCAAGGGGCATGGTGCGAGAGATAGTCTGAAGGAAGAATGAACAGATTAACAGGACTTGGTCAGTAATTGAATGTGAAAAGAGGAGAGAGAGTAGTCAGGGGTTCCATCAACCACTAGGCGGGGAGGGAGAGAGTGAGTGAGAGAATGCAAGCATGAGAGCCCCCGACAGAGATGAGGAAGTCAAGAAAGGGAGATGAAGCTTTTGACTGAGACCTCTCCAGATGACAGTTGACCATGCAGATTAATATGTGTACTAGACAATTCTCAATGCAGAAGCCCTGATTCTGGGAGTAGGGACAGAAGAGGGAGCAGAAAAGGCAACATCATTTGGTTAAGAACAGTGTTCCCTGAAACTCAGTGATCTGTATACTACCTTTGTGATTTTACCACATGCTTACCACCTACACTTCTGTCTACTTAACATTTTTCTTTAAATAAACTTCTTTCTCTAAAACTTTAGCATAGTTCTGAGCAATAACACCCTTGAAACCACCAGTTTTTATATGCTAATTATATTTTCTTCTAAAACATATTAAAATAAATTCATAACTATTAAAGTTAAAAAATGCTCAGTCATATACCACCTGAAATGATTTCATGTGCTACCAGTGACCTGCCCACCATCCTTAGGAAAATACCAGCCAAGACACAAGCCATCAGTGAGCAGGTCATTTCCAGGACCCCAATCTCTGAGCAATGAGCCTCCTTAATCCATTCCCTTCCCCTACATCAGCAATTTACATTATTTTCTGGGAAGAAAAATCTTTACCCATCTGGGTCAAGCTGCACAGGAGAGAGAAATGGAGAGATGTCCTGGCTAGCAGGATGCCTGTTGCTCACACATTAGGCATCTTGAGCTTCAGCAACTAGGTGAAGGTCCCTTTCATTGCAGTCTGGTCACAGTGGGGCCTTGAATTCCTATAACTGGAGCTAACCAAGAAACTCAGAAAGAGGCTAAGTTACTGCCTTCCTCTCCCTCTCCTCCCCTCACCCGCCCCCACTCCCCTAGCCCCTTTCCAAATCTGAGCTGGGCTTAGCATAAGAGGAGCGTGACTCATAGGAACCAAGGACTGAGTTGGAGAGGTCTGGCTGCCAGGATTCCTCCCAGGCTGACAATGAGCAGACCCGGCAACTCGATCCCCAGCCCATGGCAGACTCAGCAGTCCAAAGGCTTTGAGCCTTTAGAACCCACAGGGTGACAAACATTCCCTAGGGAAAGGTCAGAAGACCAGAAAATGGTAAAGAGCTAATGTGAAGCAAAGAAGACTGTGTTCATTCAATGGTAGTGGAGTTTGGATCCTGTCTCTCCTAGCATCTTGTCCAAATCCTGTTAGGCCCTTAGTGTCTGTCTTTATAGTAAAATAATCATAATAGTAATAAGTAATGTTTACAGGGAAATAACTATGCTAAGTGCTTTTCATGTATTATTTCATTCTCACAAAGACCTTATGAGGCAGGTACTCTTATTGAACTCATTTTAGAAATGAGGAGACTGGGGATCAGAGACATGAAGTAAATTTCCCAAGGTCACACAGTAAGTGGGACAGCCTGAATTCAAGCCTAGGCACCAAAGCCCAAATTCTTAACCATTTTGCTGGTCCCATCCACAACACCTTCTGAAGAATGTTGACACGGGGTACAGCTGGCTGGACCAGACATAGGTCCCTGACTCAGGGCAGAAAAGTCATAGGTTGGCCAGCAGCCTAGGGAGTGGCCTATATCTGTCAAACAATGACCTGTGGAATCACTCAGACAGTCTCTCCTGGTGGAATCTGAACGTGAGACATGGAGAGGCTCCTCGGTCAGTAATGGGGGCAGAAGCAGACTCACAGACACACAGACAGGCACAAGTAGCAGAGGCCATGAGGTAGTACAAGAGCCTTGAGTGAGCAGAAGCTATAAAGTAGAGTGGGGAATAGAGAGAAAGTATTGGCAACAACAGGAACAGGAGCTTCTGAATCAGAGAGCAGGGAAATTATGAGTCAATCTTTTGAACTACACACTTGCCAATATCCTTACCTCTCTTCCCCCATTGTTCATCCTTCATCCTTTCTGCAAATCCCCAAGCCTTAAGTCAATCCAAATGTCTACCCTTTCTGCTCCTACACCAGGACTGCTAAGCACTGCTCAGCGAAAATATCCCAACCATGCAGATGGGAACGGCTATGAATTCACTGGGCCTTCAGTACAGCTGGGTAACCCTTCTTTGAGTCCCTGCCAGGCTGTCTCTTCCATTCTCTTCAGTGGCTCTCTGAGCACCTCTATCATCCATAAACTTTTAAAGCCTTGCCACATCCCCTTCACCTGATTTCACAGAGAAAGAGAAGCCATCAGACAGTAACTTCCCATAACCAAAGCTGCAAGTTCACTCACCTCAACCACACTTCCCACTTCCCTCCAGTGACTCCTCCCACCTGAGAAGGCCCGCCCCTCCTGTGCCTGCGACTGCGCCTGCGCCTGCCCTCTGCGCTCTGCGTTTCATCTCCCCCACCATCTTAGGGACCTCAAGCCTCAATTATCCCCTTTCTCGCGTGTATTTCCCATCTTTCCCTCTGTACTGTTCAGCCTCCTCCCCATCAGTACTGAAGCATGCCCTCTCTTCCCCCGTAACCTCAATCATCTGCTCTCGCTTCCCTTTCACAAACTTCTTGAGCTGTCTCTGTCGCTATCTCCATTTCTTCACTCCCACTCTTCAACCCAGTGTAGTCTGACATCCAGTTCTACTATTCCACTCAAACTATTCTTACTATTTCATCGAAGCTAAATCCCATTGTTTCTCAGCTCTTCTCCTATCACCATCTCTGGAGAACACTGCCGCCATTGGCCACTGCCCCCATCTTGAAACACTCTCATCCTGACTTCTGTGATGCTGTGCTCTCCCCTGATTTTTCTCCTGCCTCTCTGGTTGCTGCTCAGCTCCCCATTCGGTTCTTTTACCTCTGACCACAAATGTTGAAGATACTTGGGGCTTGCTCCTAGGCTTTCTTTTCTTCCCACTCTACAAATTTTCCCTGTACAACCTCCCAAGGTTTCAATTACTATCTATAAACTGATGACTCTCAAATTTATTTTTCTAGACAGATATCTCCTGAGCCTCAGATGCACATAGCCAATTTCCACTTGAGTGTCCCACAGACAACCTAAATTTGGCATGCTCAGAACTGAACTCATCATCATACCTATGAAGCCTATTCCTCTTTCTTGTTGCCTATAATATTAATAGCTAACATTTCCTGAATACTTTCTATGCTCCAGACATAGTTCAAAGCATTTTATATGTATTATTTCACTTAATCATTATAAGGAAGGTAGTATTAATATCCTCATTCTAGGTAAGGAAACTGAGGCACAGAGAGGTTAAGGAAATTGTCCAAGGTTACACAGCTAATCAGTGGCAGATCTGGGATTCAGAATCCAGTCTGACTTCAGAGCCACTGCTCTTAACTACCACACTATACTCCTGTCACTGCTATCCAGTTGTCTAGGCCAGAAACCTAGGCATCATCCCTGGCTCCTGACTTTCCTTCACTGTCCACATCTGTCTATTCTACCTTCTAAATGTGCCTCAGATCCATCCATTTCTTTCCATCTCCATCACAACTATCTTTTTTTTTAAAAAAAGAATTTTTTTTTATTTCAAAGGTTGCTTCTTATATTGAAGCTTATATTAAAGCAACA
>VBSM01000306.1:847883-865987 GCA_008086735.1 Cheirogaleus medius
GTGGTGAATTACATTTATAGATTTGCGTATGTTGAACCATCCCTGCATCTCTAGGATGAAGCCCACTTGGTCGTAATGGATTATTTTCTTGATAAGCACCTGGATTCGGTTAGCTAGGATTTTGGTGAGAATTTTTGCATCTATATTCACAAGGGATATTGGTCTGTAGCTTTCTTTTTTTGTTGTGTCTTTTCCTGGTTTTGGTATCAGGGTTATGTTTCCTTCATAAAATGTGTTGGGGAGGATTCCATCCTTCTCGATGTTGTGGAATAATTTCTGCAGGATAGGCACTAGTTCTTCTTTGTAGGTGTGGTAAAATTCAGGTGTGAAACCATCTGGTCCAGGACTTTTTTTTTTAGGAAGGATTTTTATTGCTGTTTCAATTCCAGTACTTGATATTGGTCTTTTCAGAAATGCTGTTTCTTCCTGGTTGAGCCTAGGGAGGCTGTGTGTTTCTAAAAATTTGTCCATTTCCTCCACATTTTCCAGTTTGTATGCATAGAGGTTTTTGTAGTATTCATAAATTATATCTTGTATCTCCGTGGCATTAGTTGTAATTTCTCCTTTTTTGTTCCTGATGGAGCTTATTAAAGAGTTTTCTTTTCTGCTTTCCATTAGTCTAGCCAAAGGCATGTCGATTTTGTTTATTTTTTCAAAGAACAAACTTTTTGTTTTATTAATCTTCCGTATAGTTTTCCTGTTGTCAATTTTGTTTAGTTCTGATTTGATCTTATTGATTTCACTTCTTCTGCTGGGTTTGGAGTCGGTCTGTTCTTCTTTTTCCAGCCCTTTGAGTCGATTCATTAGGTTGTCTATTTGTGATCTTTCTGTCTTTTGGATATAGGCATTTATGGAAATAAACTTTCCTCTCAGGACTGCTTTAGCTGTGTCCCACAGGTTTTGATAACTTGTGTCTCCTTTGTCATTTAGTTCAAAGAATCTTCTGATTTCCATCTTGATTTCCTCATTTGTGAAGTAATTGTTCAGCAGAAGGTTGTTTAATTTTCACGGCTTTGTGTAACATTAAGTTCTTAACCAAGAGTTACAGGAAGAGAGTTCAGGAGGCCCATGAACTTTGATGTGAAAAGAATTAACCATTTATTTTCACTAACCTCTAATTGAAACAATGAATATAGGCAACAAACCACAAAAGTGTTACCAGTATCTGTGTCTTTATCAGTAACAGAAATCACAGATATTTGTATATCATACTACAGTTATTGCAGGTATCTTGAAATTTCACTCATTCATTATTTCAGTAATTAAAAGACCCACTGCTAGATTTTGTAATTTGACTTGCGCTAACAAAAGAGCACATATATTACTATATCACAATTTTAAAAAAATATATTGATACCTATCTTTCAGTATAGTTATTTTCCTTTGTAAGCTTATGTATTTTATCTCATGCTTAAAAAACAATTCTGAAAAAAATTGAGAACTCCAGCATCTTAGGAGTTAACTCACATCATGTTAGGTTTCTGCCCTGTCTTCCTCTTGACTCACCCTGTGTTGCCTCCACAAGGTCTGCGAAGCCTTGTGTTCAAGACGTAATCTATGACAGTATGGGAAGTTAAATGAAACAGAAAACTTGGAAGAAAATTCTGAAGAAGACTTCTGGGGACTAGAGTACACTTGGGTGCTACTGAATGATATCTCCAGGAAATGACCCAGGGCTCTCTTAAACATCACTGCATGGCAGAAATATGGCCTGACAAAGCCTAACACGGTTTGCTGCTGGTTTGCTAGGGCTGATCCTTTCACCCCTCTGAGCCTCAGTTTCCCCATCCATGCTGTAAAGAGTTTGGACTGGATAGTCTTCTTATGGCCTGTCCAACTATGACAGCCCAAGTTTATGCATCTGCACTATGTGCTTCCATGAGATCCCAAAAAAGAGGCCCAGTAGCACTAGGTACTCCCAACCTTGGCATCAAGTTTGAGGGGCCTCTCAAGGATTCTCTACAATATGGTAGAGGGGAAATGGTGCTTTACCCAACTCCAAAAATGCCATCCACAGCCCCACCTCCTTGCCTTTGCTCCTGTAGCTCCCCCTGCCCAGGACACATTCCCTGTGTCTGTCAAGGACTCAATCCAAAGCTAGACATCACAACAAAGCTGTCACTGGTTACTTTGAACTCCCATTGCACTAGGCACAAAGTGCCTTTTATTTCAATCTTCTTACACATGTGTTTGCTGTTCCCACCCATGGTGCAAACTCCTCTAGGCGAGACCCATGTTTCATCCTTTTCAGCATCTCTAGGGCCCACCTCAGTTTCTTTATCTGCAGGTATCAAGACAAAGACAATGGCTTGTGTATAGTCCTGTACAGTCCTGCAGTGAGTGGGCACTAAGGAATCAATCCCCTCAGGGTCAAATCCTGGCTCTATGACTTGGTAAGTAATTTTCTGCAGTATTAACCTAGTTAGTGATGTAGCAACAACATCTCTGTCCCTTGATTTCTTCATCTACAAAATTGGGAAAATAGTACCTATTTCACATAAAGATTAAGGAACAAATACAAGTAAAGTGATGAACACTTAGAATTGTTATTTATAAATTTTGTATAAAAATATTTAATATGTTCCAGGCTTATAATCTTCATAATTTGTCTATGAATTAGGTACCATTATTATAATGATCCTTAATTTACAGACAGGAAAACAAATGCAAAGAGATGTCAGACTACTTGTCCAAGGTCATAAAGAAAGCAAGTGGCAGAATGAGGATTCAAACCCAGGAAGGGTGGCCCCAAGGTCCAAACACTTAACCACTATGCTACCCATGCTACCTCTCAACAGCAATCATTGCTGTCTTTCTTTTGCAAAGAAAATTAGGTAGTTGTAGGCTGCCTTCCTCTACTACCTTTTTTTTTTTGCTGCTCCCATGTGCTTTTGATCTTCAAGGCACATATTTTTGTTTCCTCTTCCCTCTGGTTGACTTTTACAGTCTGACTCCATTGAGTCTGCTCCTCTGATCCTTCCTTTGTATGCCCATCTGTGTTGCCAACCTTGTGGTCAACAAGATGGTGAACAAAAGAACAAGAGTAAGGAAGAAAAGTCCATATGCTCCTTGTAAACAGACTGCTTAATGTGAGAAAAAGACTTGCCCACACATTTTTGGATTTTCATGAATTTCTGTCTCTCAAATGAAGTATACATTACTGACAAGAAAACATGTAATTTAACCTGGGTCTCCAAGAGTGGGTCCTCTGAGCCATTAACATTTCCAGCCCACTCTCCCTTGGAGAATTACAGACTGTTTGAGCTATAATAAGCCTTAAAGATGTCCAAGTCTCTCATTTTATAGAAGGAGGAATCATAACCCAGGAAAGGGAAGGGACTTGCCAGGGACATAGTAGATGCTCAATAAACATTTGCCACAAGAATGAAAGATCAATGACCCATATGCTTGAAAGGTGAGGGGTACAGTCTTTCGTCATGGGACAAAGCTGTTTTTTTTTTTCTATCTCAAGTGCTTCATGTAAACCCCACACCCTGAACTCAGTAGCACCATTTGAGAAGGGACTTTTTTTTTTTTAGGTTCAGGGTCTTGCTATGTTGCCCCAGCTGGTCTCAAGTGATCCTCTCCCTTGCCTGGGATTATAGGTATGAGTCACAGCACCTGGCCCCAGGAGGTACATTTTAAAAATACAAATGTCTGGACACAACCACAGAGATTCTAATTTAATTAGTCTGAGGGGTAAAACCCAGACATCAGTGTATATATATATATTTTTTTTTTTTTTGACTTCCCAAGGTGATTCTAACAAGCAGCCAGGATTGAGAACCACTGCTCTAAACCAGTGGTTCTCAAGCTTGACTGAACACTAAAATCCCCCTGGAGCAGGTTTAAATTTTGAGTGTGCGTGCACACACTCTAGTGTTTTGTTTTGTTTTTTCAAAGTGTGCTGAGTGATTCTAAAACACAGCTAAGGTTGTAAACCAAAATCAATATCAATTACTTTACAGGGCAAATGAAAAGAAACAAATCATAGTTTATCTACCTTGCAAGTTCCATGAGGACAAAGGTTCTTGCCTGTCTTGTTCACTCCTGTATCTCCAGCACCTTTTTGGTCTTCACAACCTTCTCACTTGCCAGCATGAACAAGTCAGTTTAAAACTGTCCATTTTTTTCACTTCTCCAATACGAGTAATAACTCACAGGGCTAACACAGGGATCATATGAGATAACATACATAAGTTCTTCATAAATTAGAAAGAAATGCAAAAATGCTAGTTCATTTCAGAGAGAAAAATTCAATTTCCTGTTTTTTTCTCCCTGCCCCACCCCAAGAAATTTTAGTTCTCTTTTTAGTCCCACCAGATATCGTCCTGCTGAATCTCCCAGGTCCCCCGAGAGAGCTCTCCAGTGGATCCTATCCCAATCTAGGCTCTTCCCTGATGGTGGTAAAAACACATTCCTTTCCTGCCCTTTCGGTACAACCCATTCCCCACTCATTGTGATGGACGGGGATTCAAATTCTGTATCCTCAACTTACTCTATAACTCTTAAGCAAATCATTTACTCTTTTCTGAGCCTGTTTCCTAATCAAGAAGATGGAGATAATTATGGTAATTATATCATGGGATTGTTGAGTGAATAAAATGAGTTAATGATGTACATATTGCCAGGCATATAGAAACCTCTTTAAGATAATAATAAAAGCCATGGGTTTTGTCCAAAGGTTTTTTATTGATAATTTTAAAAAGTGAGGGGGTCACCTCAAGTACAAAAGATGGGGTGACATAGCTGTGACATCTGTCATTTTCTGACATCTGAAGTTTATTTGGGTGGCCAAATAGAAGCACAAAAACATGCCATTCCCTCTGTTAGTCATTCAGCAAATATGTAATGAACACTTAGTGCATACCAGGGCGCTGGGGGAACACAGACATGGATAGAATACAGCCCTTGAGGAGTCAGGTAGGAGACCTGAGCTATTAAGACAAAAAGCCTCAGCCCAAGACACCACTGTCAATTTGGCAATGGCATATTCTATTGCAGGTAAAATATCTAGGTGTCAATAAAACACTTCTTGGATGTTGCAAGGTTCACAGCGTTAACAATGGCAAAAAGTACAAAACAACTAGGGTAAGTATTAACGAGTATAGCAGATTTATTAGATAATATACAGAGGTTTAAAAAATTACAAAAACCCCTCTCCTACTAGGCCAGTTTGTCATTCAACAAACATTCCCAGGGTGCCTACTTCTAAACTAGATGCCGAAAAAAGAGGGATGAGTCAGCCACCATCGTTGCCCTCAAAGATAAAAAGGTATAACATTTGGGGGATGATTTTTTGTTTACAAAACCTTTTCCCATACAGGATTTTATTTGGTCCTCCTGGCAAACAGAAAACCAAGGCTCAGCACTGAAAATTGCCCCCATTGGCAAATACTAGAACTGGGCTTACACCTGGGTTGAAATAAGCAAAGGAAGCCAGGTTTCTTTCTATTCTCACAGGCCTGTCGCTAGACCGCAACCACCTAATGTAACTCTGATTTCTCTTGGGCTAGAGGAAACCCTTCACACTCATCTAAATGTATCTGGATCTGAAGGCCTCAGTAGTTCCATCCTGTTTCCAAATCTCCAAACTTTTAAGACAGGCTTTTACTGTTTTAGGAAGAGAGCACTAACTCGTAGCTTCCAGTTTATCTTAGGCCAAGGAATGGCCAGGGTGTTCTTTCAAGTTCCAAAGAGAGGGTCATGTTACTTTCAAGAGATGGTAAAGGAAAGGAAATAACAATGAATTCAAGAAGGGTCAATACATATTGGCAGCCTCTGTCTCAACTATCTCCCCACAGGCTGGGCCACCTGGAGGAACCAAGCCTTGCAAAAGTGAACAAGGCACAGCAGGAACCTACTGGAGGGAGTCAGAGAGGCTGTAAAGAGGAGGGAATGTCTGAGTGAGAGTTTTGAAGGATGAATAGGAGTTTTCAGGAAGCCAGGAGAGGAAACGGCTATGGAAGCCTTCCCTGCCTCCATGCTGTATGCTTTTCGCATAGGACCCAGCAGTCTGGAGTGAGGTTGTCTCCTTCTATGCTAAACGTTAAGACTCAAGAGCAAAAGGCAAGTTTTATCAATTCAGTATCACCCAATACCTGGCACAGAGCCTGGCAAAGTCTTAGTACAATGAGCAGGGTAGGAATTAGCCCTTGGAGCCAGCTCTAAATCACCAGATTAGAGATAAACTGCTTTCCTTTATTAAAGAACAGGAAAATTCAAGGGGAAAAACATCTCAGCGCCAAAACTCACCATTTCAAAGCACATTTAAACAGAACGCAGTAAAGTTGTTAAGCAATAGTGAAGTGTCAAGCGATGTCTGTATTTTCCCATCTAGAACCCAGAAGCAATGAGCCACCTCAATTAACCAGTAGCCCTGGATGTTCATTGTAGAAGGTAGACATGTAGCCTGGAGCCCCAGGCAGAAGCAGCACAACCACGTCACACAGCAGCCCTCTAGCCCGGGCATCTGAAGGGTAGACATTTCATCACCATAGAGAGTAGGTCTGCCAGGAGGGATGCAGCAGGGGTGGAGCCGGCAGCAGATAGGGTGACTTAAAGAGGGTGGGGGTTTTAGAGGAGGTGTCCTATAAATTCCTCAAGAGCAGGGTCTATCTCTGACATATTTCTGTACACCTGGTGCCTGGTGGCATCTGGCAACTTGCACCTGTTGTACAAGTTGTATTTCTACAACGGCACTTTGCAAAGTGGTCTCAAGTTGGGGACACAAGACAGCCAAGCCCAATGCCCTGCCTGATTGCACATGGAGGAAGGAATACCTTTATTTAGCTATTATGCCCAGAGAGGGTGACTTTTAAAAATTGGTCCAACCAGAGGATACTCCAAGTTTTAATAGTTATGACCAGAAGGGGTGACTTTTTTCTAATAGCTATGACCAGAGGATGTGCCTTTATCTAAAAGTTTCACCAAAAGGGTGGCTTTTCCTAATTTGTCCACCTAGAGGAGGCACCCTTTTTGCCATCCCTCTACCTGGAGGGGACACTTATTTGCCACATATGCTACCAGCTCCCGCTGGCATCTAACAGGCATTCAATAAATGTTTACTGGGATGGAGAGATTCCTCACCTCCAGTCTCTTCCCCTCTCTCACCATCCCCACCCTCTTTCTGCAGCAGGTAGTCTGGAAGCTACAGGTACAAAATGTAAAACCTCTGTGCAAGTCAGAGATTTAATATTTGTTTCCTAAATCCACGGTTTTCATTAACTCAGAATTATGGGAAAAAAGATTTCACTGGGCTATTACACAATAGGGAGTAAGCTTACATAACTCGTTATTCCAAGAGGTAATACAGGCTGGAAATTGGAGTACAGGGAGACTTTGCTATCCAGAATCCTCAAGAAATGAGGTCTCTGAATGGCTAAGTTTCCTGGGAGCTGGACTGTTCCCCACTTTTCAGTACTGAATATTTTCTTTAATTTTCACCATTTTGAGTGGAACCCTTCCTGAGAACATACTTCTTAGCTTTCTTAAACAGATTCCTGTGAAGATGCTGTGGCCTCTTTTTTCTTTTTATAGAGATAGGGTCTTGCTCCATTGCCCAGGCTGGCCTCAAACTCCTGGCCTCAAGCAATCCATCCTCCTCAATCTCCAGCCTCAGCCTCATGAGCCACTGTGCCTGGCTACAGCCTCTTACTTATGCCTTATTTATCATCCTCAGAGTATAGTACTGCTTGGGAGGCAAACTATAGGGGTTACCTCCAGCATCTCTTCTCTCTGATCACAGCAGGGCGTATGCCAAAAATGTCCCCCATAGTTTTCCAAGTCCCCTTGTCCCACTATTTTCCAGGGGCTGCTGGCAAGGTCACCTAAGTGGATATCTCAGGACACCAAAATAACCACAGGAAAGGTTCTGCACTGGAAATCCAAACACACAGTCCCCAGTCCCGGAGGACACTTTGGCCTAGTCCTCTTCCTTTCTCTGGGTGGCTATTGGCCTAGATCCACATTCTAAAACTATTTCTGTTGGAATCACGAAGGGAAAAAAGATAAATACTCTTTCTTCTAAACTACATTTGCTGATGTATAGATGGGTCTAAAAATACTCAATGCATTTATACAGTTGTCTCACTATTATGCATTAATGCAATAATCCACCTGCATGAAATAGTGTGCCACATCAGAGAACTCAGGAAAGCACAGAGTCCGGTCTAGACGTTGATGCAAAAGCAACCATTCCAACTTCTATTTGTAATTTCTGGCACAGCTTAATTAGGAATACTAAATATTACAAATTGGACGTTTCCTTCCTCTTGCTTACACTCTGACAAACCTGTGCATAGTGGGGTCTTTATATTCTGTTGCAAAGAAAAGTACATTTTTACATCGGATTGACCTGATGTAGGGATCCAACCCAGTAACATCATGTGTGATATTAAGTGGCCATGATATAAGAAAACAAAAATACTATTCTCATTTAAAATGTTAGTGGTTTTTGAGGACATGTTATAACCAAACTATGCAAAATAAAAGATGCTTTAATTTACCTCAACATATATTTATTCTGTCTATTAATAAAATAAAAATGGTTTCATTTTTCTAGTTTCCTTTGTTCGCTTATAAAGTTAAAAAGTATATTACCTAATATTGTATTATTACTGCTTGCACCCATGAGAACATTTTTGTCACTTACTTTAAGCTTGCATTATAGTTCATGCTAATTATCCACAAACATATTAAATTTGTAAAGTACTATGTGGTCAAACAAGTTGGGAAACTCTAGATTAGTCTCTTCCGGCTTTAACTGTCTATAACATAACAGGGGCTCTTCAACCCGGCTGCAACATAGAATCACTTGGTAACCCTCATAAATACTGGTTCCTGGGCCTTGGCCCCAGAAATTCTGGATTTATTGGTATGAGGTGGGGCCACAACATCAGTAATTTTTTTTAAACATTTGGAGTAAATTGTACTAACATGTATTGATTAATGAGGACTTTGTTTTAAGCATCATCAAACCTCAGTCACTAATCTCTATTCGTTTACATAATCATTTTACATAGTTACTAAGAATTTAGCAAAACATTAGTCACTTTTTAAAGCTCTCCAGGTGATTTGGACTTGCAGCCAGGGTCTATATGAGTCTATGGCTGTAATTAAAAAATGAAAAATGCAATCAGACCAGCAGTGTGTAGGATTCTACTCATGGAGATGACTGAGTTGCCTGGTCGTCTGGGTGTCGTGCAGACACTGCTAAGGCATGCCTGTGACCTTGAGGTTGCCTGGCTGTGAGCTCAGGGTTTAATCGCTCCATATCCACACTGGTGAGAGTTAGGCGTGTTATATCACCAGGCAAACTGCCCAATACTTCACTGAAACACCCTTAGGCCCCGTAAGTGTTGTGTGATGGTGTTTCTTCACCCATAAACCAGGCTGGTTCTATAAAACTGGCAAACTCAACCAGGAGCCATGCAGACATTCTGAGGGGACGAGAACAGAGGGCCAGCAAGACACCTGGACAAGAGCTCTGCCCCAAAGCAGGGGACACTGCCTGGCTGTTTGGCCTGCATCACGTATTCTCTGTGACAATAAACATCTCATAGCTGCCAGGACTCTCGGTGGTGCCTCGGCTTCAGTTCCAAAGAATGTTTTCCCCCTTGGTTAGGAGGCAGTGAACAGATGTCAGTGGGGGAGAATGAAGGGAGGAGTCAAAGGAAAGGAAAATCCTTGGGTTGGGAGAGATAAGCTGACAGCCTCGAAAGCTAGATGCGGCTCCTCCGTGGGCACACGAGCATTCTTTACATATTCTGGAAAAGAGAAGAATGGCTGCAATTCGGAGCTGTCTAGGAAACATTCTTATTATAACTTTGTCTTGACAGTAGCCCCATCCAGGGATTTCAAAAGGCTTCGTGGAGTTTCATCTTCTTAGTATTTAGTGATGCAAGCACCAGGCATTTCACATATATTATTTTGGATCCTCACAACAGTCCTTTAAACAGGGTAGTGTTTAACCCCATTTTACTGATGAGGAACTGTGTCTCAGAGACAGCAGAGTCAGCTAATAAGTGCTGGCAAGTGGGACTTCAACGGGCAGCTGATTCCAAATTCCAAGATCCTTTTTCTTAACACGTTACCCATTGTTTTTTATTAAAAGTAATACATGTCTTGTGTGCACATATGGAAATAACATTCATCGGGTGTCGGGCAGGTGGAGGGGAGGAGGGGATGGGTAAATTCGCACCTAATGGGTGCAGCGAGCACTGTCTGGGGGAGGGGCACGCCTGTAGCTCTGACTCCGGGCAGTGCAAAGGCAATGTATGTAACCAAGGTGTTTGTACCCCCGTAATATGCTGAAATTAAAAAAATAAATTTAAAAAAAGTAATACATGTTCATTTGGGAAATTTTGAAAAATACAGAATGGTAGAAGGAAAAAAATAGCACCCATTTCCATAATCCCATCACCCTGAGATAAACCACTGTGAAGACCGGCATATACCCCTCCAGCTGCTTTCTTACGTGTGTATGTGTGTCTGTGTGTGCTGTATTCTGGGCAGCATCGTACAGGGTAAATTTCACACCTAAAAGATGAATTTTATACCTTGGTTTTTCACTTAGCATTATTTTGTGCATTTCCACATATCCTTATATATTTGTTTAGATATGTTTTTTCATAGTTGTATACTAGTCTATTATATAGACCTAGAAAAATTTATATAACCACTCCCCTATTATTGAATGTTTAAGTTATTTTCATTTTTTCAGTTAATATAAGTAATCAAAAGATGCAGTAAGGATCCTTGCACATTTTTCCCCAAAATATCTGATTATTTCTTTAACTTAAGGTCCTGGAAGTGGAGTTACTGGTCAAAGGAGACACACAGCATATAACAACCAGACCTGTATTGCTAACAACTCTGAGACAAGACACCACCTCCTGACGAGCAGAGAGCCCCTGAGGATGTTAATGTAAGGAGACCTCAGTTACCTCTGGACCTCTAGCTGGGCAGGAATAATCTGAGTTTGGTATTTTGCAGATACTGGGAATCAGACTGTAAATTGTCAAGCAGCTAATTACACTGTTCTCAGAAGCAAATGATTCCAGTCAAAATAAAAACAGCTGATAGATATATTTTTAAAACCTATCTCCTCTTTGAGTCCATTTTCCAAAGGAAAAAAAAAAAAGTCTTTCTGACTTTCCCGTAGATGAATTATGGACCATTCTGAAAAATCTATGCTATTTAAAAATAAAAATAATAATAAAAGATACAGTCAAACCTCAAATGTCACAAAAAAGCAGGGGCATGAATAATATATTTAGGTTTTGAGTGCAACTGGATACACACAGTCAGGGACACACAGGCAGATAAACTCTTGCTTTCTCTCTCTTCCTCACTATGGCTTGGAGCCCCTCCTGCTCTGGCCCAGGACCTGGCTCTGCAAGGCAGGGAGGGGCTGAGGTTGCCCAGGTCTCATCTGCCCAAGGATAATGAAAACTTGAATGTGGATCGAGAAAATCCACAGGTAATTGTTACAACTTCATTTGAACCATGCATTTTAACCTTCTCAAGACCCTCGTATCCAACTCCTTGGCCAGCAAACAGGATGTGACGGACTCCTCACCCCTCCTCCACCCTAGGGGCCCATCCTGAGTTACGAGGTGCTTTGCTCCCTCTCCTCCTGAATCACTCCAGTTAGTTCCTCCCCCACACTAGTTCTCACACATCCAGGGCCTTGCACAGGCTACTTCCTAAACCAGGAATTCCCTCCCCCACCTTCTTCAACGGGCCCGCTCCAGATCATACTTCAGAACTCAAACATCACATCCTCCTGGAAGCTTCACCCAACCTCCATGCTGAGTCAGGTGAACCTCCTCTGCCTTCCCTCGATGCCCTAGGCTAATCTCCACAGTACTATGGTTCGCTGCTCTCCCCACTGGTCTGCAGGCCTATAGCCCAGTTCAGCTCTGTATTCCCAGAAACCAGCACAGGGCCAGGCCCAGAGTCAGGTGCTCAATAAATGTGCAAGGGCTAGAAAGAAGGATGGAAGGAATTCAACTTAACAGGTATTTATTAAGTGTCTATTAGGTGCCAAGTACTATTTTAGGAGCTGTTTTATCTGTTGTGTTTACTGTTTTACAACAGTAAAAACAGATAAAGATCTCTACCCTCAAGGAGCTTATATCTTATTGAGAAGCTTGCATTTTAGAAAGAGAGAGAGAGGAGGGAGGGAGAGAAGGAAGGATGGAGGGGAGAGAAGGAGGAATAGAAGAAAAAAGAGAAGGAAGAGCTGCCTGATTGCTCAAACCTCCCAAGTTAACCAGCTGATACCTAGTGATCTCACGTGTGACCTCACACAGAGTGCCTTGCTGCAAGCTACTTGTACACTTACTCAACACACCTTCCGTTCGTGGTATTAAAGTAGCCTTGGCTGCTAAGATATTGCCATCCTGTGCACTCTAACTTGAAAACTTCGATGAGGGCTTATCTGAGTGAAATCACGGAATTCTACAGACCAGGGAAGAGCTGATAGCTTGAACCAGGAAGGCGAGGCCAGTGGTTCCCAACTGACGGTAGAAGATTCTAGAAGGTCCATGCATCACAACAAGCCCATGAGTTTACAGATCCACGAAGCATTGTCCATTGACTGAATAAGCACTACTCTTCATATGTGTGAAAATAAGGTTACCATGTTTAAAATTGCAAATTCATGGAAAAGCATTGCTGAATTCAGAGCAGCATTCTGTTATTGGGTTTTGTTTTTGTTTTTACCATAAGGGATTCTAAAAGCCCCAATTTCATTCTTGGGCTCCAAACCAGACTGAATGGAAGAATCTTCTGGGATGGGAACTGGGGTCCTGGTTCCAGTTATCAGGTGTCCGCCACCTAGAAAAGAAGACCCGATGTCCAGGCACCACGTGCTGATGTGGTGGGAAGTGAGCTGGCCCCCACCCCTGAAGCCTGGGAGCTCTTCAAGAGGAGAGACTTAGTTTTATTTACCTCTGGGTCTCTAGCACCCAGCACAATGGCCAGACAGGGCCCAGGCAAAGTTGTGCCTACTCTTCAAGGCTAGAAAATAACAATCTGAGGAAAAGGTGATCAGAGGCCTTCAGAAAGGGTGTAGAGCAGTCAGTGAGCCTGTTAACCTACTTGAGCACTGAAGGATAAGAAATCCATACCTCGGAAATGTGTATGCTAAATGCATTTTTGGTAATAATTTTACTTTCTCATTCCCCTTGGTTTTTATAAAAAGTGCCTTTTGAAATGCCAACTAGGGTCTACCATAATAAGATAAAATAGGCTGCAGGTGTCTTGGGAATAATGTCTACAATTGGATTGAAAGCTCTAAGGGAGAAGAACAGGTATAAAGATGACACAGGGATCAGGGGGGATCACAATGGAAAGGTGACCTTCAGAGGGGTCACTAGCCAGCCACCCCTTCCCATCTGAAGATTCTCTTTCCAGAACAATTTTCCACTCAAATCTCAAGATTATGTTTTTTTTTTAACAAGGGAGCCTGTTGCCTCACACCTATTCTCTGTACAACGCAAGGCTGACCTTCTTCCTCTTCTCCTGCTCCAGGTCACCCCCTGCCCAAGTCCCAGCTATAAAACCACAGGGCTCCCTCAGTTACTGAAGGTAGCAGGATTCATTCCTCATCCCAGACAAGTTCCAGCTACAGAAAATGCCAGGGCAGTGATTCTCAATGAACAAATGACTTTGAACTTAGTGTCACTGCAGAGGGCAGAGCCTGGATGTCAGAAGTCCTGGCTTCTAGATCAAGGCCCCAACAACAGGGGTACAAAAGGCAGAGAAGGATGGAGAAAGACTCTAGTAAAAAGCTATCTTAATTTCAACATATATATGAGCTTTGAGTCATTTCAAAAGAGTATCATTTTATTTTATTTGAAAGGTTAGTATTCTAAAACCTTTTTAGCATTCGAGACTACTGAAGGTCTTGGTCCAGCTGGGTACCTTCAGACCAGTTCCTTCCCCTTTCTGGGACTGAGTTACCAGGTGTTATGACACTCACAATGGTTAATGACTGAATTTTTGGTGCCACATGGGTAAATGGACTCCACCCAAGCCAGAGAGGTACAGGGAGAGATGATGCAAATGAACCACTGTCCTCCTGAAACTTAATCAACTCCATCAAGGTCGAAGTTGAGCCGGAGAGCCATAACCTAAATTTTCTCCTACTGCTCTACTATTCTAACATCCTGACACTTTTACCACTTTAGCTGTTCGTGTGTCTAAAAGGGGGAAGATTAAATTTCTTGTTTCTAAAGTGGAGGAAATTCTAGTGGACATTTTGGTATCCAAATTTCCAGTGAAGATGTTTTCAACACATGGAAATACTATGAAGCAGACCAAGAATTTCATGGTATTTAAGAAGAAAATGAAAAAAAAAAGAAGAAGAAGAAGAAAAAGAAGAAGATAATGGAAAGTGGGGGGGGAGAAAAGAAAATAGAAAATGTGTTTGCTCCCCCTCCCTACTCCATCAACCCACTGTCCCAAGGGCCTCTGGGGATGACAGGTAGGACAGAGACAAAGTGAGCCCTGGCAGAGTGCCTGTTCCACCTCCCCAAAGTTCCCCCCTGCTCCGACTCAAGAGGCCATCTCCCCTTCTCATTAGCAAGGACGGTCAGACTCCGGGTCTACAGACCTCACCTAATGGCAAACCAGCTGTAGTCTAGAGGTGCCGTTTTCATCTTTTCATCTCTGTATAGATTTACAACAGTTTCCCCTTGCACTAGAATTATGATTTAAACATAAATAAACCAGCTGTCCTTTCTGATTTGGAGCCAGAGTTGCCACAAAGTTAGAAAATCAAGAGGTAGGAATTTTACATAAAGATGAAGAGGGAGTTTCCACCATGGACCCAACTGGCTGTATTCAAGCCAAAATAATTGCAAGAAGCAACAGAGCATCTTTCCTACAGCAAGTTCATGGGCTAGTATAACATGATAGCTCTCCAGTGTTATTAAACATACCTAGAGTTATCCAGTGTTTCAGTGACTTCCTTGATTGCAAAGGAGATATTATACCCCTAGGCCAATGGCCTGATTGCTTTTGTAATTATCATCTAAACACCTAAAAATATTATATAGATCTCTGAGGGGGAGTTGGAAAGCTTGGACTGACTCAGCTTATGGTGTCAGGCATGGAAGTATTTCCCACTGGCTTTGACCATACCATTCTTGAGATGAAGAGCACAAAAGATAGGCCACAGATGCAATAAAACAGATCACATTCAAAACCAGATGTGGAAAAAAACCTCAATTTATAGGCAGGGCCATGCCTAGGGTGTGGCAACTGCCACAGATTCACAAACACAGGGGCCTGGTGCAGTCCTTCCATCTCCACCCTCAAGCCCATACCAGTCACAAGAGCTTCTAGGGCAGTCTCAAAGGGGTTCAAGTTACCAAAGAACAGCCTTGTGGGGGGGAAATGTTGCCAAGCAACCAGCCCACCTCTGTAACCTTGAAGAAGGTGGGGCAGGACCCGTGATTGTGTACAGCAGCGGCCCCCAACCTTTTTGGCACCAGGGACTGTTTTCATGGAAGACAATTTTTCCACAGACTGGGGGGGCGGGGCATGGTGGGAAGGAATGATTTGGGGATGATTCAAGCGCATTACATTTATTGTGCACTTCATTTCTATCATTATTACATTGTAATATATAATGAAATAATTATACAACTTACCATGGCTTGGGGACCCCTGGTGTAGAGAAGCATCTTGGAATCCTTTAGCATCCACTTTCTCCTCCTCTAGCCCTCTCCTTCTCTTCACCCTATCCTCCCCCTGCTGCTTCCCAGGGCCCCAGCCCAGCCTGCAGGCTATGGGCCAGCCTGACTTGCCACAATGCCATCCGGTGGCAGCCAAGTTGTCCCTGCAGGGAGGCTACAAACTGCTGTCCTGTCAGCTGCCATTCACTCTGGCCATGTTGCTGCCAAACCTTCCTCCCTCCTTCCCAGGCTTCTCCTGTCCAAGGTTGAAAGAAATAGTTAGAGAAAGAATTTGGGGGAAATCCAGCCAGATGAAGCATATGTAGGGTAAAATGCTGACTGGGAGTGCTGACCCCCAGCAAAATGGTCAGTAAGAGAGTGGGCGCGCTAAGATGAAAATACACAGGGAAGAGAGAAAGGGCAAGGCCTGGCAATGTTTGTTTGTTTGTTTGTTTATGGTTAAAATCTAATATTCAGCCTGCTGAATACCTCGTTGCCGTTTACACCTGAGCAACAAGGGGGTGACCAGATGGTGCACTGATCATGTTCCCCACCTCCCTTTGCATTTGGCACTTATGGTCAGATCGTTGCTGAGAAGGCCTAATTTCAGTGCAGTGCAATCACAGCTCCTGAGGAGGAAAGTGTGCACTGGGAACTTCAAGGGGAGTCTAGGGTAGACTCAGACTAGAAAATGGAAAATCAGACCCTTTCACCAACTTACAGAAGGTAGCTATCCCCAATGCCTGTGAGTCCAGTGACATCTACATTCTCAAAGGCAAGTGGCCACACCAAAGATAAGAGATTGCCACTCTCCCTGATCATGCAAACTTCCAAGAGGCCAACCCTAGGGAAATTTATCTTAAGAATTGCTCTTTCCCTTATGCAAAGATATCCATTGCATAAAGCCATCTCCTAACCCAGCAGATCACTGGAAAGGGTTAGGTCCCAAGGCGACTTGATAAAGCCACACCTTCCCTCCCATAAAAGGGACTCACCAATTCAGTGGACAAGAAGGTCCCAGCTGGAAAAGCAGAGCCTTCTCTCTATCCTTAACTTACCCTGCTGAACTCAGTAGGTGGCTCTCTGAAAGCTATGTGGGGATTCTGAAAACTATACCCCCAGCTGACTTATCAAATTTCTCCTAGACTAATCCTGGTAAGCAGTGGGACCCCAGCAAAAAAACAAAAACACAATGACTCTCTGACCCTCTTTGTCAACTAAGCACTAACCAGACCTAGGGCCCCAGCTTTCCTGGGCCCGTGTCATGCAGAGGCTTCTGGTCCCATGCCTACATTCCATTTGGCAGTCACCTGTGGCTTCCACCTTCCTTTTGCCACAGGACCTAGTTCATTTTTTTTCCACCAGTGACCTCTGCCATCCACCTCAGAGGTCAGAGACCTTTTTGAAAAGGGGTGCCAGGGCCTCTGAGTCCTGTCCTTCTGGAAGGGGTGGGGTCTACAATGGAGAGGGGCTGACCCAGGCAATTCTTTCCCAAGGCAGCAGGAGACTTGCACTCAAAAGTCAGTCAGTAGCCATCTTCTGCCTCCATCCGAAACTCTTTGGCCACACTGCTCCTCTCCCCTAACTTTCTGGAGCCACCAATTTGTCCTGGTACCTGGCATGCCTCAGACGCGGTCAGCATTTCCTGTATATTCAGTTCCATTGCTTTCAACAGAAGTCCCACCCTCTAAGGGGGCACTGCAATTCCACCGAGAGGGGCTCCCCCATTCAAACTTTTGGGATCCAAAGTAGTACGGGCAAGGGCTCGCGTTGCCCGCCCACCCTCTCACGGGTCTTCGGTGCTCAGCGAGGGCACCACTGGGATCTGGCGTTTCTCAGGCACGGCTGATTCCTAAAGTGAATGCACTTCAGGAAACTGATGATAGTTTCTGTAAATGGTTCTCCCCAGCAAATCTGTGCAGCCAGACCCTAGCGGTAGGGGGTCAGCGGAGCCCGGGGCGGGGAGGCAGTGTCCCCTCCCCCTCGCCGGCGCGGCGGCCCAGAACGTGCCAGGAGAAGCTGGCGGGAGGGCGCCCGGACACCCGTGCGAGTGCGAGCCTGGTCCACGCTCCAGCGCGAGGTTGCACAGGTTTAAAGCCAATAAGCACCACCACCCGGCTCCTGCCGCCGCGCGTAGGTGGCGGGCGACTGGGGCGCGCTTTCTGAAGTGGCTGAGCTCCTAAACCGGAGGAAAGACGCCAGCGGCTCGGCCATTTGGTTCCCGACGCCGCGATTATGAGGACACCTCGGGCCTGGGGGTGGGGCGAAGCCGCCCGGGACCCAGCGGGTCCCCCCTCAGATGCCCCGGAGGCAGCCGCCAAGCCCTGGGTCGGGAGCCCGGAGGGCACAGGGCCACTGAGGATAGCGCGACCCGGTCCAGGAGCAGGAAGTTCCAGCGGGAGAGCGGCGGGCGGG
>VBSM01000306.1:868702-891545 GCA_008086735.1 Cheirogaleus medius
AAAAAAAAAACACACACATGTAGCAAATAGGGGGCTAAAAAGGCTGCTCGTCAATCCCAACTCTAACATCTTGTTCCCTGGTTCTAAGTGTCTGTACCAAGAGATATTAACAAGAATTAGCAAATACTAACTTGACTCTTTTAAGTGTCATTTACCCTTTTCGGTATTAATGCTCAGCTCTGCAGTTAAGAACACAAGTGAACTCTCTCTCCTCAGACAGGCAGCCCTGTAGCCCACAGTGAACCGGCGGCTTTTCAGTCAGAATAGAGCCTATATAATCCTATCAACAGCGCAGACAATATCAATGCTAATCAATGCTACGCTCTAAAAAGAGTGGGAGCGCTGAGCGGACGAGAGCTACAAGGTTTGAGAGGAAAGAGCACACTTCTGGCCTCGAGGCAATGGAGGCTTCCCCGAGCTGAGCCGGGAGGGGTGTAGCCCCAGAGCTGGGCCTCCAGGGGTGGACGGGAAACTTACATGGCCATCAATCACCTCCTAGGGCAACAGGCGTGTGAGCCAAAGACGGCTCAAGGTCCTAAAATAAATTCCTTTCAGCCCAGACTCAGTGCTTCACACACACAGAGCAAACCCTTCAAGAATTCCATGAGGAAATGAACCTTTATTTCAAAAATAAACTTTGATGTTACTTGAACTTTGGCCCTGACTCTGAGTCCAGGCTGAAACTTCAAGAAAAGATTTGCGGTATTTTGAAAGAAACTATGGGAAATTTCAGAAGAAATGTGAGCAGATTCTTTTTCAGTCCCTCATCCTCATGTCCTGTGTGGATCCTCCTTCACCACCAATCTCCCATCACCCCCCACCCCGGCCCCCACTAAACCATCATATTTTTCCCTCCCTATCTTGTTAGGATGAGACTATAATTAGGAATGTTCAATGTTGTTGAATTTAATAGGTAATTTTATCTTAAAACGCCTACTTAGGAAAAATCATATTAGGTCACTCCTTGACTATCCTACTCTTAACCTAAAAAACACCACCTCTCCCCTGCAAACCTCTATTTCCTCCCAAATCCTAAAGCTGTAAGTAAAAGTCCATAATCTCCCCAGGATGGGCTATGTCTGCCACGTGATGACATGTCTTCAATGTGTTTGATATTAAGGCTGGATTTAGGTAATAACCATGCCCATGTACAACATTAAATTGGGGGTTATCTTAGTTTGCTTGGGCTGCTATAACAAAATGCCATAAACTGGCTTATAAATAACAGAAATTTACTTCTGAAGTTCTGCAGGTTGGGAACTTCAAGATAAAGGTGCCAGCAGATTCAATGTCTGATCAGAGCCTACCTCCTGGTTCATAGATGGCACCATCTTCCTATGTCCTCACATGGTGGAAAGGGGCAAGGCAGCTCTCTGGGGCCCCTTTTATAATGGCATTAATCCCATTCATGAGGGCTCCACCCTCATGACCTAATCACCTTCCAAAAGTCCCACCTCCTAATACCATCACATTAGGGATTAGGTTTCAACATAGAAATTTTGGGGGACACAAACATTCAGACCATAGGATTCCACTCCTGCCCCCCCCCCAAATTCATGTCCTTCTTACATGCAAAATACATCCATTCTAACCCAATAGCCTCAAAGGTCTTAACTTTGTTCTAGCATCAATTTAAAACTCCAAGTCCAAAGTCTCATCTAAATATCATCTGCTATGGTTTGAATGTATCCCCCAAAAGTTCATGTGTCAGAAACTTAATCCCCAATGCAACAGTGTTGAGAGGTGGGACATTTAAGAGGTAATTAGGTCATGAGTGAATGGATTAATGCCATTACCAAAGGAGTGGGTTAGTTATTATAGGAGTGGGTTCCTAATGTTAAAATAAAAGGATGAGTTCAGCCTCCTTTTTCTCTCTTATGCTCTCTGTCACCATATGATACCTTCTGTCATGTTATGATGCAGCAAGAAGGCCCTCACCCGATACAGCCCCTCATTCTTGGAATTACTAGCCTCTAGAACTGTAAGAGATAAATTTCTTTTCTTTAGAAATGACCCAGTCTGTGATATTTTATTATAGCAACACAAAACGAACTAAAACATCACCTAAATCAGATATAGGGGAGACTCAAGGTATGACTCATCCTGAGGAAAATTGCTCTCCAGCTGTGAGCCTGTGAAATCATACACGTTGTATGCTTCTAAAATACAATGGTGGGACAGGCCTAGGATGAACACCCTCATTTCAGAAGGGAGAAATAGGAAAGAAGAAAGGGTTAACAGGTACCAGGTAAGTCTGGAACACAACAGGGCAAACAACATTAAATCTCAAGCCTCAAGTATGATTTTCCTTGACTTGAGGTCCGGCCTTCCAGACACACTGGGGTAGCAGCCTTACTCTCATGGCTTTGAGCAGCCCTGTCCTACGGCAGCTCTGTGCCTGGGTCATGCACCAGTGGCTCTACTGGTATGGGGTCTTGGTGACAGCCCCACCCCCACAGCTCCACTAGGCATTGCCCTAGTAGAGACTCTCCTAGGTGGCCCTGCCCTTGTGGCAGCTCTCTGCCTAGGTCACATGCCCAAGTCTCCAGGCATCCATCCTTGGAAATCTAAGTGAAGGCACTTGTGCACTCTGCTAGCCATCAGAGATGGCACTGCACAGGCACCACCTAGGTTTACTGCCTGTGCCCTCTGGAGGCACAGCCACCAAAGTCTGCCATGCACCTGGGTCCACCGGAGCCACACCTTGGGCAGTTGAGAAGCATGCTGTACCAGAATTTGGGGAGTGCATTCTTCCACTGTCTTGAGGAATAGCATCCAGCCAAGCCACGCCTTCAACACTTTGCTTAGAAATTTCCTCAAATATCCAATTTCATCACTCACAAGTTCTACCTTTCCATAAAACACTGGAACACGAACCCAATTCAGCCAATTCCTTTGCCACTTTATAAGGATGACCTTTCCTCCATCATCTGGTAACATGTTCCACATTTCCATCTGCAATTTCATCAGAATGGCCTTTACTGTCCATAATTCTACCAGCATACTGTTCACAACCACTTAGGTATTTTCTAAGATTAAGGCTCTCTCTACAGCTCTCCTCTTCTTCTGAGCCCTCACCCGAATCACCCTTTGTGGTCTTTTCACAATCCTCCCAGTGTGTTTTTTGTAGCATTCAAAACCCATTACTCAGTTCCAAAGCCACTTCTACATTTTAGGTATTTGTTACAACAGCACCTCCATTTCCTGGTGCCAATTTTCTGTCTTAGTCTGTTTGGGCTGTTATGACAAAATACCATAAACTGGGTGGTTTAAAAACAACAAAAATGTATTTCTCAGTTCTGGAGTCTGGGAACTTTCATCCTGAAGGTTCAAGTACATTGTATGAGAAAGAGGTCCAAATGCTCATAGTCCCTACTCTTTCTACATTACCTTCTCACTCTTAGCCCATACCTACGAACTCATAAGGTGGTCTCTACAACTAGTTGACTGAAGAATAAACATCGTGGGCCTGGTTTACAGATGGTTCTACATAATATACAGGTACCTCTAGAAGGTGAAGCACTGCAGCCGTTTTCTGGGAGATCCCTCAAGGACAGCAGTGAAGGGAAATCCTCCCAGTGAGCAGAACTTTGAACAGTGTACCTGGATAGTCATTTTGCCTTGAAAGTAGAAATGGCTAGAGGTAAGAGTCTATATATTGATGTGCTGTGGCCAATGGATTTGATGGATGATCAGATACTTGGAAGGAATACAATTGGAAAATTGGTGATAAGGAGGTCTGGAGAAGAGGTATGTGGCTACAACTCACTGAATGGGCAAAGAATGTGAAGATATCTGTGTCCCATGTGAATGTTTCCCAAAGGGTGACCTCAGCAGAGGAGGATTTAGTAATAAAGTGGTTAGGATAACTTTTTCTATGGATACCAGTCTGCCTCTTTCCCCAACTACTCCTGTCATTACTCAATGGGTTCATGAACACAGTGGCCATGGTGGCAGGAACCAAGGTAATGCATGGGCTCTGCAACATGGATTTCTACTCACCAAGGCCAACTTGGCTACAGCCACTGCATAGTGCTCAACTGCCAGCAGCAGAGACCAACAATGACTCCCTCACATGGCACCATTCCCTAAGGTGATCAGGCAGCTGCCTGGTGGCAGGTTGATTACAATGGACCACTTCCATTATTCAAGAGGCAGTGTTTGGTTCTTACTAGAATAGACACATACTCTGGGTACAGATTTGCCTTCCCTGCATGGAATGATTCTGCTAAAACTACCATCTTACAGAATGCCTTATGCTCCATCATGGTATTTCACACAGCATTGCTTCTGATCAAGGAACTTGCTTCACAGAACTGAAGTATGGTAATGATCCCATGCTCATGGAATTCACTGGTCATATAATTCCCCCTTCATTCTGAAGCGGATGGCTTGATAGAACGGTGGAATGGCCCTTTCAAGACTTAGTAACAGTGCCAGCTAGGTCACAACACCTTGCAGGTCAGGGCAATATCCTCCAAGATGCTGTATATGCTCTAAATCAGCATCCTATATATGGTGCTGTTTCTCCCATAGCCAGGATTCACAGGTCCAGGAATCAAGGGGAGTGGGGGGAAATGGGAGTGGCTCCACTGGCTATTACTCCTAGTGATCCATAAGCAAAATTTTTACTTTCTATCCCTGCATACACATTTAGAATTGTTATATCTTCTTGAAAAATTGATACCTTTATCATTGTGTAATGTCCCTTTTTATAACTGAAAATGTTCACTGTTTTGAGCTCAGCTTTCAGTGAAATTAATATAGCTAGTTCAACTTTCTTTTGGTTAGTGTCTGCATCATGTATCTTTCTCCCATTTTACTCAATCTATTTCTATATATTTAAAGTGAATTTCTTGTGTAAAGCATATAATTCCATCTTGCTTTTTTTATCCAATTTGATAATTTCTGTCTTTTAACTGGTGCATTTAGACTATTCACATTTAACATGATTATTGATATGTTTGGATTAAATTCTATGATCTTGTTAGCTGTTTTCAATTTTTTCCATCTTTTCTGTTTCTTTTGTCCTCTTTTTCTCCATTCTCTTAGGTTACTTGACCATTTTTTGGAATTTTTTGTCATAAAATATACATAAGATACACTATGTGATTTCAATCATTTTAAGTGTACAAGTCGGTGGTGTTAATCACATTAAAAATATTGTACAACCATCACCACTAGCTGTTTCCAAAACTTTTTCATCATGAAAAACAGAAACCCTATAATCATTAAGCAATAACTCTCCATCCCCACGTTCCCCAAGCCCCAGGTAAACTCTAGTTTACCCTCTGTCTCTATATCTTTTCCAGTTCTATATATTTAATACAAATGGATCATACAATATTTGTCCTCTTATGTTGGGCTTATTTCATTAGCATAGTATTTTCAAGGTCATCCATGTTGTGGCATGTATCAGAACTTCATTCCTTTTATTGGCTGAATAATATTCCATTGTACTGTATATCACATTGTGTTTACTCATCCATCTGTTAATGGACATTTGGCTTTTTTCCACCTTTTAGCTATTGAAAATAATCCTGTAATGAACATTAGCTTACAAGTGTCTATTTGAGTCCCTATTTTCAATTCTTTTGAGTATATACCTAGGAATGGAATTGCTGGGTCATGTGGCAATTTTGTTTAACCTTTTAAGAAACTTCTAGACTGTTTTCCAGAGCAACTGCACCATGTTACATTCTCACCATCAATGAATGAGGGCCTAATTTCTCCTCATAAACATTTTTCATGCTATTAAAATAAAAAAATTTTATGCGTAATATATTCAAAAATTAAATGACAGGCTTGAGAATACTGGCAGAGAGCTGGAAACTATAATAAAAGAACCAAATGGAAAACCTACAGACAAAAAATACAGTATGCAAAGCTAAGTACTTGGTGGATGAATGTAATAACAGATTAGACACAATAGAAGAGAGAATTAATAAACTCAAAGATAGGTAAGAAAAAGATCTCAATGAATGTCAGAGAGACCTAAGTAAGGAAAACACAGAAGAAAGGGTAAAAGACAAAGGGATGCAGTGTGAAATTCTAACATATGTGTAATTGGGTTCCAAGAAGGAGAAAGAATGGGGCAGAAACAGTGTTTGCAGAAATAAATTTCCAAAATTGAGAAAAAATATCCAGATATAGATTCAAGAATCTCCATGAGCCCCATGCAATATAAATCAAAAGGAAAACAAATCTAGGTACTTTATAATGAAACTGCTGGAAAAAAAGGCAAAGGGAAAAAAACATCCAGAGAAACAATAGGGTGGTTCATCAAAATATAGAAAGTAAGCCAGGCATGGTGATGTGCACCTGTAGTCCCAACTACTCAGGAAGCTGAGGCAGGAAGATTGCTTAAGCCTGGGAGTTCGAGTCCAACCTGGGTAACACGTGAGATCCTATCTCTAAAAAAATATTAAAAATAGTATTGCTATATACTCCAGAAATTCCACTCTGGGTATATACCCAGAAGAAATGAAAGAAGGGTCTCACACAGATACTTATGCACCTGTGTTCATAGCAGTATCATTCACAATAGCCAAAAATAGATGGATGGATTAAAAAGTGTTGCATTTCTATATGATGGAATATTATTCAGCCTTGAAAAGGAAGGAAATCCTGACCCATGCTACTACATGGATGAACCTTGAGGACATTTTGCTAAGTGAAATAAACCAGTCACAAAAAGACAAATACTGTATTCCAGTTACATAATATACCTCGAATAGTTAAATTCATAGAGACAGAGAGTAAAAGGGAGATTGCCAGGGGCGGACAGTGGCAAGGACAGGGGATGAGGAATTGGTTTTTAATGGGTATAGAATTTCAGTTTTGCAAGATGAAAAGAGTTTTGAAGATCAGTTGCACAACAATGTGAAAGTACATAACACTACTGGACTGTATACTTAAAAGTGGTTAAGATAGTAAATTTTATGTTATGTATATTTTACCCTCATTTGAAAGCTTTTAAAATTTAAAAAAAATCCAGAGAAAAAAGGTTAACTTCAAAGAAGAAATACATATTTTCAGCCTTAAAGAAGAAGGAAATTATGTTATTTGCAACAGAATGGATGAGCCTCCATACATATGGCAATGGACACTTAGGTTGACTACATATGTTGGCTGTTGTGAAAATGGTGCAATAAACAAGAGAGTGTAGATATCTCTCTGACATACTGATTTCATTTCCTTTGGATATATACCCAGAAATAGAATTGCTAGATCATATGGTAATTCTATTTTTAATTTTTGAGGAACCTTTATAGTACTTTCTATAATTGCTATATAGCAACTTTTTATGCAAATGGCCTAGGAGTAAATAATTTAGGCTTCACAGACCATGTGGTCTATCACAGCTATTCAACTCTGCCATTTTAGCATGACGTCATCCATAGACAATACATTGCTGAATGAGTGTGCTTGTGTTCCAATAAAACTTTATTTATGGCTGGGCACAGTCATACAGGCTGGGCACGTGCCTGTAATCCCAGCTACTTGGGAGGCTGAGGCAGGAGGATCACTTGAGCCCAGGAGTTCAAGAACAGCCTGGGCAATATAGCAAGACCCCCATCTTTAAAAAAAAAACCTACCTTTATTTATAGACACTAAAATCTGTATTTCACGAAGTATTACTCTTCTTATGATTTTTCCAACCATTTAATAATGTAAAAATCATTCTTAGGCCATATATGATGGCTCACACCTGTAATCCCAGCACTTTGGGAGGCTGAGGCAGAGTTGTTTGTGGTCAGGAGTTCAAGACCAGCCTGGGCAACATAGTGAGACTCCATGTTTACAAAATATGAAAAAAATTTAACTGGGCATGGTGGTGAACGCCTGTAGTTCCAGCAGTTTGAGAGGCTGAGGCAGGAGGATCATTTCTCAGCCCAGAAGTTAGAGGCTGCAATGAGCTATGATCAGCCACTGCACTCCAACCTGGGCAAAAGGGCGAGACCCTGTCCTTTAAAAAAAAAAATTCTTAAGTCACAGGCCATACAAAAACCAACACCAGGCCTGATTTGGTCTATAGGCCAAAGTTTGTCTACCTTTGCTATACAGCAATGAAAAGGAATAAACTATTGCTACCCATGACAACATGGACAAATGTCATGGACAACATGGACAAACATAATGCTGAGAAAAAGCAACCTGTGTTAGTTTCCTATTGCTGCCACAACAAATTACCACAAACTAAGTGTTTAATACAAATTGATTATCTTATATCTCTGGAGTTAGAAGTCGAACATAGGTCTCACTGGGCTGAAATCAAGGTGTTGGCAGGGCTGTGTTCCTTCTAGAGGCTCTAGGGAAGAATATGTTTCCTTATCTTTTCCAGCTTCTAGGGGTCTTCTGCATTCTTTGGCTGGTGGCCCCTTCCTCTATCTTCAAAGCCAACAATGTTGTACTGAATAATTCTCATGCTACCATCTCTCTGGTTCTCCCTCTTCTGCATCCCTTCTCTTCCACTTTTAAGGACCCTTGTGATTACATTGAGCCCACATAGATAATCCAAAATAATCTCCCTATCTTGAAGTTAGCTGATTAGCAACTGCAATTCCATCTGCTACTTCAATTCCCCTTACCAGGTGACCAAACATTGTCAGAAGTTCCAAGGACAAGAATGTAGACATATTTAAGGGGCCATCATTCTGCCTACCACACAACCCAGACCCACAATCACATATGCTATAAGATTCCAAGTTAAAAAGAAAAAGAAAAAAATACTATAATGTTTAAGAGTGCTCCTTACTGGTGGTAAGACTCTAAAGAAAGACAAAGAAGTGATTACCATAAAAATTAGGATAGTCATTACTTTAGGGTAAAGTAGAAGGTGAACTGACTGAGAAGAGACACAAAGGAAGCATCCAAGTGCTGGTAATGTTCTATTTCTTCACCTTATGGTGGTTACAAAGGTGTTCACTTTATTATCATTCTTGCCTCAAGCAATCCTCCTGCCTCAGCCTCCCAAAATGCTGGGATTACAGGCATGAGCCACCGTGCCCAGCCTCAAATTTTAATATTAATGGACTGCCAGGGATCCTACGATATTTGAGTAAGGTCTCCAATATGAGAGGGACCAAGACAAACAGAAAAGGAGAATCCAGAAGAAATAGATACAATATGGGGAACAAAAAAAATTTTTTTAAACCATAAACCCAAGACCTCTAATTGTTATCCTAGAGAAGTGAGAGAAGATACTGCATCCATGCTATAAAAGAGGAACAGAGAATAAGAGTTTGTAGAAAGTAAAATACAAGAGTACTTCAAAAAGTTCATGGATAAAATGGAATTAAAAGATAAAAGTAAACAATATAAACCTTATTTCTCACCATAAACTCCATTAAGTTCAAGACACTTTTATAAGCAATGACACCAGCCATTTAGTCTATCCCTAAAGAGCTGAGGATCATGGGAATTTAACCATGTTAATGTAGTCTTTTTTACATTATTAACTGAAGAAAAATAGATGCCCTCTAAAGATTTTTTAATATTAGGAAACAAAAGGAAGTCAGAAGGAGCCAATCAGGACTGTGAGGTGGATGCCTAATGACTTCCTATAGAAACTCACAAAATTGCCCTTGTTTGATGAGAGGAATGAGCAGGAACATTTTCATGGTAAAGCTTTCTCTGGTGTTTTTCTGCTAAAGCTATCTGATGAAGCTTTCCTGGGTGTTTTTCTGCCAAAGCCTTTGCTAACTTTCTTTCTTTCCAAACACTCTCATAATAAGCAGATGTTATCTTTCTTTGACCCTCCAGAAAGTCAACAATGAAAATGCCTTGAGCATACCAAAAAACTGTTGCCATGACCTTTGCTCTTGACTGGTCCACTTTTGCTTTAACTGGACCACTTCTACCTCTTGGTAGCCATTGCTTTGATCATGCTTTGCCTTCAGGATCGTACTGGTAAAGCCATGTTTCATCTCCTTTACAATTCTTTGAAGAAATGCTTTAGGATCTTTGATTTCACTTGTTTAAAATGTCCATTGAAAGCTCTGCTCTTGTCTGCAGCTGATCTGGGTGCAACAGTTTTGGTACCCATCAAGTGGAAAGTTTGCTCACCATTAATTTTTCAGTCAGAATTGTGTAAGATGAACCAATTGAGATATCTATGGTGTTGGCTTTTTTTTCCCCTTTTTTGCTGTTAATTGTCGGTCCTGTTCAATTAGGGCATGAACAAGATTAATTTTTCCTTGCAAATTTATGTGGATGGTCTGCCACTGTGGGCTTCATCTTCAACATTGTCTTGTCCCTTCTTAAAACGAGTTATCCGTAAACTGCTGATTTCTTTGGAGCATTGTCCCTATAAACTTTTTACAAAGCATCAATGATTTCACCATTCTTCCACACAAGCTTCACTATAAATTTGATGCTTGTTCTTGCTTCATCTTAGCAGAATTCATGTTACTCTGCTGGGGGCTTTTTTCAAACTGATGATGTCTTATACTTCTTAGGGCCTCAAACTAGATCCTGTTCAGATATGTTATAACAAGTTAGTATAAGTTTATTTTGCTTCAAAAAATTGAAATCCATGAATAGTTTTTCATAATATGCATTTCCATGAACTTTTGAAGACCCCTCATAAAAGAATAAAGATTGAAATGAAACAAATAAACAATGCATCTCAATGGAAAGAATGAAAATTAAAGTTGCATAAGTATCCCAGAAGCTATGGAAAGAGAACAGTAATATAGACAATTGAAGAGAAAAAATAAGAAAATTTGGTGATCAAACCAGAAAATCCAGCCTGCAGTTCTAGGAATGGTGCTGTTGGCACTGTGAAATGTAGAGAGTTTGCCAGCATGGAAATGCTAGCAGTTCCAGAAGGAGAGAAAAAAGAAAACACTGGGAGAAAAATTAAAGGCAAGAAAAGTGCCTGGAATTGAATGACACAAACTTTCAGACCTAAGGGGCATAATAAGAACACAGCAAAATGCATAGCATAAAATAAATCACCTTCCTGGGATATTTCCAAATCGCAGGAATGCAGAAAAGATACTAATATTGGCCAAATAAGAAAAAAATATAGTACTATGGACAACTCAATAAACACAAATTCAACAACTTAAAAGATATAAATCAATATCTTGAAAACCTCAAATTACCAAAACTCACCCAATATCAAATAGATAACTTAAATACTTCTATAAAGAAACTGAACTCATAAATACCTTCTAAAAAAGAAAACTAAAGGCCCAGATGGTTTTACTGGTGAATTCTACCATACATTTAAAGAAGAATTAATGTCAATTTTACAAAATCTCTTCCCAAGAATAGATAGGAGGGACTGGTTTCCAACTCTTTTTATGAGTCCAGCATTAATTATCCTGATGCCAAAACCAAGCAAAGACAATAAAAAATCAAGCAAGCAAGTAAGAAACTACAGGCCAATAACCCTCATGAATATAGAAGCAAAAATCCTCAATGAATTATTAGCATATCAAATCCAGCAATGTATATAAAGAAAAATGTACCTCAACCACATAGGATTATATTCTTTGTATGATTTAGAACCTTTTAAAGTTATTGAGGCTAGTTTTATAGCCTAGATTATGTTTTATCCTGGAAAATGTTCTATGTGGACTTGGAAAGAATGCATATTCCACTGTTGTTAGGTGAAGTGTTCCATAGATGTCAGTTAGCCTCAGTTGGTAGTGTTGCTCAAGTCTTCTAAATAATTGCTAATTTTGTCCAGTTCTTTTATCAGTTATCAAGAATTGAGTATTGAAGCCTTCAAATATTATTATTTAATTTTCTATTTCTCCTTTTTGTCAAGTTTTGTTGTATTTGGGGGCTCTGTTGTTATGCACATATAAGTTTATAAGTGCTATGTTTCCCTGATCAATGAGCCCTTTTGTCATTATAATATGTTCTGTTTTATCTCTAGTAACAATTTCTGTCATACAAGTCTATTTTGTCTGATATTATTATGGCCACTCCAGCACTGGATACCATTTTCAGGGTATATCTTTTTCTGTCCTTTTATTCTCAATCTAAAATATGTTCCCTATTGAAAACATATAGGTGTATCCTGTTTTTATATCCAGTGTGACAATCTCTGCCTTATGATGTGAGTATGTAATGGATTTATTATACAGATGGATGTACATCTTTTATTTTGCTATGAGTTTTCTGTATTTCTCATGTCCTTTTTGTTGCTCTGTTCCTCCACATTACTACTATCTTTTGTGTTAAATAGGTATTTTCTAATGCACCATTTTGATTCCTTAGGATTTCTTAACTATATATTTTTTAAAAGTTATTTTATTAGAGCTTGCTCTGGGGATTACAGTCTGCATCCAAACTGAAACCATTTCAAATTAGTACAAACTTAAATCCATTTTTATATAGAAGCTTTGCTCCAATATACTTCTGTTAGTTCCCACCTCCCTTTTGCCATTATTATCATGCAAAATACCTCTTTATACATTATAAGACCAATAATACTGTTTTATAATAATTTTCTTATGCAATTGTTTTAAGTCAGTTAAGGGAATATCTTAGCCTGTTTGTGCTGCTACAACAAAATATCCGAGACTAGATACCTCCAGTGTCCTGCATCACTCCCTTGAAACTGTTCTGCTCTCAAGGCCCTGGCACTCTGGGCCTGTGATGGGAGGGGAAACCTCAAAGATCTCTGAAATATCTTCAGGGTCATTCATCCATTGTCTTGATGAATATCATCTGGATTCCTTCTATCCATACTAATCTTATTAAAAAGTTGCTGAAACACCCCCTCGATTTTCCCTCCTAAACACATTTTTTTATTCTTTGCATGGCCAGGCTGAGAATTTTCCAAGTCTTTATTCCCTGCTTTCCTTTTCATTATAAATTCCATCTTTAAATAAGTTTATCTCTTCTTGAATTTTACTATAAGCAACTAGGAGAAGCCATGCAGCACCCTGAACACTTTACTGCTTAGAGATTTCTTCTGCTAAATATCTTAGTTCATTGCTTTTAAGTTCTGCCTTCCACAAAGTCCTAGTACATGGACATAATTCAGCCAAGTTCTTTGCCACTTTGTACCAAGGATGGTTTTTCCCCCAGTTTCTGATACCTTGTTCCTCATTTCCATATGAGACCTCATCAGAATAGCCTTTACTATCCATATTTCTACCACCATTCTGGTCACAACCACACAGATACTTAGATGATCACTAAGAATACTGAGTTTTTCCCTACAGCTCTTCTCCTCTTCTGAGCCCTCACCAGAATTGCCCTTAATGCTCCATTCATGGTAATACAGACTTTTCCCAACATCTACTTCAGAACTGTTTCCTAGTCTGTTTTATGCTGTTATGACAAAATACCACAAATTGGGTAATCTATAAAGAACATAAATTTCTTTTCTCACTGTTCTGTTGGCTAGGAAGTCCAAGATCAAGAGGCTGGCATGTAGTGAAGATCTTCTTGCTATGACATCCCACAACAGAAGGCAGAAGAGCAAAGAGACAGCAAGAGAGAGACAGAAGGGGAGAGACAAAAATGTATCCTTTTATAAGAAACCTACTCCCATGATAACAAACCCACTCCCACAATAATGGCATTAATAATCCATTCATGAGGGAAGAGTCCTCATGACCTAATCACCTATAAATACTGTTACAATGACAATTAAATTCATGAGTTTGGAAGGGGGCAAACATTCAAACCATAGTACTATTCCAGCATCTAGCCATTATCTAGTTCCAAATCTGCTTCCACATTTTTAGATATTTGTTATAGCAACACGCCACTCCTCTGGTACCAATTTCTATCTTTCTCCATTTTTTGCTGCTAAAACAAAATACTTGAGACTGGGTAATTTATAAAGAACATAAATTTATTTTCTCCCAGTTCTGAGGCTGCAGAGTTCAAGATCAAGACACTGGCAGGTTTGGTTGTCTGGTGAAGGCTGCATCCTCCAGAGGGGGAGAAACACTGTGTCCTCACATGGCAGAAAGTGGAAAGGCAAGAGAGCAAGGAAGCCAAACATTATGTGAAGCCTCTTTAATAACAGCCCTAATCCCATTCACAAGGAGAGGAGCCCTCATAACCTAATCACTTCTTAAAGGAAGGCCTCATCATCTCTTAATACCATCACATTGGCCATTAAGTTTTAACACCTGAATTTTGGAGGGGACACATTCAAACCATAGCAGGGAAGAAGTAAAAAAAGGATATTTATTACTATTTTTATACTTATCTATGGAATTAACTTTACCCATGCTCCTTATATCTTCATGTGGATTCAAGTTACCATCTGGTGTCATTTATTTTCAACCTGAAATACTTCATTTAGTATTTTTTGTCAGGCAGGTCTGCTAGCAACAAATCATCTCAGTCTTTATTTATCTAGGAATATCTTTATTTCACCTTCATTATCGAAGAATAGTTTGGTTAAATATAGAATTATTGGTTGACAGGTTTTTGTTTTGTTTTGTTTGCTTGTTTCAGCACTTTAGGTTTGTTCTCACTGCCTTTTAGCCTCCATTGTTTCCAACGTGAAGCCAGCTATTAATCTTATTGAGATTCCCATGAACATGATGAGTCATTTTTATTTTGCTTCTTTCAAGATATTCTGTTTGTTTTTGACTTTTGACAGTTTGACTATGATGAGTCAAGGTAAGGACCTTTTTGACGTTATCTTACTTGAAGTATGTTGAACTTCCTGGGTGTGTAGATTAATGTTTTTCATCAAATTTGGGAAGTTTTAAGGTATTATTTCTTAAAATATTTTCTCTCTCCTTTTCTTCTGAGACTCCCATTTAAGGATATGTTGTTGTTG
This sequence comes from Cheirogaleus medius, assembly GCA_008086735.1. Taxonomy (NCBI): domain Eukaryota; kingdom Metazoa; phylum Chordata; class Mammalia; order Primates; family Cheirogaleidae; genus Cheirogaleus; species Cheirogaleus medius. Next base: position 883,476 of record VBSM01000306.1, read on the forward strand.
TTTTTTATGGTGTCTCATAGGCCTCTGAATTTCTCTCTCTATATATATATATATACATATATATATATGTTTTCTTTTTTCTTTCTGTAATTGAGACTTTATAATCTTTATTGACTTAGTTTTAAGTTTGTTGATTCTTCTGTTATGCCAAATCTGGTGTTAAAACAATAGTGAATTTTTCTTTTCAGTTATTGTACTTTTTAACTCCAGAATTTCCAAATTTTATAAAATAATTTCTAAATCTCTTTATTGCTTGCCTATTTGGTGAGTCATTTTTGTAATACTTTTCTTTAATTCTTTCTTTTCTTTTCTTTTTTTTTTTTTTTTTTTTTTAGAGATGGGGTCTCACTATGATGCTCAGTCTGGATTCAAACTCCTGGGCTTAAGTGATCCTCATGCCTCAGCCTTCTGAGTAGCTGGGATTACATGCCTAGCTTCTTTAATTACTTAAATATGTTTCTTTTAGTTCTTTAAATATATTTATAATAGTTCATTTAATGTTTCTATCTATAAATCCAACATCTAATACCCATCTGAGTCAGTTTCTCCTGACTACTTGACTGCTTTTTTTTCTGTTGTATGGCATACATTCCTGTTTATTTGCATGTCTCATAATTTTTTACTGAACACTGGATGTCTTAAACAATATGTTGTAACAACTCTAGATTCGTACCTCCCATAGTAGCTATGGTTGTTTCTGATTTTTTGTTTGGGTGTTTAGTGACTAGCCTGAACTAATTCTTTAGTCATTTTCCCTATAGTATAAGTCACTGAAGTCTCTGCTCAGTTTTTATTCCTGTTTTTATTTTTATGCCTGGCTTTGTAGGGAATGCCCCTGGGGTAGTACAACTTAGTGGCTAGCCAATGATTGGTCACAAGTTTTCATAAAGAACACTGAGCTAGTAAGGCTTCACCTTTGCCAAGGTGATCTGTGTGGGGTTAGGACATTCATTCAAAGTTCAAGCCGTTTACAAATGTATCTTGGCTTTCACTTACTCCTTGCACAGATCCTCATATTCACAGTGGGACAAGTTGGTAACTGGGGCCCTCTCACTGTCTCTTGGACATGCACATAACCCTGTACATTTGTGCAATCTTCCAGATCTCCAGGAATATGGTGAAGTTTTTTCAAAGTTCCCTGTGCCTAGCTCATTCCCTCATTCCCAAGATCTCCCTTTAAATCTTTAACTGTTGTTTACTTTTTCCAGTTAGTATTGCAGCCTTAGAAAAGTCTATGCTGGCATTCTCTGATTTTTTGCCAAAAATCACTATATTTTCTACAGCACCCTGGAGATGGTACATTTCTGCAGACCTCTAAGTTGGACCAGCCAGTCTGGTGGCAGCAAGGCTGTCTGCATGGCTACTTTACCATGGAGCTAGGAGCATGGATCAGAGCATCCCCAAGTTAAAAGACCACAGGCCTCACTATTCTTATGAGGATCAGTATTATCCTTGAAAAAACACTTCAATTTGTTATGTGATTTGGTTAATTCCTAGAGTTCCAAAAAGATTTGTTCTTTGCTAATTACCCCAGTTTTATTGTTGCTTTTTAAGGGGAGAAGATTTGCACACATCATCACTCTGAAATTCTGGAAGTCTCATCCTTATCTTCATATTTTTAACAGTGTCTTTCAAGAAACATAAGATTCTCATTTTGATTAAGTGCATTTCATCAATATTTTTTTTCTTTTGGAATTGCGCTTTGATGTTCTATCTTGGAAATATTTGCCTAACACAAATTCACTAAGACTTTCCGGTGCTTTTCTTCTAGAAGTTGCATAGTGTTAGGTTTTACATTTGGCATATAAAAAGCCTAAGACATATGTTAGAAGGTTCCCAGTTTCCCCCTTCCCTTTTAACATTGTTTCCTCTTTCCTTCCCTCCTGTTTTCCTTTTTTCCTTCCTTTATTCCTTCTTTCTTTCTTTGCTACCCTACCTGTTCTGTGAACCTTTGGTAACCAAAAAGCCACAGTGATTGTTCTGATGATTATTGGGATTGCACCAATCATCCTGAGCAAGAAGCACAAAAGTGGAACCTCCAATGACAAGTTTGGGTTAACGATGAAAATGGTGCCAGAGCCCAAATTTCAAATACATGTATTCAATGTTCCCTTAGCCTATAAAAAACCTGAGACTTCCTAAATTGGGGAATCACCAGGGTTTAGGGTGTAACCTGATATGTATCAGCTGAACCTTTAAGTAATTTTAATCATTTTCTTTTGAGAAGACCTGTCATACATTTTAAATTAAGTTTTGTATAATTTGCAGGGTAAAAATCATTATTCTTTTTGTTCCAAATTTGTGCCCAATTGTATCAGCACCATTTGTACAAAGGACAGTTGTTCTTCCATTGAATTGCCTTTTTCCTCTGTGAAAACCATTTCACCATGTAAATATGAGTACATTTCTCAACTCTTTATTCTGTTCCATTGATCTATGTGTATATCCCTTTGCAAATACCAAATTATCTTGATTACAGTTGTTGTAGTATGCCTAGGAATCAGGAAGTGTGATTCCTCCAACTCTGTTCTTTTTCAAAATAATTTTGGCTATTCTAGTTCCTTTGCTTTTCCATGTAAATTTGAAATCACCTTGTCAATTATTGCTGGGGTTTTATTGGAATTGCTTTGAATCTATAAATCAATTTGGTAGAACTAACTTCTTAACAATATTGAGTCTTCCGATCCATGTACTCTGTATATCTCTCCATTAATTTATGTGTTCTTCAACTCTGTCATTAGTGGTTTGCAGTTCTGATTGTGCCAATCTTGCATTATATTCTGTTAGATTAATTCTTCATTATTTTATAGTGTTTTTTGCTACAGAAAATGTAAACTTTTTATTTCAAGATGCAATTGTTCACTGCTAGGATACGGTTTTCTTTTCCAGTTAGAATTTGATATACTCACTTATTGGTTCTGGCACCCTTTTTGTAGAATCTTTGAAATTTTATACAATCATAATCTGCAAGTAGATCCAGTTTTACTTCTTATTTCTAATCTGGGTGACTTTTCATAGCTTATTGTATGTCTAAGAAATACAATAATATATTGAATCGAGAGTGGACACAGTGGACATCCTAGTCTTGTTGTGAATCACAGAGAAAAACAATATAGTCTTTCACCTATGTTATGTCACCTATAGTCTTCATAGATATCCTAAATTAAAGAAGTTCTCTTTAATTCCTAGTTTTCTCAGAGGTATTTATTTATTTATTCATTTATTTATTTAGAGACAAAGTCTCACTCTTCCACCCGGGCTAGTGCCGTGGCATCAGCCTAGCCAACAGCAACCTCAAACTCCTGGGCTCAAGCGATCCTCCTGCCTCAGCCTCCTGAGTAATTGGGACTACAGGCACGTACCACCACCCCCAGCTTATTTTTTCTAGTTTTAGTAGAGACGAGGGTCTAGCTCTTGCTCCAGGTAGCCCTCAAACTCTTGAGCTCAAGTGATCCTCCCACCTCAGCCACCCAGAGTGCTAGGATTACAGGCATGAGCCACTATATCTGAATAGGTTTTTATTTATTTATTTTCAAACTTTAACAATTAAGCAATACATAATCAATTTATTAAATTTATTCTCATAATAAAAATAAATTAATATATATGAGTCACGGGGGAGTCGCATTGTGAAATTTTTTAAGTTATTTCTACCTAACCCATTTTTTTTATTTCAGAGTATCATAGGGGTACAAACCCTTTGGTTACATAAATTGCCTTTGCACTGACCCACAGGCATGCACATACCCCAGACATCATGTACCACATCATTAGTTGTGGATTTATCCATCCACTCCTCCCCACTACCTGCCCAACACCCTATGAATGTCACCTCCCATATGCGCACATTAGTGTTGATCAGTTAGTACCAATTTAATGGCAAGCACATGTGGTGTTTGTTTTCCCATTCCTGCGATACTTTACTTAGAAGAATGGGCTCCAGTTCTGTCCAGGATAATACAATAGGTAATTCACCATTTTTGTTTTGGTATACATATACTGCATTTTGTTAATCCACTCATGTATTGATGGGCACTTGGGTTGTTTCCACATCTTTGCAATTGTGAATTGTGCTGCTATAAACATTCGGGTGCAGATGTCTTTTTTATAGAATGTATTTTTTATCTTTGGGTAGATACCCAGTAGTGAGATGGATGGATCAAATGGTAGTTTCAGTTATTTGACGTATCTCCATAGTACTTTCCATAAAGGTTGTACTAGTTTGCAGTCCCACCAACAGTGTATGAGTGTTCCTATCTCTCCACATCCACATCAACATTTGAGGTTTGGGGACTTTTGGATAAAAGCTGTTCTCACTGAAGTTAAGTGATATCTCATTGTGGTTTTGATTTGCATTTCCCTGATGGTTACTGATGTTGAACATTTTTAAATATGTTTCTCAGCAATTAGTCTATCTTCTTTTGAAAAGTTTCTGTTCATGTCCTTTGCCCACTATTTAATGGGGTTGTTTGATTTTTTCTTGCTGGTTTTCCTGAGTTCTGTATATATTCTAGTTACCAGCCCTTTATCAGATGTATAGCATATGAATATTTTGTCCCATTCTGTAGGTTGTCTATTTGCTCTAGTGATAGTTTCTTTGGCTGTGCAGGGGTTTTAATTCGATCAGGTCCCATTTATTTATTTTTGTTGATGCTGTGATTGTTTTGGGGATCTCTTCTTCATAAATTCTTTGCCTAGGCAGATGTCTATAAGAGTTTTTCCAACACTTTCTTCTAGAATTCTTATGGTTTCGTACCTTAGGCTTAAGTCTGTTATCCATCATGAGTTGATTTTTGTGACAGGTGAGAGGTGTGGATCCTGCTTCAGTCTTCTATGTGTGGCTATCCAATTTTACCAGCACCATTTATTGAATAGGGATTCTTTTCCCCAGTGTATGGTTTTCTCTGCTTTGTCGAAAATCAGATGGTTATATGAGGATGGTTTTATATCTGCGTTCTCAGTTTTATTCCATTCGTCTACATCTCTGTTTTTGCGACAGTACCATGCTGTTTTGGTTACTATAGCCTTGTAGTATACCTTGAAGTCTGGTAAATTGATGCCTCCTGATTTGTTCTTTTTTCTTAAGGTTATTTTAGCTATATGGGGTCTTCTCTGGTTCCATACGAAGTGTAGAATTGTTTTTTCTAGATCTGTGAAAAATGATCCTGGTATTTTAATAGGAATTGCATGGAATATGTATATCACTTTGGATGGTATAGACATTGTAATGATGTTGATTCTACCGATCCCTGAGCATGGTATGGTTTTCCATCTGTTTCTGTCCTCTGCTATTTCCTTCATCAGTGTTTCATAGTTCTCCCTGTAGAGGTCTTTCATCTCCTTAGTTAAATATATTCCTAGGTATTTTATTTTCTTTGTTGCAATTGTGAAAGTTATTGAGTCTTTGATTTGGTTCTGTTTGACTGTTTTGGCATATAGGAATGTTACTAATTTGTGAAAATTGATTTGTAACCTGAAACTTTGCTGAACTTGTGTTTTTTATGAGCAACTGAATTCAATTTGCTAAGATTTTGTTGAGAATTTTTGCATCTATTAGGTTGGTGCAAAAGTAACTGATTTCAGACCGTGAATTTTAAATCATTATAACTAGGCTCAAACACATCTTTATTAATCAACGTAGGAATCATTACAATCAACACATTTTTGCCAATGAGAAATAAGTTTGTTTATTCCTGTAGTGTAAAAATCCATGCTTTGGAATTCAACGAACTCTTGGAAAGCATTTTCTGCATCCTGCTGGTTGTGGAAGCATTTTCTCTGCAAAAAGTTGTCGAGATGCTTGAGGTCAGGTGAATATGGTGGATGAGGCAAAACTTCATAGCCCAATTCATTCAACTTTTGAAGCTTTGGTTGTTCAACGTGCAGTCGGGCATTGTCATGGAGAAGAAATGGGCCCTTTTTGTTGACCCATGCCAGCTACAGGCATTGCGGTTTTCAGTGCATCTCATCAATTTGCTGAGCATACTTCTCAGATGAAATGGTTTCACTAGGATTCAGAAAGATGTAGTAGATCAGACCAGCAACAGAACAATGACCATGACCTTTTGTTGGTGCAAGTTTGGCTTTGGGAAGAGCTTTGGAGCTTCTTCTTGGTCCCACCACTGAGCTGGCTGTCGCCAGTTGTCATATGAAATCCACTTTTCCTTTCACATCACAATCCAATTGAGACATGGTTCATTCTTGTTGCATACAATAAGAGGACACTTCAAAATGACGATTTTATTTATTTTCAGCCAGTTCATAAGGCACCACTTATTGAGCTTTTTCACCTTTCCAATTTGCTTCAAATGCCAAATGACCATAGAGTGGGCAACATTAAGTTCTTTGGCAACTTCTCATGTAGTCGTAAGAGGATCAGCTTCAATGATTGCTCTCAATTAATTGGTGTGAACGTGCAATGGCCAGCCACTGCTTTCCTCATCTTCAAGGGTCTCATCTCCTTTACAAAACTTGTTGAACCACCACTGACTGTACATTCATTAGCGGTTCATGGGCCAAATACGTTGTTGATATTGTGAGTTGTCTCCTCTGCTATACAACCCATTTTGAACTAGAATAAGAAAATCGCTTGACTTTGCTTTTATTTAACATCATTTCCATAGTCTAAAATATATATAAAATAAACAGCAAGTAATAAGTCATTAGTAAAAAACATTGAGAATGTATATTAAAATGATGCATAAGATAATCACATTTATTTAAGGATGTATTCTAATATAAAATGGAAAATTTCAACAATGCTATAACAGCAATGACTTTTGCACCAACCTAATATATTCATAACAGATACTGGGGGTGTAGCCTACCTTTTTTTGTTCACTCCTTTCCTGCTTTTGGTATCAAGGTAATGTTACCTTCAAAAAATGTACTACAGAGGATACCTTCCTTCTCCATATTATGGAATAATTTTTGCAGGATAGGCACCAGGTCTGCCTTGTAGGTCTGCTAGAATTCAGGTGTGAAACAGGTTATTAATTTTGAATCATAAATGGTTGATGAATTTTCTCAAAAGATTTTTCTATATCTATTGAGGTGATCCTTTAGTAGTTCTTCATTAGTTTGTTAATAGGGTGAAGTACATTCACTGAGACAAAGAGGTGATAAGAAAGAAGACAAATAGCAAAATGGTAGTTGTAAATCTACTTCAATAACTACATTCAGTGCAAATTGTCTAAACACATCAATGAAAAGCCAGAACGTCAGATAACATAAAAAAAGAAACCAGACTCTCGTCTGTCTATAGGAAATCTACCTTAAATATAATATCATAGATAGGGTACATGTTAAAGGATATAAAAAGATACACCATGCAAACACTAACCCAAAGAAACCAAAGTGGCTACGGTGACAATGGGGAAAGTAGACTTCAGGAATATTGCCTGGGATGATAAAGGATGTTACAAAAGATGAAAGGGGGCAAAATCCACCAAGAGCATTTTAAAATTCTAAATTAATATTCACCTACCAACAAAGCTTCAAAACGCTTGAAGCCAAAGTGATCCAACAGAAAGGAGTAATTATTCAATTTCACAAGTATACTTGGAGACTTGGACATTCTTCTATCAATGAGCAATAAGATAAGTACACAGAAAAACAGTAAAGATATAAAAGATCTGAACAACACTATCAACCAACCTTACCTATTTGACAATTATACAACTCTCAGATGAACAACAGCAGAATAAACATTCTTTTCAAGTACAGACAGGACATTTACCAACATAGATCATGTCTGGGCCACAAAACAAACCTCTAAAATTTAAAATAATTATAATCATACAAAGTATATTCGTTGACCAAAATATAATTAAACTAGAAATCAATAACAATACAATATCGGGGACATCCCTAAATATTTGTAAAATAAATAGCACACTTCTTTTTAAATATCTATATTTGTTTTTTTAATTTCAAAATATTAATTGGGTACAAAGGTATTTGTTACATGGATAGCTTTTGTAACACTTAAGTCAGGGCTATAAGTGTGCCCATCAACCAAATAGTGTTCATTGTACCCGTTAGGTAGGTTTGGCCCCCTCACCCCTGCTT
>VBSM01003072.1:1726-19453 GCA_008086735.1 Cheirogaleus medius
GTTTGAGGTTGCTGTGAGCTAGGCTGAAGCCACGGCACTCTAGTCTGGGCAACAGGGTGAGACTCTGTCTCAAAAAAGAAAAAAAATGTCCATTCCAGGCCAGTATCCTGGTCTCTGGTCCTAATCATTACTATAGTCTCCCTGGGTGGCAGAGGCTCTGGCTCGAGGGAGGCAATTAGAAGCCCGACCAGACAGATGGAATCTGGACAAGATGGGAATGACCATACAGGACAGAAATGAGGAAGTGTGTGCAGAATGGTGTGGACAGAGTACAAGCCTGGAGGTGAGAGATGCTGAGACCACCCCTCACGTACTGCTGGCCTCTGAGAACAGGAACTGTGTCTTACTCATCTTTGCTCACTCGGTAAAGGGTTTCTGAATGAACGAGGTGAGCGAGCACAGGTCAGTCGATGGTCAAGGTCTGGCCCAAACTGCAGCATTCATATTTATCACCATGGTAAGGCGGACTTTATTTAGGACCACTGAGATAGCTACGGAGACCAGAGCAACCGGGTCTTGCCGTGAGGGAGAGATTGGGCTCATCTCTGAACACCCCACGGGCCAGTGGGAAGCTACAGCCAGGAAACAGGGTGGGGGTCAACGGATGAAAAACTACTAGGAGGAGACATTGGGGGTGAGGGGGATTCTTGCTGCAGACAGGCCAGGGTGACCAGACATCCCTGGGGACGGTGGAGGATGAAGAACCTGATCAGACATCGAGGGTGACCCAATGTCGAGGGTGGGGTCTCTTGGCTAAAGTGACTTAGCAGGTTCTTTGCCAAAGCTGGATTTTACAAGGAAGCGCAACCATGGGCCTAAGAGAAGGTTCGGGAGCCTGACTCAGTCTGGCCAAGCAGAGACTCTGAGTCCACCTGAACCCCTGCACCCACGGGGCAGCTTCCAGCCTCACTGGGGCCCCCCACACCCAGCCTTGCGTGGACTCGTGCTCCTCTGGCCTGGGGGCCACGTCTCCCCGGTCTCAGCCCAGGCGTGGGCGGGACCCCACCAGTTCCAGGGGACCCCACTTTGGGGACCTCCGCTCCAGGGCAGTGCGGTCCGTCGGAAACATCGCAGCAGCCACACGCACGATGTTAAACGTGCAGCTTACAGCAGCTGGATCTCAAAACGTAAAACGAAACAGGTCAGACTGATTTTTAACAGGTATTAAAATTAATGTAAAGTTTGAAGAGATGGAAGAAAAAGACAGACAAGATGGGGCCAAGCAAACGTGGTGTTTATTGAGCGCTCCCGGGCGAGATTCACGGGTCCCACAGAATGAGGGCCAGAGAAGCCGCGCCCGTTTGAAGGGGGTGAGGGCTTTCACAGTCTCCTAAGCAGGCTGTGGAATTTTCCACTGTGGCGTTAGGCAGGCTTTGGGGGACTTCCTACCACGGCACCTGGGGCGGGGTAGATGGCCACGGATCCAGGAACTGTATCCGGAGGCAGCTTGCGGCCCGGCCCCGGTGCGGAGCCAAGAGCACAGGGGCGCGTCCCCGCCAGCCAGCGTCGAGTGCAGTGAGCAAACCGGGGAGCAGAGGCTTTGGGGCCTGCCACCAGCCTTACAATTAACCCAACAATCCAAAATATTATGTCAACGTGCACTGAATACACAACCATCACTGACGTATCCTACATTCTTTCCTCCTGCTGCCTCGCGACACCGGCGGGGACCTGGCCGCCAGAGCCCGGCTCTGCCCCACCGTGGGCGCGGAAGCTTGGGCGAGGGAGAACGGCCGGGGAACCGCAGCCGCGGGCGTGCTCCGGACGCGCCCCCTGACGCACTTCCGGCGCTCGGGAGCGGGGGCGCCGGCAGAGAACTGCATCTCCCGGCATGCGCCGGTCGTACACCGTGACGCACTTCCGGCGCGGCGGCTGCGGCGGCGGGAGCCAGGCGACCGCTTAGGCCGCGCGGGTGACGGGCGGCCGGGCGGACGGGAGCCGGGCGGGGCGGCGGCGGCGCGGCCCAGCGAAGGCGCGCGCGGGCGGCCTGGCCCCGCCCCCGCCCCGCCCGCCCGCCCGGTGACCTTCACGGGCCCGGGCGGCGGGCGCAGGCCCTCCTTGTGGCGGCGGCGGGATGTTCGTGCAGGAGGAGAAGATCTTCGCGGGCAAGGTGCTGCGGCTCCACATCTGCGCGGCCGACGGCGCCGAGTGGCTGGAGGAGGCGGCCGAGGACACCTCGGTGGAGAAGCTCAAGGAGCGCTGCCTCAAGCACGTAAGGCCGGGCTCCCGCGACCCGGGCTTCCCGCGACTCCGGCCCTCTCCCCATCCCGGAACCCTCGCCTCGCCCCCGCTCCGGCCCCGGACTCCTGCCTCGACGGCGGGCCCTCGGCTCTATCCGGACTCCCCTCCTCGACGTCAGGCGCGCCGCCCAGTCCCCAGCTCCCGGGCTCTCTCTTCTCCCCGGGTGGAGGCAGCGCCTCGGCTACCTCCTTTCTAGACCCCCAGCCCCTTCTAGACACTTTTCCTTTGAGTCCGCCGGCCGGAGGGCGCGTTTATTAAGCACTTGTCCGGTGCCAGCCACCCTGTCATTTAACTCTACAGCTACTGGGGCAGGTAGGGAAACTGAGACGGAGAGGTGAAGTCGCTGACGGGAGCAGGCCTCACAGTTTTCCGGCATTTGTGCTTGCTTGCCGTTGGGGCGAGGTTTTCATTTTTCCAGCAGGTCCTTCAAGAGCTGAGAATTAAAAGAGGCCCCTTCCCCTTCCCCGCAGAGCAGGACACTGTTTCCTGGGGTTGGTGTGTGGGCCAGGGCTTGGCTCGGGCCACTTATGCGTCTTAGGTGGAGTGACTTAAAATAGTCCCACTGCGGGGCAAGTGTCTGTGTCGCTGCTTTTCTGCTGAGGTAAAATTAATTAAGTGGGAAGGTCCAGGAGAAGGGACTCTTCACTGAAAGAGACGCTTTTTAAAGTGTATTCACGTGATATACTCCTGGATAGTTACTTCGTTAGGTTGCTAATTGTTAGAACTAATAACAGTTCTTTGAGGCCTCCACCTCTCTAAACTCGATGCATAAGGTCAGTTAAGACTATTTGCCGGACTCTGGTAGTCTACCTGACATGATATGGTGCTTCCTTGTCAGAATTTAAAGGAGACTGCCGCCTTTTAGTGGGGACTCTGTGATGTTACATGTCTATGTGTTGATAGGTTGGTTGTGTTAGAATGTAGCTAACTGTTGTCTAGACGTTATCCAAGCGCTCACAAGGAGCACTTTTGAGTTACTCTTGTGAGTGTGGTTCTGGGGAATTGTTCTGTAACTGTCAGAGGCAGGCCTGGCGAGCCTCCTTCTGGAACGCACGGGATGTGAACAATCGTGAGTTTAGCGATCTGTGTTGAGGAGGGGCCTCCAGGCACACACGTTCAAGGGCAGTGTGTTTTTGGCTGCTTTCTTGTTTTTCTTCTGGCCCAGTCTGTGGTTTTACCATCTAGAAAACCACCAGGACAGCACTGAGCTAAAAGGCCGGGGACCTCTGGGCATCCTGTGAGAGCCAGGTTTTGTTGCTTGTCTAGTGTGTGTGTGTGTGTGTGTTTTTAAAACCTCCCTGAGGTGCCGTTTCCTCCCCAACTCTGGACAGAAGCTCCTTAAGGGCTCGGTTTGTATCTACAAGTCCAGGGTCAGGCTTGGAGCAGCCACCAAAACAAACGTGTGGATTAATGTAATAAATGAAAATAAGTTGTCAACCCCAAACTGTGTCGACATGGGATGTCACCTGCATTGGAATGGCATTTAGTTTAACTCACTAATGGTATGATTTTATGAAGGTGAACAAGAAATGAGAACTGTTTGGTCTACAGATGCTTACTAATGAATTTCAGGAGCACTTGGGATTAGACAGCCAATTTCTATATGATGCTACTTATTATGTTCCTGGTATTTATTATTCCATTCAGTACTGAGATATATCATTTGGGATTTTTTGGTCATTATTCTCCTTTAAATTTAGACTTTATTCCACTCTGCAGTCTCTCCAGGAGTGGAGGATCTGACCACCAGGGGATCTTTACACTGCAGAGGCCGACAGGCATTACAGGCCTCAGGATCTGAGCTGTCAGAAAGCCTCCCCACCTGCATGCCCTGTCCTGTTCTGCAGACAGCCAGAATGCATTCTTTGGAAGAGGATCCCCAGGTTGTGTCCTGGAATGGCAGACTGCTCAGTCTGCTGTAGCAGGGAGCCTGGTCTGGGTCTTAGAGGAGCTCCATCCCTAGCGTGGGCTTCCCCTGGCATATTTTTCTCTCTCTCTTTCCCCTCTACCCTCAGGGGAACAACATGAGCTCTTCTTCTTTTATCCCCCCAACAGTACTCCTGAGAGTGACTGCTGTATTAAGGAGGCATTTTATTATCATAACTCTTAAAGAAATGCCATTGTTGCCTTTCCCTTTTTTGTTTTGTGCAAATTGGGATCGCCGTGGTGGTCTCTAGCTTCCATTGCCTGGAAGAGAGGTGGTTAGTGATTTTAAATAAATTATGCCTCTGGTGTGGTGGAGTTGGTGTATATGCTAGTTGTGGTTGTTAAAATTTCCTAGATCACCTGAAGGTGTGCTTTCAAATAACAGATTATGTCAGGTGTAAGCAGAAAGGAAGTCAGTGCTCTTCAGTGTCAGTGTTGGTTAGCACCTCCCTGCCTGGTGGTGGCCTTTGTTAGGGCTACTTCACAGCTGTACCCCAGGTTCTACTGGGGTACAAAGAAATTGAATGAGAGAGTCTTGCATAGTGTGGGTGACTCATGCCTATGTTTTGTTCCTTGTGTGCTGTTCACATGCTGCAGAGCACAGTTTTTTTGGAAAATTGTGTTTTGTAGACTGTATTCTTCATTCTGAACTTGACAAATCAAGTAGCCTGCAAATTTTAGAATTGTGACGAGGCATACTCAGTATTTCTGGGAGCAGAACCATTGTCAGATTCAAAGGAAGCGGACTTCTCTGCTCTGTCATAAGTGGCGGGAGCGTATTTTACCATTACTGGATTCCACCTCCTGCCCCTCAGCCGTGCTGGTTTCACATGGATGAATGACGGCTCCCAAAGCCTTCATGATCCTTTTTCAGAATCATTTTCAGTCTTGAGAGTAATGGAAAATTCTAGTTACTCTTAAAATGCCAGTGTTGCAAGGTGAAGAATATGCTTAGATATTTTTCTTCTTTTCTGGGAAGAAGTTGTGTGCGCTGGGTATCTTTGAGCCTCTCTGGTAGCAGAGGGAGGTGGTGAGCAAGCTTGCAGTGGGTCTGCATCCGGCCACCTGAGACATCTGGGGACTCTGACCTGCTGGGTGTCTTGGGACCGGGCCATCCCGGATGGTGCCACAACCATCAGATGATTCTACCATCTAACCTCAGGGACTCAGTAAGAGCAAAGGTTTTTAGCCTGGGCTATAGAAGCATCTATGGATGTTTTTCTGAAATATATAAGTGCAACCGCACCCTGAGATTCTAGTTCATGAGGAGGGGCCATAGCCAATTAGGTGGGCACTGCTATCTGGCGTGGTGTGGTGTGTGGGGCCGTGTGGTCTGAAGCAGATAGTAAGGTGACAATCTGGCGGGCGTGTCTGCACGCCAACACACAGGCACATGCGCTTACCTGGGTCTTCATCACATGGGACTGCCAGCGCTTGCTCAGTCTTCCCAAAATGGTGAGTCTACGTGGTGATCCGATGGCCCATGTCCCCAGGAAAGCAGAACTTCTGTGAGCCAGTGCTAACACTGTGCATTGCTGTGCAGAGAGTTTGAAATGATGAGCAGTGTCCACCAGGCCCCGCCCATGATTTGCTGTGAGCTCTTCACATTAAAATTACAGGATTGGAAGGGACCTCATGGACGCCTGCTCAGGCTTCGCCTGGAGTTTGAGTCAGTAGGTGTCGAGATGGCTTCCCAGGTCATCCATGCAAGCGGCGGTGGGTGTGTGGGAGAGTGCGCTCCTCACTGTCGCTGCGTGCTGCCTTCCCGTGTGGGTGAGGACTTCAGTGCCCTTCCCCACCCAGGTGTTATGGGGTGTCCAGGGCCCTGGTGACTTGGACGCAAGCCTGTGCCCACTGACCCCCTTTGAGCCGCCCCGGCGGGGCCCGTGAGCTGAATCTGTAGTGTGACGTTACTTAGTGAGCCAGGGCTAAGCTGAGACCAGGCATTCTAAGTGCTCTTCTTGAGACATTGTGGGTGCTCAGTGGTCACTCTCTGGACCAGTCTTTGCTGTCTCTTGGGTCCCTTTCGTGTGTCTGTGTAAGAAAGAAAAACAAGTGCACAAAACATACTTAGACCAGCAGGAAACAATGGGCCTGCTATTTTCATTTAAAAATTACTTTCTGGATCTTTCCAGACTAAAGCGATTCGAGTTGCCATTAATTATCAGTAGGGTATTATGTGTCAAAGCTGTGAGCCTGGTTCAGAAGTACTTAGCGGGTTGGTGATCATATCCCTGGCCGAGGAGATCCAGCGTTGTGGTCTTGCATTTGGCTTCCCCCAGTAATGGGAATTCTTTAATTTTAGCTGTGCTTTAATTTCTTAGCTAGTAAGAAAAATCTGTAAATTCCTGGTGTGGCTTAGGATGTCAGATCTTATATTATTAGTATTATGATTTATTTTCTATCTTGAAATAATGTTATTTTTTCCCCTAGTGTGCTCATGGGAGCTTAGAAGACCCCAAAAGTGTAACCCACCACAAATTAATACATGCTGCTTCAGAGAGGGTGCTGAGTGACACTAAGACAATCTCAGAAGAGAACATCCAAGACAAAGGTGAGGTTGCTGCAGGGGAGCAGCCAGCAGCGCTGTGGGCACAGGCCTGGCCAGCAGGGAGTCTGGGCTCTGAGTAGGATGTTGGCGAGAAAACCAGATTAGGCTAAGTGGTTTCATTTTTCTTTATGAAAAAAAAGTGTGTGTTATGGAACATTTGTGGAAACTGCAGAAACTGAAATTGAACAAGCAGCAGACATCTGAGAAGTCAAACGTGAATTTAATTTTTGTTCTGTTTCAAAGCAAAACCAGAGACTCCAGAGCTTCTGTAGGTTTTATTTTTGGAAATAAAAAGAAAACTTTGGTTGGAAATGATCATCGTGGTGATTGTTTTAAGCATGATAGTGCGATGTTCATATTATACACAACCATTTAATTCCTTATAGTTTTGTGTCTGGAGGCACTTGAGGAGAAATCTCAGTTTTCTATGTCTTTCAAATAATGACTTTCATTCTGGAATTCCTTTAAGTAATTTGTTTTGAAAATACTGAAAGTATTGCTAACAGGCTCAGTACTAAGTGGGAGGTGACCTGCCGTTGTGGATCGTGAAAGAACCATGCCTCAGACTTTTAGCTGAGAATTAAGACCAAGCTCTCCAACCTCACAGGTGTTCAAAACTGAGCCCATTAAAGTGAGAACGTTTTTGCAAGATTCCCACCAGTCCATTATGTGGTTGTCAGGGCTGTGCTGTGCAAGCCTCCTGGGCCGCTGGTCACCTGTGGGCTCTTGCCAGGCTCGTATGTCAGCCAAGGCCGGCTGGTGTGGACGTTCGGGTTGGGGGACCAGCGGGAACATCTAGAACTTGGGTCATCTAGAACAATTCATGCCATCCTGTGGGCATGAAGTGATAACCAGCATGACAGACATAAATGTTATTCTTTCTAGATGTCCTTTTATTGATAAAAAAGCGTGCTCCAACGCCACTTCCCAAGATGGCTGAGGTTTCAGCAGAAGAAAAGGTAGGTTTCAAAGTTTGCAATTGGAGATCTTTATCCGTAGAAGTCTGTACTTCAAGAATGTCAAAGAGAAGTGTTCTTTCTGGTGGTTATTCACCAGCCCACACATCCCCTGCAGTTACGGTGGACGTGGTTGTCAGGAGTTCCCTGTCACGGCTGGCCGTAGTTACGTGGTTATCAGGGAGTCTCTGTCATGCCTGCACCTGTTTCACCCCTGTTGGTCCTGGTCCCTTTTCGTGTGACCAGCATGAAAGACCCAGCCTGTTTTTGGTGTGGAGAAGAAAGTGGGGGGTAGAGTTTCTTACTGGTGCTTTGAGATGCGAGGGCAGGTGTTTGCCCCAGAGAAAGAGCAGCCTAAACTCTTGGGGCTGCGCCCATGGCCTGCCAGTGGATGAGCTACTTAAGGGTCTTGTCTGCGACTGGGGGTTCAGGAGGAGTGCCCTGGGCTTGGGTCCCCTCCTTATCTTCAGCCACACCCGGCCACGTGTGGGCGGCACGCGGGCAGCCGCCCAGCCCATCTGTACTGGACAGATCTGGGCTGCCTGTCCCTGAGCCAGGCCCAGTTCTGGGAACTGCTGCAAGTAGGATCTGCTGTGCTCAAATTACAGTTGTGACCGTTGATATGCAGACTTAAAGGCCCATAACTAGCAAACAGTGGATCTGACCACAGCCGCCGTAGCTTGCAGGGTGCCGTGGATCCAGCTCTTTTCACATATTTGTAGAATGAAGCATTGTAAGATGTTTATTCAAATTTTTATAAATTATTAATCATTTTTAAGTCAAAATAACACATGTATTAAAAAGTCGAATAATACCACAAATCTTTTAATAAAGATCATTCACCTCCTATCATGCCTGAATCGTGCTCCCTAAAGCGACCACTCGTGCCTAAATAGTTAGCTTTGGCATTTCTCTGCCTAATCTCTTGATGATCAAGTTTAGACTCTGTTGGCTTCTTAATGAATAGGATGTGGCCCCTGCCCCAGCCCTCCCTCCGTGGTCACATATATTAGGTCATCTGCCGGTTCCCTTTTCTCTTGGAATCCTTTCTCCGTGTCCCCCTGGCCCCTGCATTTGTCTGAATCGTTGCCTTTGGGGCCTGTTGCACAGCCTGAATTTCCCTCCCCCTCTCCCGAGTTAGGACCTTCTAATTCTATTTAAGTTTTCTCTTGCCACCTGACTAATTGCCGCAGACTTATCCGCTTACAACAGCGCTCATCTCTTAGCTCACAGTGTTGTAGGTTGGAAGTCTGGCTGGGCTCAGCTCATTTCTTTGCTCAAGTCTGGAGTTGAAATCAGGGTGTTGAAATTGCATTCCCGTCTGGAGCCTCTGGGGGAGAATCTGCTTCCAGCTCTTCCAGGGAGCTGACGGAATCCAGTTCCTGCAGTCGTAGGGCTGAGCTCCCTCTTTCTTGTTGGTGGTCAGCCGGGGGCTGCCCTCAGCCCCTGAACACAGCCTTCCTTGCCACACAGCCTCTTCCATCTTCAGAGCCAGCTACAGCATTTCTTAGGTGCCAAATGTCACCAGAAAGAGCCCTGCCCTTGTAAAGGGCTCGCCTGATTAGGTCAGACCCACCAAGGGTCACGTCTTTTTCCCCAAAGTCGGCTGTGCCATAGCACGTAACCTAGCCCCAGAGTGGAATCTGTCCCGCTCACGCCCTGTGATCGTGCAAGCATGGCTACAGGCACAGGGAGCCTGGGCCATCTCTGAATTCTGCCTACCACAGACTCGTGTGTCTTGTTCTTCCTGACTTATTCGCGTGGTGTGGTGGAGCCCGACATCCTCCAGCGCCTGGGCGGGACGTCTGTCCCGAGGCCTTGCTTCCAGGTCGGGCCGTGGATGGGCGCTGCAGTCAGCTCCGATATTCCTCCCTGCAGATCCATCTTCCCGCCACTGCTCCATTTGGAACTTCTCAATCTCCTGATGTGCTTTAGCGGTCTCTGACGCGGGTCTTTTTGCCTTCTCTGTGCCTGGCATGTTGAACCTGGAGGTTCACGTGTGAGTTCTGGGAAATTGAGTTCTAGAAGTTTTTTTTTTTTATAATTTCCTCTCCTTGTTTTCTCTTTTCTTTCTGTACTCTTCTTTTTTTGAGACAGGATTTTGCTCTGTCGCTCAGACTAGAGAGTAGTGGCGCCATCACAGCTCACTGCAGCCTCCAACTCCTGGGCTCAAGCTGGGACTATAGGCGTGCACCACCACAACCAGCTACTTCTATTTTTAGTAGAGACGGGGTCTCACTCTTGCTCAGGCTAGTCTCAAACTCCTGAGCTCAAGCAATCCTCCCTCCTTGGCCTCCGTGAGTGCTGGAATTACAGGTGTGACCACCACACACAGCCCTGCAGCCTTTTTTATGTCTGGGTATAATATTTTAAAACTTCCCAAGCTGTTCTTGTCCTCATGTGGTTCTGTCTTGTCAGTCTGGCGAGTTCCTGTCTGGGTGTGGGGTCGGTTTCCTGAGTTTTACGTGCTTTCCTCTTCCCTCCCCGTCTCTTTCCTTTGTGCTGCTTTTTATTTTCCCTATTCTTATTTTGGTTTTTGTCTTTCATGTTGGAAGCTTTCCTCAAATATCCAGCTGCTGTCCTTAGCTGTACGTCCCCTTTAAGAGGCCCTGGAGCTTGTCACTTCCTCTCTGTGCCCAGGCAGGTTGTGCCAGCTGGTGGGCATCACTGTGGCACAGAGACCTAGCCGTTGTGCCCCTCCCGCCCCTGGCCGTGTCTCCCGCTCTGTCCCTGACGCTGAGTAGCACAGGTGCTGGTCTTGCAGCCGAGGGTGCAGGAGGGGGCCGCCCTCTGCTGAGCCTGGGGTTCCTGGCCTGTGGGTATCTCAGGCTCCGTCCCAGGTCCAGGTAGCTGCCGGCTGAGCAGGGTGGGAGAGGAGTGCCATTCCTGCTCCTAGGGCTCCTCCCCCCCGCCGTGGCACCTGATGCCCCCGAGACTCCTGCCGTTCTGGGGAGGGTGGCGTGGCCTTGCGTCCAGCTGGCTGTCTGCTCTGCCAGCTCTTGGCGTTGCCTCTGCAGCTCTGCTGATCCCTGCAGCCACTTGCCGTCTTCTAAAAATTTGTGGCCTCTCTTCTATTTTTGTTTCCTCTGCCATCCTTTTTGTTCTTGTGAATTTCTACCATCTTTATTCCTTTCTTGTCGCATTGGGGGTTCCCAAAGCAGCAGAGACAGGTGCGTATTTCTGGCCTCTGGGCCTTTCTGCACATCTGTGTGGTTCCTCGGAAGCTGTCCCCCTCGCCCCAGCCCTGCTGTAGTCTGTGTGACTGTCGTCCCGTGGCCACCTTCTCCTCCCTCCTTTACCACCACACTTGTGTCCTAAGCGTCACGTCCAGTCTCCTGTCCCTGAGGTCTTGCACAGAATGCTCCAAAATACCCCCAACTTGTTAAGGAGTTTATAGCTTTTGTTCCTAAAGGAAACAGATTCTCTCTCTGCTTAGAGCTTTTTATTCAGTTTACATACATAATCTTGCCTTTTATTGTGCTTATGTTCATTTCTGACTTTCTAATTACTTCTCTGTGCAGAAAAAACAAGACCAGAAAGCTCCAGATCGAGATGCTATCTTCCGAGCCACCGCCAACCTGCCCTCCTACAACATGGACCGGGACGTGGTCCAGACCAACATGCGAGACGTGAGTGTGGCCCCAGCGGAGACGGGGTGCGTGTTGGTCACAGCAGGGTGGGAGCCGCAGAAGCTGGTGAAAGATACACAAGAATTCTTCAATTTTTGCCACTTTTCTATAAATCTAAAATTATTTCACAGTAACGAGTTCGAAAGACATCTAAAGGCAGGACTGAAAGTGTAGATACCACTGGATACCACTGGGAGAGTGTTAAGAGTTTGACCCTGAGTTTGGCAAAAACTCGGAGATAGAAATCTGAACTCTTAAATTATTTTGTATTGGAAAATTCCAAGTTAAAAAAAGCGTTTGCATCACCCACGTGGATGAGCCCAGCGTGCAGGGCACGTGCTGGCCCTCAGCTTTGCCTGATGCCTGTCTGACCTGAGAGCACTGTCCTGAGCCCTGGTTCATCTTAGGAACAGAACTGCCTCAGGGTGTCTTCCAGAGAGTTCCATACTAACCAGAACATGTAGCTCTTCCATAGTGGCCAGCATCTCGTCCCTCCTGGCCTACGTGTCCAGCTCAAAGGTGTGTTTGCCCAGTGTGGTGTTTCGCAGGAAGGCCTAGGCTGGCGTAGAGAGGAGACGGCTGACCCCCATCTCTGGGCCCCGTAACCGGGACCTGTCTAGAGAGAGTCTCTGATCGTGTCCTACCGGCTCCTCCTCTCTTGTTGAGAAGATGGACTGGCTGTGGCAGGTGCTATTGGTGGCGGTCGCGCTTCAGCCAGGCGGCAGTTAGAGAGCCGCAGCCGTGGAGCCCATCGAGTCCGTCCGCTTTCTTCAGCGAGACCGAGAAGGTCTTCTGCCCACATGATACCAGCTGGCCAGACGGTGTCCTCACTGGCTGTGGGACTGAGTGTCATACCGGCACAGAGCGACTGTCCATGGACCTTGCCTCTGTATTGCCAGCTGAGGGGCCCTGCCCGTGGCCTATCTGTGCAAGAAGAGCTGCCTCCCTCCCAGGCCGTGGGTACCGGCTGAGGGGTGCCCTGGGCTATCTGCCAGTCCCGCCCTCCTCAGCCGCTCTCCCCGCTCCTGAAGGAAAGCAGCACAGTTTTGATTCTCACAGGTTTAGAATTCTAGGACAGGGAAGTGGAGTTATAGGTCTAAGTAGGGTTTTTGGATGTTTAAAGAAATGATCTCTTTTTCTTCACTACAGTTCCAGACAGAACTCCGGAAAATATTGGTGTCTCTCATCAAGGTGGCACAGAAGTTGTTAGCCCTGAACCCGGACGCAGTGGAATTGTTTAAGAAGGCAAACGGTACGTGCAGACCCCAGACCCCAGCCGGAGGGATGATTCTGCGTTCACGTCCGGCTGTTTACCCACTGCCCTCGGCACTGCAGCCGGAACATTCTCCACTTGCAGTCCACGTGGGTGGCGGCCCGCTTACGCCATCATTCTCGCTCGTGCACGTGAGCGTGGTAGTTAGTTCGCAGAAACCTTGAGGTTTCAGATACTGCCGAGAGTGTTTGGCGCCCAGGGACGCGCCCCTGACGAGGGTCTGGTCTCTTGTCCGCAGCCATGCTGGACGAGGACGAGGACGAGCGTGTGGACGAAGCTGCTCTGCGGCAGCTCACGGAGATGGGCTTTCCCGAGACCAGGGCCTCCAAGGCCCTTCGGCTGAACCAGTACGTGGGGCTGCCGCCTTCCCTGCCGGGGCGCGGGGCTTAGTCTTGGGGGCTCCCTGCGGGTGACATCCTTTTGCCCCAAATGCTTGGTTTGATTGAATCATTTCTAGTGTGTGTGTGTGTGTGTTTTTAAAGAGCTCCCTTAAATACACGGCCGGAAAGTATTTGGTTGGGGGTTGGGATGTGGAAATCATCCCCCTGTAACTGTTCTTCGGGCCATTGTTTATGAGAATTCGAATCGAGCCTGTTCACAGCAGGGCTGGTGACCCTGAACAGTCTTCCTTAGGGTCCTATTTATAATTACTTCAGCGTGCAGATCTAAAATGGATAATCCATACACCATGTTCCTTTGTGCTGCGGACCTGAACTTGAGTTGTGCTCCTCCGAGTCTCGTCCCCTTCCTCAGCACGTGGGTTTCTGTGTTCTGCCCAGGGGCGTGGGTTGCTGGAGGCAAGACCAGAGTGCCAGCCATCCCTGCAGAGAAGCCACTGACATGGAAGGGCCTTTTCCTGGGCATGTGCAGGAAGTGCATGGTCAGGTCACCCGGGATGTTGGCAAGAGCCTCTTGTTGCCTTTCAGCATGTCGGTGCCCCAGGCCATGGAGTGGCTCATCGAGCATGCTGAGGACCCGGCCATCGACACGCCCCTCCCAGGCCAGGACTCACCTGAAGCTGCGGGGGCCACGGCAGGCACCTCCGAGGCTGCTGCTGGAACTAGCACAGACGATGAGGAGGCCAGAGATGAACTAACGGAGATCTTCAAGAAGATTCGGAGGAAAAGGGAATTTCGGGCTGACGCTCGGGTATGTGTTGTTGGACCTGTCACCAGGTAGAGTCGCCCTGCCTTCACTTGGGGCTGCTCTGTGTAAAGGAAGCTGGGGGTCCCCCAGCTGGGCCAGCTCCTGTCCTGGAGAAAGCCAACAGGGTCGTTTGCAGATAGGCCTGGGTAGGGGGGCCTCAGTTCCCAGGTTCACCTATAAGTTATCCTCTCTTCAGTCCCGGTGTCTGGATTTCCTCTCAGTAGCCTCAGTCGTTCATCAACATGTCTGTCATCTTTTGAAACACTCAAAATTTTCAAGTTCCTGTTCACATTGCAAGTGTCCATGAGCTGCACCCGTTGCTGCAGCCGCTCTATGGGTTTGGCAGGGGGCACTGACCGCCCGGAGAGCTGCAGGGCAACCGGGGAGGGGGGCTGCCTCGTGAGCGGAAGCGCTGGTCAGGCGGCTGTCTCGTCGCTCTGCCATCGGTAGCGTCCAGGGACCTAAGCGGCCAGGAGAGCTCTGGCCGCACCTGGGCAGCTGACGTCCGGGCACGTAGTTTCATGGCCCTCCCTAGCGCCACCTCATGAGTGCCATTTCTGTGTCTCCTGTTCTTTCTTTGCTGTCCTGTTTTTCGCTTAGGGTTTTAATTCCTCCTCTGACATTTTAAATTGTTCAGACGTGCTCACGTTTCCTTCCAGGTCCCAGATCTGTTTGCTCAGGGTGCTCATTGCAAGTGCGCTCCTGATTCTGGTGTGGCACAGGTGTTTTTTCATCTTGGTCTCACCTGTGCAGCGTGTGTTTTCCGTGGGAATCGCAAGTAGCCTGCCCGCTGAGGTTCACCGGGATGATTCTGAGTTTGCTTCCGCCAGGGCTGCGCAGGACCCCCAGCCAGGGGGCCTGGCCTCCACCCCACAGTGCAGCCCCGAGGCTCCGAGGCTGTGATTCTTCCCTACATGGGAAGATCAGACTCAGACAGCTCTTTCCTAGTGCTTTTGCCCGTCCTTTCGGGGCCCTGCTTTGTAAGTGAGCGTCTCGGCTCCCAGCCCCCTGCTCGTGTGGCCCACGGTCCACTTGCTGTGTGTGAGGCGCCTCCCGCCATCCAGGGCTGGTTTCCGTCCTCTGTCTCCACCTCTGCGGCTGCCCTTGCTCGTGAGTTGAGCTGTGTGTTGGAAAGTGCTTTCACCCTACTGAACCCAGCGGTTCTTGGTTTGCCAGGAAGTTCATCTTGTCTGAATCTTCTGGGGGCAAGTCCATGTCTGCTCCTAGATGCCTGTGGGGACGGAGCAGCTGCTCCGCCTTCCTGGTCTGAGTCCTGTGTGTGGTCCCTGTGTGGTTGCTGGTTTATAGTCCTTTTTGCCTCTGAGCCCTTTGCTGTTAGATACGGATGTTCACGCTCGGTCCCCACCTGCTCATCCACCTAGGATACTTCACTGCTGTCCTTCCCGTCTCCTGAGTTAGACAGCTTCACGGAAAGTCTTCTTTGGTGACAGTTGCCATAGAGTTGTCAGGGCTCGAGGGCCCAGCATATCAGCCCTGCTCCTGCCCTTTCATTTTGTGTGCCAGTTGTGGACCAGGCAGCGTCCCATGAGGATCAAGATGTTACCGGGTCCCGGGGAAAGGACGGTGGGAGGGCAGGGCTGGGACTTGGGACCACACAGCTTTCTGCTGCCTCCCCCTACTCGCCCCTGGCTGTGGACAGGACACTGCGCAGGAGGTGCAGGCCCCCAGCCCTCGAGCGCAGGGACCCCCCCACTGCCACCGTGAGAAAGCTCTCGCAGGCAGGGAGGGGTGGGGCTGCCAGAGGGTCACCTCGGAAGTCCTGGTTCAGAGTAGACAGGAGGAGAGAGGATGGTTTCTTTGAAGCCAACAAAAAGGCCGTCCTGTCCCTGAGTTCGGCAGTAGTTTCCTGGCTGTGTCATGCGACTCTGGCATCGCAGTGCTTTGCGGTGGGCCTTCTCCCAGCACTCACTGTCGGAGGCCTGGAGTTGGGCCGTGGCCCAGGAAGGCAAGTGAGATGGACCACGAGCAAAAGTGTGGACTTGTGAACTCAGCAGCCTCCTGCTGCCCCCTGAGAGGTCTTTCCCGCGGGGTTCCCTTGGAGACCTCTGATGGGCCAGCCCAGACTGGGCATGTGTGAAAGTGGGTGTCCTGACCACGTGAGAGGCGCCCGAGAGCTGTGTGGGCCGCGGAGTCAGACTAGGTAACCCCTTCGAGAGAACCGAGAAAGCGGGGAGAGGACCCTACGGCTTCCAGGGAGCGGGATTTGACCTTCCAAGGATTATGAGATGCTTTTTAAAACTTGATGAAAGCCTTATAATTTTTTGCAGCATTGACCTTTTTAAACGTTGTGTTATGAAAGTCCTTTGTAAAGTGAAGGATTGTCTTGTTACACGATTTTGTCCTGAAAATGTGTATCCTTCCCCCAACACACCGAAGGTTGGGCCATTGTTTGCTCTAAGAATTAGGGTATGTTTATACTTGTAGCCTAAGTTCTTTCAAATATTAAAAGTTTAAAAATTTTTAGTTTCTGTTTTCCAAGATAAAGTCTGAATAAAACCTCCTTTGTCTACAAATACTACGAATTTATGTCTTCATGTCAATCAGGTTCACTGGCGTGACCTTTCTCTGAGGCTACTGGTGCCTGGGCAGCAGGCCCTCAGGGGTAGATCCATGCGCAGTTTCATCCGCCCGGGCGGCAGGACAGACCTGAGAGGGTTTGCAGCGGGCCTGGCTGCGCACGTCCACGCGAGCGCTGCCCACCCCAGCCTGTGGTCCCCACAGACGAGCCTGGTCCTGCTAACTATGGCCACTTCCTACACCCCCTTGGCTTCAGGATGTTGGAAACTAAGAAATGTTTTGGTAAAGCTGTAAGGAAAGAGATCCTGGAAGTGGAAAACCCCATGGCAGTATCTTAGAGCCCCTTCTGCTAAGATGCTGTTAATGAAAAGTGGCTCCACGCGGGGACCTGGTGCCGCCGTCTGCGAGCTGGGTCTGTAACAGGCTGTTGGTTCTCGCAGGCGGTGGTTTCCCTGATGGAGATGGGCTTCGACGAAAAGGAGGTGCTGGACGCCCTCCGGGTGAACAACAACCAGCAGAACGCGGCTGTGAGTAGCAGGCGGGCCGGGTGACGTTTCCCCACCTCCCCGGGTGTGCTGTGCTGTGCGGAGAGTCCCCCGCTTGCTGCCAGTCACGTTGCAGTTCACATGAAACAGTGGGGTAGATGTTTCCAGGAATATAAAATTTTGAAAATACTGAGAAAATTCTGGGCTTCGCTTTTCTAAAAACAGTGTCTTATTTGTACATATTCTATGGGTGAGTGTGTAATTTGTTAATTTATTAAACAGACTCCAATTGATTCCCTTTCTGTAAACACATGCCGACTGTTGACAGAGGCTCTGCCCAGAGAGGGGCTCCATGGCGGGCCGACGACATCTCCACTGGCTCGTTTGAGCATCGATGGCCCAAACAGCTAAGCTAGCGATGACCCGTCTGTGTGTCCAGACATCTCCAGACCCTTTGGCTGTGACAGGAGCTTAGCCATGCTGGGTTTCTTCCCCGGAACAAAGCCGGGCGTTTGGTGTATTTGTTAATTACCCAACACTTCCGGGAGGGCCACGTTGGCACCCCCATGGGTGGCAGTGGTCAGGCTGCGCTGCAACGCCGGGGTCTGGAGAGAAACCCAGACCGGTACCTACTTCTCCCTGCAGCCTGGCGTAACAGGGACCGGCTTTGTTTTAGAATAAAGTCCCTTACAGTTAGAGCAGCCTTGGGGACTTGCCAGGGACTCACAGAAAGGTCCCGGTGTTTGATGCTGATGGTGTCCTGACAGGGAACTAACGGCAGCTCTGACGCTCTTGGCTTTGCAGTGCGAGTGGCTGCTGGGGGACCGGAAGCCCTCCCCCGAGGAGCTGGACAAGGGCATCGACCCCGACAGCCCTCTCTTCCAGGCCATCCTGGATAACCCCGTGGTGCAGCTGGGTCTGACCAACCCTAAGACACTGCTAGGTACGTGTGCCGTCTTTACCTAACTCGGGGGGGGGGGGG
>VBSM01003072.1:31446-49514 GCA_008086735.1 Cheirogaleus medius
GGGCGGGCGCGGGCCGGCAGGCAGCGCCCACTGCGCCTGCGCGAGGTCGCGGCGCTGCGCGCGCTCCCGCCCGTTGGCAGCCGCCTCAGCCACCGCCGCCTCCCGGGGCCGCGCACGCGTAGCCGCCGCCCCCGGCCCGCGCCCGCCCGCCGCCGCCTCGCTGGGTCGCGGCTCGGCGCCTCCTCGGCCCCGCTCGGCCCGCAGCATGCAGCGGCAGTCGCGGCGGCGGCGGCGGCGGCTGTGAGGTGAGGCGGGTCCGCGCGGCCGCCCCCGCCCGCGCGCCGGCTGCGGGGCCGCGGGGCCTCGGGGCGCACCGGGCCCGGCGTGAGGGGCGGCGGCGCCTTTGTGGAGGCCGCGCCGCGGCCCTTTGTCTGCGGACGGTGACGCGGGCGCCGGGCCGCGAGGCCGCGGGAAGATGGAGGCCCCGCCGGACGGCGCCGCCGACCTCGTGCCGCTGGACCGCTACGACGCGGCGCGCGCCAAGATCGCCGCCAACCTGCAGTGGCTCTGCGCCAAGGCCTACGGCCGAGGTGGGCCGGCGGGCCTGTGCGCCGGGCCGGCCGGGCGGGCGGTGCGACCCCGGCGGGCGGTGCGGGCGGAGCGGGCCGGGCGGGCGGTGCGACCCCGGCGGGCGGTGCGGGCCGAGCGGGCGGGTACGACCCCGGCGGGCGGGCGGTGCGGGCGGAGCGGGCCGGGCGGGTCCTGCCGGGAGCCCGCGCCGCTGCTCGGCAGGTGGGAAGGTGCGGGGAGGCCCGCGCGGCTCGGGGGCGGTGGCCGCGGCGGGGGGCGGCTGGGCAGGTGCGGGCGGCGGGCGGGGTGGCACCCGCGACCCCGAGCGAGGGCTCGTTCGTTACGAATTTTGACACAACACACGGGCTGTTGAATTCCCCAACCAGAAATCGCGCATTACACGGACTGCGCCCAGTCGTAGGGAGCCCCGCTGGTTAGTCCCCGTGTTGGAGAACGGGGTAGCCTCGTCGCTGCGTCCAGTTGGCGAGGCCCTGATGTGCTTAGAGGACTAAGACGGTCCTGGTTCGTGCTCTGGGAACTTTACGGACCTAGTGGTTCGGGTAATCGGTTGACTTCTTTATTAATTTCAGGCGCTTTGTTTCAGGCGCAAAGTTAAGGGTTAATACTTGTCATCCTCTTTTAATTTGACGAATCCTTAAACAATTGTCTTCATTCTGGCGAAAATAGTACTCTTTCTAGAGTGAGACTGAAGAGGAGAGAACCTTTTCGGAAGAGTTCAGTTGACCGGTTTCGAGAACTTGCTGAGCAGGCGTTTCCCGTAGACAGCGGCCTGTGCCCCAGCTAGACCCAGTTAGTCATAAGGACAAACACGTTTTGTAAGTTTTAGGGATTAAACACATTGCTTTACTTTAAACCGGTTTTTGTAGGGTGTAAGTAGTTAGGGAATAATTTTTTCTTTAACAATCCTTGCTTACTGGCTCAATTGAGCTTTGTTTAGCTTTGGCATAGTAGTGATGGAGAAACACTGCTACACGATTTTTTAAAAATGGAATTGATAAAAACAATATATGTATAATTTTTGAGTCAAGGGTACAGAATAAAACTAGACCCAAGAATTGGGATCTGGCAGTGGGTCCCTGTTAACCTTTGCAGGCTGCAGTCCCCCTGCCCCAGCACCTCACTCTTGTGTTGGCCATTGTTTCGCTTTTCTTTGTGTTTCACCACATGTGTTTGCATCACTAAACCATGTTGTTGTTGTTTTTTTTTTTTTTTTTTTTTTTTTTTTTTTTTTTTTTTTTTTTTTGCACCTTTCCTAGTGATATCCTTTCCGAGACTTGCTTTTGTTATTCCGTGGTGCCCCTTTGGGTTCTCCCAGCTTCATGCTGACTCCCCTGCGCTCTTCTCCACGGCTGTGTGGGGTTAGCCTTTCCACTGCAGCTGCACAGGGGCGCTGGCTGGGTCCGCTGGCCTTTGCTCTGGAACCTGGTGCATTCTCTGCATGGTTTCACTCCTGGGTGTGGTTTTAGGTTTTACATATGGAAAGGGCTGAGGGCCCTAGTAGTGGTTGTTAGATAGACTCAAATTCTGTAGTTACTTGCTTTCCAGTTTCTGTAGCGAGGTGAATCCATTTTTATTTTGTTGCATTTGGCTTTGGCACTCAGTGTGGGATTTGTCAGCTATCTAGAAATAATGTGTGTCTCAGTGTCAGTACTGGGTTAGTCCGGTTTTATTTCCAGTACCAGGATTACTCTTTAGTACTTGTTGACTCATCAGATGATAAATTCAAAATCGGATACCAAAATGGTTTAAAGTTTTGGAATTGCTAAAAGGTGGTTATTTAAAGACTAGAAACATGAGCAGGAACTGAGATCAGGTACTTCCTTAGGATCTGAGACTGGAGTGCACCTTGCTATTTATTGTTGACAGTGCCTCTGCCAGCAGTGTGCACATCAAACGTTGATTTTAGGAGGTCTGGTTTTCATTCATTTTTGCCAGATGAGAAGACTTTTCCATTCTATACCTTGCTTCAGAAGGGGTGAGCAGGTGTAATTTTTAAAAAATAAGGATCTTTCTTTAAATTCACAAATCCACATGACCAAAAATATTTGCCTCAGCTCAGCTGACGTGATTTATGTTGTCATGAGGGTTAGCCCGGTCTGGGGTTTGCTGCTACCCAGTGTGTAGTTGTGTCTTTTGGGTGACTGGGTGGGGGAGGGGGTTTTGGCAAACTCTTTTCCTAATCCAGGAGCATATTCTTTGTTTCCTCTTTTGGATATCTCCTTGCAGCTCTCCAGATTTTTTTTCCCTTATTTTTAATTTTTTGGAGATAGTCTTCCTCTGTCACACGTGCTGGATGGCGTCGTCATAGCTCACTGCTGCCTCAAACTCCTGGGCTCCAGGGATCCTCCTGCTGAATGGCTGGGACTATAGGCAACCACTTCTGGCTTGCTTGTTTATTTATTTATTTATTTCTAGAGACGGAGTCATGCTATGTTGCCCAAGCTGGTCTTGAACTCCTGACCTCAAGTGGTCCTCCCTACTTGGCCTCCCAAAGTGCTGGGATTACAGGTGTGAGCCACCGAGCCCGGCCACCTCTCCAACTTAGTTTTCAGTTAATTAGAAATGGTTCTTTCAGTCTGGATACCTTAATCATAAATCAGTTTTTGGGATGTATGTGTGTGAAAGTGGCTTAAATATTTTACTGTTTTGCAGGTCTGTAGGTTGCTGAATAAAACCAAATGGTTTTCCATTTGTATGAGAATTGAATTGAAAGCGTGCTGAAACTCTAAGGCTAGGTGCGTTGAGGCTGCCTTCTTGTTTTGTGTTTGCCTTTCGGGATTCTGGGTGTCTCTGCCATTTGTAGTGAGCGGGTAGGCTCTGGAGGGCTTACCCTTGGCCAGGCCTTGTGGCATATGGCTGTGAAGAAACATTTCCTCCAGTTTTATTTGTCTTTGGTGCCACAGCCAAGAGCTGTGGGCTGTCTTATGTTTTTATTTTTAGATCCCTCTCCCTTTTTTTGGTAACTCTCTTGTTTCATTGACAGTGTTTTAATTAATTTTTAGAAATAATTTATTGGACTTGTTGAAAATTGTTTATTTAAAAGTGTCTGCAAGAAGGAGCAGAACCTACTTAGCTGCAAGATTTTGTGGTGACATTTGGGTGAAAGTTCTAATAAATTGGTAAAAGAGTTTAAAGGGGTGACTTAAGTTCTGTTCATTCTGCAGAATAGAGCCAGTGTCCTGTCCACTGTGCATTTCACACGTGCCCTCCTCAGGAGACTCAAAGGGGGCAGTGTAGGGAGTGATAGCTTTTGTTCTCTCTCAAGGACAATGTTAAAAAAAAAACCCAGGGAAAGTACTAGAAGACATTCAACTATTTGCAATAATGTTGTTATGTAGCTCAGTGGAAACCAAGTTGTCTCTTTGCCCAGGTGGCTGAGTTGCCCTGAATCCTAGGGCACTGGGTAGGAGCACAGGGTTGCCAAGTTCAACCTTCTGTGCTGGAGAGAGTCCACATGGGGCTGCCCAGAGTCTCACTGCTGGCCAGGAAGTGCCATGTCTCCTCCTCCCTCTCTTACTCTGTTCCCTACACTCAGTCTGGAGTAATTTACACTACTGATTTGGAGACATTGTTATGGAATAAGAAATCGGTGTGAGGACATTGTGGCCTGTGAGGCCTGAGTTTTAGTCCCCACTTAAGGGCTACCTGTACTAGATCTACTGCCAGCTGTTTCATTATGTAGACAAGAATAGTTCAGACTCTGGTTTGCTTAATTGGTATTATGAGCAAAACCTCTTCATAATCAACTCCAGGGGGTGGCCATATTGTTTTGTTATAGTGATGCTTGGCTAAAATTAATTCTGTGCTCAGAACCCCTTTTCAGCTCCAGAGCTGGTCATGAAACCTCCAAAGCTCCCTGGATTGGCCGAGGCTCCTGACGACGGCATGCCTTATTCATTTTTCAGTTTCATAAGAATATTGCTAAGGGTTTTTTTGGCAATGATTTTCTTCAGATTATTGGTTTATGAATTTAGGTTGTATTTTTAACTAGTCTTTTGTTGTTCTTGGCAAGAGATTTGGATGTTTCTGAGGTGGGAGGTTACAGAGAAACTTCAGATGTTCATTGAGCACCTGTTAGGTGGCACTAGATACTGTGGGGGTCGCTGGTGGGTCTTGGTGACATGCCCTTTCCTCTACATAGGTCTCCTGAGGACCCACTGCAGTCCTCTCTGTGAGGCAGGGATTATGGGTGTCCTGCTCAATGCCTTGTCCGCAGTACAGAGTGCTCAGTACTGGCTGAATGGATAAAAGTGTTTGAAACACCTTTGAAACAGGTGGAGTAGAAAGATGTGTTTTATAACTCTGTTTTGGTGGCCATAAATGGATGAATCTATATTTCTAAAGATAGATCAGTTTGTACTGTTCTCTTTCCTGTCCTGTGCCACAAATTAAACATTAGCCCAAAGATCATAAATCCATCTTTAGGTTTAGATTGTTATAATCCTTTAAATTTGAGCGACACTCTTCAGAATGTTAACTATGCACATTTTCTCCAAAGAGCCCTTAATATTTTCTTGTTACAGCATTTATTCCCCTAATAGGTCATAGGCTTCTCTTGCTACTAATTTTTTTTTTTGGTGGCCATATCAGCATTATATGTACCAGTGGCATTTTTTACTCCCTGATTGAACTATAGAAAAACTCAGATTGCTGTCATTTTTGATCTAGTCATTTTTGATTTAGTCTGAGGGTGGCCAGGATACAGGCAATATCAAACGGCTACCATGTGCATAAATTTTTTTTTTTTTTTTTACGTTATAGGCAATACAAAGGCAGGGAGAATTTTATGTTGCCATCTCTTTTGTTGTTTAAAATCTCCATGAAATATTGGCATACACAAGGGAAAATGAACTAATGCAATGGTTAAAGAATGACTGTGTGACATCACTATAGAGCTGCTGGCTGAGCAGATGGAAACCACAGTGTCTGGTGCTGCAGAGACGGAGGGGCTGCTGTGGGTCGAAGTCCTTGGGCCGCTTTGTGGGCCATAGGCTTTGAGGGATGGATAAGGTTTGGGTAGGTCCCAAGAGCAGAGAGTCACTTGGCCACAGCACTGTGCAGAGGAGAAATGTTTTCAGGTGTTCTGATTAGATTAACCTCGTTGAGGCAGAGGATTTGTGGACTGAAATAGTAGGTGATTAGTTTGGAAACTAGTCTGAGGCCAGATTGTTTACGGTGTTCATGCTGGCAGGGGATTTCTTTGTGTGTGCCTGGAAAGGTTTTTTAAGCAGGGGAGTGGCATGGTGAGGGAGCAAGCCTGGGAAGATGTTTTTAGCAGGTTGGAGTGGGGAGAGGCCATAGACAGCCACAACATCTGAGCTGATGATGTTTAGGCTTGAAGAGCCAAGGACTTGCCTTGATTGTTTGCAGTGGGAATGAAAAGGGTAGGTTGAGCCAACAGATATCATAAAAGCAGAATCCACAGAACTGGATTGGTTGACAGACATGGGAGTTGGCCATGGGTGAGTTACAGTCACCTGGACTGCATGGGGAGCCTGAGCATGGTAGCAGTGGTACCCTTGATGGGGATATTTATAGTCTTTATTTCATGGAGTTTTCTGCTTTCATGGATTTTGTTATCACATACAGAAAGATGATCTTTGAATTTTTTTATTTTTGGAGACAGTGTCTCACTGTGTTGCCCAGTCTGGAGTGCAGTGGCGTCATCATAGTTCACTGCAGCCTGGAACTCCTGTGCTTAAGCGATCCTCCTGCCTCAGCCTTCCTAGTAGCTGGGACTATAGGCCACGACACCATGCTGGGCTGGTGGTCTTTGAGTTTTTATTTCTATTTTTTACTTCTTTCCTGAGCTCCCTCCTAGCTCTCTTTTTTTCACACTAGTTCACTGTCCCCCAGTCACTTCTAACTCAACTAGTCAAAATTGAATTTACATCAGCTCAGTTGAGTATGGTGTTGTGAACAGTGGAGTCCTTAGCGTGCTTCTCGGCAAATAGCGACAGAAATGGGCACATACACAAAACCTGTAATGAGAGGCTGAGGAGGCTGGTGCTTTATTTAGAGAAGGGCAGAAGTTACTGGCAGAACAGGTGAGGGAGGGAAAGAGACTCCTCTGAGGGAATTTGGAATGTTCCATCCAGGGGTCGGAACCTGGGGCCTCATGTAGGAGCCATATCTGCCTTTTGGATCCTTGAGTGCAGCATTTTGACTGAATCCAAACCTCACAGAACAAATCCTTTTAACAAAGGGCTGCACTCGGGGTTCCGGAGGGCCACATGTGGCCTTGAGGCTGCAGGTTCCCCACTGGGAAACAGAGGAGCATGTACAAGGAGGGGCTGGAGGCGAGAGTGGTAGCCGTGTGTTCCACGTGTCCGGTGGAGTGTGAGTGCAGTGCAGTTGGAAGGTGAGATCAGATTGGAAAAATTACCGAGGGCCACACAGTGCAGTGCTTTGAATAGCTGATAATAGACTGGCGTTTTGCTCTGTGTGAATTGGGGAGTCCTTGGCGGTTTTGGAGGAGGGAAGAGATGTATGAAATCTGGGATTTTCAGAGCAGTCTCTGCTAGGGTGCAGTGGTAGTGGCCATTGTGGGGTATAAAGTAAAGACTTTTATTTGGAATCTTTGAGAAAACTGCCTTTTCAGAGTTATAGTTAACACACAGTAAAACAGACACATTTTAAGAGTACAGTTTGATGAGTTTAAACAAATGTGTGCTACTGGACCGGAACCTCCATGCCCCTTCCCAGGGAGCTGCCCAGGGCTTCCTGGCACGCTGCCCATCCCCGCACGCGGGCCGGCTTTCCAGAGTTCCCTGTGTGTCTGGTCACGTGGTCAGGACTGTCAGGACTGTGCATCCTGCTTCCTTCATTCAGCATGGTATTTGTGACATTATCTGTGTTGCACAGGGTATTTTTTTTGCTTAGTATTCCGTTGTATGGGTAGCCCACATTTGTTTCTGCATCATCTGTTGATGATTATTTGGGTTGTTTCCAGTTTGGGGCTATTATGTATAAAGCTGCTGTGCACATTCATTTGCGTGGACAGATGTTTTCATTTATCTTAAATAGCTGGACATAGAATTACTGGGTTATGAGATAAAAGTGTATTTAACTTTATGAGAGTGCCCAGTTGTTGAGCAGAGTCACTGTCTGTCTGTACCAGCAGCGGGTGAGAGTCCCCGTGGCTCTGCGTCTGCCGGTGTTGGATGTTGCCGTGCTTTTTAATTCTGGTCGTTCAAGGGGACGGGTTGTGCTGTTTTACTAGGGTTTTAGTATGCATTTCCCTGATGACTAATCATGAGCATTTTTTATATGCTTATTGTCCATCTTCTGTGAAGTATCTTTTAAAATCTTTGGCCAATTTAAAAAATTAAAATTTTTAATTTTATTTATTTATTTTAGCCAGTCAAATTTAGCAGTGGGGGGTTGAATACCAACTTTAGTAACACTAATGTTAAAAAATGAAATTTTTATTTTAAGATAATGGTATATTAACGTGCAGTTGTAAGAAATACTACAGAGAGTGGTCCTGGGTACCCTTTACTCAGTTTCCCCAATGGTGGCTTCTTATAAAACTACAGCATAACATTATACCAGGATATTGACTTTTATATAATCTAGGAACAGAAAATTCCATCCTTATAAGGAGTTCTTTTATAGCCACACCTGCCTCACTCCTCCTGCTTGCTTTTGGTTTATTTTGCTCTTCTTATTCTAGTTTCTTGAGCTAGGAACTTATATTATTGATTTGAGACCTTTCTTCTCTCTTTCATTCTTTTTTTTTTTTAGAGACAGGATCTTGCTCTGTTGCCCAGGCTGGAGTACAGGGGCATGATCACAGTTCACTGCAGCCTCGAACTCTTGGGCTCAAGTGATCTGATCCTCCTGCCTTAGTCTACTGAGCAGCTAGGACAACAGGTGTGTGCCACCACATCTTACCTTTGTAGAGATGGGTCTCATTGTGTCGCCTAGTCTGGTCGTGAACTCCTGGCCTCAAGTGTTCCTCTTGCCATGGCCTCTCAAAGTGTGGGGATTACAGGTGTGGGCCACTGTTCAGGACCCATTTCCTCTTTTCTCATGTAAGCCTTTAGTGCTATAAATTTCCCTCCCAGTACTGCCTTAGCTGCATCTCACACTCATGTGTTGTCATTTCATTTTCATTCAGTTGTATGTATTTTTTTAAAAAAATTTTCTTTGATACTTCCTCTTTGACCTAGTCTATTTGGGCTGCTATAACAAAATACAGTAGTCCATCCTTATCAGTTACCTGTGGTCAACTGCCATCTGAATGTGTTACTTGGAAAATTCCAGAAATAAACAATTCATAAGTTTTAAATTGTATGCTGTTGTGAGTAGCATGATGAAATCTCGTGCCATCCTGCCTGGGACGTGAATCACCTCTTTGTCCAGGGTATCCTCTCTGTGTAGCTAACCGCCCTCCATCTCTGGATCCTCCTTCTGATGTGCCCTCAGGTCAGTAGTAGCCTAAGGCTGCGTCACAGTCTGTGTCCTTCACCTCACTTCCTCTCATCACACAGACAGTTTGTCACCGCATGTCCTCTCAACCGTTGGGTACAGTGCAATAAGATGTTTAGAGAGTCAGCGAGAGAGCACGTTCACATAATTTTAATCACAGCATGTTATTCTATTTTATTATTGTTAATCTCTTACTGTGCCTGATTTATAAATTAAACTGAAGCGTAGGTTATATAAGTGTAGGAAAAAAGTAAAGTATATGTAGAGTTTGGTACTGTATTTTCATTTCAGGCTTCCACTGAGGGTCTTGGGATGTGTCCCCTGGGGATAAGCAGGGACTACTGTGTCTTAGACTGGGTAATTTATAAATGACAGAAATTTCTTGCTCACAGTTCTGGAGCCTGGGAAGTCTGAGGTTAAGGTACCAGCAGATTTGTTTTCTGGTAGGGGCCTATTCCTCATAGATGGTGCCTTCTCCTATATGTTTCCTCCCACAGTGAAGAGGACAAACAGGTTCCCACAAGCCTCTTTGTAAGGGCACTGACCTCATTCCTGGGGGCGGGGCTCTCAAGACCTAATCACCTCCTAAAGGCCCTACCTCTTGATACCCCCACAGTGGGGATTAGGTTTCCGCATGGGTTTTGGAGGGACACATACATTCAGACTATAGCACTCAAGAATTATTTAGAAGTGTAATTTCCAAGTGTTTATAGAGAATTTCCTGTTTTGTCGTTTTATTTCTAGTATGATCTCATTATGGTAAGATAACTCATGATGCATACTCTGATTTCTGTTCTTTTATACTTGTTAATATTTGTTTTATAGACTATGATTGATACGGTCTGTTTGGTGAACATTCCACAGGCATTTGGAAAAAATGAGTATTGTGTTTGGTGGAGTGTTCTGTGCATGTCAGATCCTTTTGGTGGTTTGTGCTGTGGAGATTTATAACCTTGTTGATTTTATGTCTAGTGATTCTCTTAATTGCTGATTAGACGGTGTTGAAGTCTCTAACTCTGTTTGTAGATTTGTCTGTTTCTTTTTTCAGCTCTCGTTAATTTTTTTCATGTATTTTGAGGCTCTGTAGTTTGGTGCATACATATTTGGATTTTAAGGTCTTCCAGGTGGATTGTTCTCTGTAATGTCCCTCTTTGTCTCTAGTAATTTTCTTCCTACTTTATTAGATATTAATATAACTCTTCCTGCTTTATTAAGAAATACTTGCATGGTATATCTTTTTTTTTTTTTTTTCTTAGAGACGGGGTCTCGCTCTTGGTCAGGCTGGTTTCGAACTCCTGACCTTGAGCTATCCACCCGCCTCGGCCTCCCAGAGTGCTAGGATTACAGGCGTGAGCCACCGCGCCCGGCCCATGGTATATCTTTTTGCATCTTTTACTTTTTAACCTACTTAAAGTCATTGAATTTGAAGTGAGATTCTTATACAGAACATGTAGCTGTGTTGTTTTTTCGAATTCCTGACCTTGAGCAATCCTCCCGCCTCGGCCTCCCAGAGTGGTAGGATTACTGGCTTGAGCCACCGAACCCGGCCTAAATTGTGTTGTTTTTTAATCCACTCTGCCAATCATCTGTCTTTTAATTGGTATATTTAGAGTATTTACATTTAATGTAATTGTTGATATGTTAGGACTTAAGTCTGACATTTTATTGTTTGTTGTTGGTTTCCTCTCTTTCTTGTATCTGTTTCTCTTTTTTTACCTTCCTGTTGGTTACTTGACCATTTTTTAGGATTTCATCTTGATTTATTTATGTTGTTTTTGGGTACATTTCGTTGTATAGTTTCTTAGTGGTTGCTCTGGGTATCATGATATACTTACAGCAGTTTATTGTTAGCAAGTTTTATTGTTTTGAGTGAGGTGTGGAAACCTTTTTTCCATTTAGGTCCCTTTACCTTCCCTCCTTTTAAATACCATTGTCTTGAATGTCTGACGATGTTTTCATCATATGTAGCTTAAACTCATAAAGAGGGTAGTCTGTTTTATTTACTCATATTACTCATATCTTTCCATTATTTTTTCTTCCTAATGCTCCAAGATTCCTTCTTTTATTTTCTTTGTTTTCTTTCTTTAGCCATTTTTTATTTTTTAGAGATATTTTCTTTTTTTAATTCTGTTTTCCTTCATCTGAGAATGTCTTTGTTTCCCCTTCATTTCTTAGGGATAGTTTCACCAGAGATGGAATTTGTGGTTGATAGTTCTTTTCCTTCAGCACTTGAAAAAATGTGCCACTTCCCTCTGGCCTCCAGGCTTTAGCCAGGAATCCACTGTTGTTCCCTGTGTGTTGTGCCAGTTCTCTTTGGCTGCTTCAAAATATTTCCTTTGTCTTTAGTTTTAGAAGTTTGATTGTGATGTGTCTTGGCATGGATTTCTCCGGATTTATCTTATTTGGGGTCACTCAGTTTCTTAAAATCTGTTTGGTTCATTTGTATCATTCACTATATTTGGGAAGTTCTCAGCTGTTAGTTCTTCAAATACTCTTTCAGCCACATTCTTTTCTAGGACTCCAGGGATACAGCAGGTCTTTTGTTGTTCTCCCACAGGTCTCTGAGGCTCTGATCTTTTTTTTTTCTCTGTTGTATTTTCTGTCTGTCATTCAGAGTGGGTAAAATCTATTGATCTGACCTCAAGTTCAGTGATTCCTCTCCTTTGTTTTCTCCACTTTTCTGTTGAGCCCATCCAGTGAGTTTCAAATGTCTGTTACCATATTTTTCAGTTCTGTAATTGGTTCTCGTTATAACTTCTCTTTCCTGAAATTTTCTAGTTTTGTTTCAAGACAATTTGTAATTACTTGTGGAATCATTTCATGATAGTTCTTTAAAATCCTTGTCACATAATTCCAACATTTGATTCATTTTGGTGTTTGTGCCAGTTGATTTTGTGTGTGTGGAGATAGGATCTCACTGTGTTGCCCAAGCTGGACTGCAGTGGAGTGATCACAGCTCACTGCAGCTTCAAACTCCTGGCCTCAAGTGATCCTCCTGCCTCAGCCTTCCAAAGTGCTGGGATTACAGGCACGAGCCACCGTGACTGACTGTCTTTTCTTGTTAAGGTAGTAATTTTTTATTGTTTCCTGATCATTTTGGCTATTGTGTTAGGAGACTCTGGGTACTTTAGAAGTTTATTTTAGCAGTCACCCTGTTGTGGTTTGGCATGCGGGCTTTGGCCTACTTTGGTGGGCTGTGGTTCCAGTGACAGTCTAGCATTCAGAGCTTCTGTGGTGCTATTTTAGTTGGCTTGATTTATTCGTTGCCTCTGGGGCTCCCACTGGTCCCTGCTGATGTTGCTTGAGGGCAGAAGGGACCTCCCCAGGCTGGGCAGCCTGGTGCCTCTGGGTGGAGGTGGGATTCTTTGCCAGTGGGACACAGAGCTTCCTGGGCTGGGTGTTGTGGCTGCCACCCCTTGCCTCTGAGGGATGGAGTGAGTTTCCCAGCCAGGTACTTGTAGCATGATTCCCTTTGCTGGTGCCCCCAGCTGCACCATGTCTGAGTCTGCCTGCTGGATTCACCTGGCTCAAGGTGTCTGGTTTGGGAGGGAGTGAGTCTTAGGCCCAGTGGGAATAGAAAGTGCTACTATGTTGGGCATTTTTTTGTGGTAGCATCTCTTCCTGTGCCCCTGGCTACTTACTGTTAGTGGGGTTTCTTCCTGCTGGGAAGTTCTGCTGGGCTCACCTGGTGTTGTAGGCGGGACTCCTGTGTGACCCGGACAGGAATGAGCATACCTGGATTGCTTTAGTCTGTCTGTCGGGAGGGTGCTAAGATGCCTTGTCTTCAGTCCTGGGCCTCAAAACCAGGCTGCCTGCCTCTCCTTGTTTGTCGTTTGTGCCGCTTGCAGCGTTTGTGGTTGTTCATCAGTGCAGAGGGTGAGGGAAAGACGGAATCCCTCTACTGTTTTAAAGATCATCCCTTTTTTCTTTGGATTTCATCAGTGTTACTTTGATGTACTTTGGTGTGCAGGTCTCTTTCTTTAATCCTGCTGCCCTCTTGCAGTGCTTCTTGAAACAATGGCTTTGTGAATTTTACAAGTCTTGGAAAATTCTTGTCCGTTAATGTGTTTAAATACTGTTTCTGACCCATTTTTGCCTCACGTTTCTTCCTGGGCCTCCAGTTATATTTCTGTGACACTTGTGCTGTCGTTTATCTTCTTCTCTACTGTACTCTCCATTCAGGATACTTTCTTTCGACTAATCTTCCAGTTTATTAATTCTCTCATCTGTACCTACTCTGCTGTCCGACAATCCGTTGTATAAAATTAAGTTTAGTTTTTTTCTGTTCTAGAATTTCTATTTTCTTTTTCCAATCTGTCAAGTTCTTTTTTCTTATTTTTAAATAATTTCTGCTTTTCTGCCAAAAATTTTAATCATGTTGTTTCTTTCTGTTGTTTAAGCATAGTCATTTAAAGTCTGTGGCTGACACTTTGAATTGTGGGGCCCCAGGGGCCTGTTTCTTCATCTTTGGTTTTCAGCACTTTGATTATGAAGTGTCTGCACATAGGTTCCTCTGAGTTTATTCCGTTTGGGGTTTGCTAGGCTTCCTGGGCCTGTAAATTGGTGCCTTTCCCCAGATTTGGGGAGGTTTTGGCCATATTAATTCATACACTTTTGCCGCACCTGTCTCTTTTCTTCACCCACACAAATGTTGGAACTTTTGACTTTGTTGCGTAGCTCCCCCAGACTCATTGTTTTATGCCGTCTGTTTCTTCTCTCTTTTCTTGAGATGGGACTGTTTGTGTTGACCTTTTTTCAAGTTCACCGACTCTTTTCCGCTGTCATTCCCATTCTTTTGTTGAATCCATCCAGTAGATTTTGTATTTTTTAGTTCTGAAATTTTGGTTCTTTTCTATAGTTTTTATTTATCTACTGAAAGCGTCTGTTTTCCCACTTATTTGAAGACTGTGTCCTGACCTTATGGAGCGTGTGTCACAACAGCCGCTTTAAAGTCTTTGATAACCCACATCCAGGTCTTCATTGGGTTCGCCTCTGCTGCATGTCTGTCCCTTTGAGACCTGGTTCTTTGTGTTCTGCGCGATCATGGGTTGTGTTCTGGGCATTTTGGACATTGCATTGTGAGACTGTTTTCTGGCTGTTATCAAAATGCTTTGGGTAATGTTGATTTTGTTTATTTTGCGGCTGGGTTGCAGTAAGCCCATTAGGTTCAGACCACAGGTCTATTTTGCCCTTTTGTCAGCTCAGTTTTCAGAGACTTTGCCTGGCGACTGTGGGTCTGTCTCAGGAGAAAGCCCAGGGTTGTGCAGGCTCAGACGCTGTTAGGGCTCCCCTTCCCCCTGCTCCTGTTCTGATTCCCCCACACTTCCTGGCTCTTCCTTATCCCCTGCCTGGGAAGAGGAGGATTCCCATGCGGTCACTGCACAGTTCTGTGACTGTGGCCAACTGGGCAGACTGTAAGAGAAAAAAGAGGACCCCCACCCAGGTTCTCCCCTCCCACACCCCACAGCTTGTAGGGGGGTCCCTTTTTTCCTGGTCGTCTGGCCAGAGAAAGACAGGGTTTCTTTCAGGGTTTTGGCTGTCTGTGCCCGCTGCACAGTTCTGGGGCCAGGGCTGCTCTCGGGTCCAGCTGGGACAGGAAAGAGAAAACAAAACTGGGGAATTCTCCCGTAAGGGTTGCTACCTCTAGCTTGGCTCTTCTCCCCAATGTGTGTGCTGCTGCTTGCTTTCCAGAACCCTCAGGTAGTTGTTTCTATGTTTTGTGCAGAGATTTTGGTTGTGATCGGTGGGCGGAGCTGCGCTGGGCATCGGTGGGCGCCTGCTTCTGGGCTTTGCCGTTGCTAGTGGCTTTGTCCACCGAGGCTTGTTGTTTGCCCACTTGCTTGTTTTCATTATGGAATGAATGTTGTCTTTGAAAGACTTTAGGAACAATCTGAGGCCTAAGATGTTTTTTTCTCCAGGGAGAATTCGCTTCAGCTTCTAGCAGTCACCTGGAGACAGTGGCAGTCCCAGTCTCCCCACTGCGGTTCCTGCGTCAGGCGCTTCAGAGCCATGCTCTGTGCTTTGAGGCCGGTCCAGTTCAGGTTCGCTCCTGCGCCGAGGGTGCAGCCTTGGATGTGTCCAAACCACGGTGTGTGGTAGGTTCTGTTGGCTGGCCCTAGAGTCCAAACTGTGTCCTAAGAAATTTGTGAGGTACCAGAAATGCAGTTTAACTTCCCCATCACCTCTCCTGGAACGAAAGACTGTCCTGGAGAAAAGGCAAAGGCCCTCGGGCCGACAGCTTTGTCCCCAGGTCGGGCTCATAGGACTGTCTTCTCCCTGGACTTGGCCCAGTGATCTTCACCATTCTGTTAGCTGGCAAAGCTTCCTGCCAGTGCTGCCCTCTGGACCACCAGGACTTGAAGCAGAGGTCCTCCCCATTAGTCTGTAAGGTCCTGCTGTGCTGACTTGTCATAGGTTGTCCCTCCCTGTCCTTTGTCATATGTGGGCTGTGCTCCTCAGGGGTGTCATTGTGTTTCTGTGAGCTTGCCCTGGAAACCCTGGGAACTAACTATGTGTGATGCTCATTGGGGAGAGGGATGAAGTTAGTGTCCTTCCTGGGAACCTGAGGTGTAAATGAGGGTGGCCACATGTCAGGGTGGGGAGCCCCTGGCCTTACAATTTGTGCTTGGCTGTCCCCGTTTGTCACCCTTCCCACAAACTGATCGACCTTGCCCTTGTGAAACCTGCCCCCACCCCCACCCCCGGTCCCTCTACCAGGCACTGTCCTTATAGAAGAGCTGTTGCCTGCGTCGTGACTACCAAGCCTGGAAATGGAAGTGGTGTGGGGGGTGTCCCATGAGGGTTGGGGGTCTGCTGCTCACCCATCGCCATTGTGGGGACAGCTGTGTCTGGGCAGTGCTGCTCGTGGGGAGGCCAGGGTGGCCGTGGTAGGGGAGCTGCTCTGCCAGCCGTTCTCTTCACCAGCACCTGCCTGCCTTCTCTGGGTTTTGGTTTCCCTCCATACTGGGACTTGTCTTTCCCTGGAGTTCTCTCAGTTTTGTGTTAGTGTTTTCATTTCTTCCAAGCGTTTGTCCTTCTTGGAGCACAGTTATGATAATTGCTTTAAAGTCTTTGTCAGACAGTTCTGACATTTGTTTGTCAGGGGTCACTATTGATTGTCTTTTCTCTTGAGAGTTGTAGGTTTTCCTGTTGGTTTTTTCTTTTTTGGTAAGTAATTTTGGGTTGTATGTTGGACATTTAGAATATTATATCTTGAAACTCTGTATCCTGTTAGAAATCTAGAAGATGTGGCTTGTTTGTTTTGGCGGGTAGTCCAGGCCAGTTGGGTTGAGACTGCAAGTCCTGGCCTGCCTTCCATGGCTGTGGTTTCTGTCTGTGTAGTTTTCACAGCCTTTGCGCTGCTGTTCTAGTCTGTCTGCAGCCTGAAACCTGGACCGTGATCTGCACTGTAGTATAGTTCTCTAAGTTGTTGCTGTGCCCATTGTTGGTTTCACACATGGGCTGCCGGGGGATATCTAGGGCATTACTCACAGACTTAAAGGACCCTTTCACCCAGCCCCCTCTTCTCGGGGATCCTCGCCTCTGGTTCTAGGGTTCCCAGGGGTCTGTCTCCCTTCCTGGCCATATCATGCACCTGAGCCTGTGCAGCACAATGGGAGAGAGCAGCTGTGGGTGCCCACTCTTCCCAGCACATGCCCATCCCTGCTGCTGTTGGGTGCAGTTTTATTACCAGTTCTCTCTGGTGTATGGGGGTCAGAGGGCTCAGGCCTGCAGGGGCCATGGTGTTGGCTTTTCTTTCTCCTGTGTCTGGCATCTCCAGGATAGAGTTGAGGGTATGGGTAGTAGTCATCTGGAAGACTACTTCTGGTCACTTTACCTTATGTTGGAATTATTTTTGGGGGGTGCCTTATTTCTGTGCTAGAAGAGTAATAACATCTTCTAGAAGGAGACTGTCATGGCCACCTCTGGAGCTTCTGCAGAGGTGATGCTCAGTGTCAGATGCTGAGGCCCAGGCTGCCCACAGACCATCCTGAGTGAGTTGGTCTGGGCAGTGGCATGGGTGTCCTAGTGATGGAGATCTCCTAGGTGACTCAGCTGAGCAGCAGGGCAGAGACTCGCTGGCTCCATCGAGGAGGTGGATGGGGAGAGTGGAAGCGCAAGAGAAAGGGACGGGCTGGAGAGGAGCATTTGGAGCTTATTATACACACAGTAACCGATGCCATGGATGCAGCGAGGGCAGAAGCTGGTCAGGGCAAACCCCAGCAGCACCAGATGCACACCGATGCCAGGAGAGAAGCCAAAGGGAGAAGTGACCAGAGAAGGGGCAGTCAGGGAGACAAGCCAGAGAAGAAGGGGGGTGTCTTTCTCTCCTGAGTTGTGCCAGTTGTCCAAGTGGGAGGGGAGGGTGGCTTGGACCAGGCTGACTGGGTTTGAGGTGCACCCCGGAATCTACGTGGAGATGTCAGATAGGCAGATCAAGGAAGTGGCCAGGGCTAGAAATGTACATTTAGGGATCACTCTGTGTCTGGTCTTAGAAGCCACTAGACTAAATTAGGTCCCCTGAGTGAGGTGGGACGTGCCTCTCCCAATACGTGGAGAAATGAGGGAGACCGGCACAGGAGGCCGAGCTGGAGCAGGCGGTGACTTGGAAGAGAGTATGGGGGAAGCATCCGCAAGTCAGAACAGGGCTGCTCTCGCTGGGAGCCCTGGCCGCCAGGCTGCGGTGACTGATCAGCTGGGAAGATGAAGGCTGCATCCTTCCCCGGCAGCTGGAGTGAACTCCTAAAGATGTTGTCAGATTGTGGGACTCTGGCTCAGGGCCCTCCCCTTGACAGCCCTCCCTTCAGAGGCAGGGCCTGTGGCCCCTGAGGTGCATGCCTCACGGGCTGCCTGCTGTCCCTGGCCAGCCCTGGCCACCTTGCTCTGGTTCCTGGGGGCACTTCATTTCAGCAGGTGTGGCGGCTCCCTCCGTCCCTTCTCTTGCTCCCTGCTCCCATGCCACCTCTGCCATTGGGTAGCGAGGAAAGTGCGAGTCTTCCTGCTGTGCGTTACCTCAGGGTCCATTCCTTTTTTTATTTTTTGAGACAGACTCTCACTTTGTTGTCCAGGCTAGAGTGAGTGCCGTGGTGTCAGCCTAGCTCACA
>VBSM01003072.1:71542-92275 GCA_008086735.1 Cheirogaleus medius
CTCTCCGCTAATTTTCCTGTTTTGTTTTTTTTTTCCCAGTGGAGGTGGAGTCGGGGTCTTGTTCTTGCTCAGGCTGGTCTTGAGCTCCTGAGCTCAAGCAGTCCTCCAGCCTCAGCCTCCCAGAGTGTTAGGATTACAGGCATGAGTGGCCTCGCCAAGCCAGATTCCTTTGTTTTAATATGCGTATATATTTACAGGGAAAATAAACTTAAGTCACTCTACTTTAGTCTTTGCTGTATCTTGCTGTTCTATCAGTTCTTATGTGAGGGTAGCCCCCTACCCCGTACCTGGAGCTCTTAGACTCAGGAGGTGGTGCACTGGCATATCCTCACTGAGATCTGCCACCCTGCAAAGCAATGTGAAATGGAAAATTGTCTCACCGCAGATGCTGTTAATAGTAGCCAGTTGTCCCCCACCTCTTCAGGGATGGAGACTTGGGCTATGCATAGTC
The DNA here is from genome assembly GCA_008086735.1 of Cheirogaleus medius. NCBI lineage: Eukaryota > Metazoa > Chordata > Mammalia > Primates > Cheirogaleidae > Cheirogaleus > Cheirogaleus medius. Next base: position 71,994 of record VBSM01003072.1, read on the forward strand.
ACTTGATTTTTGTGATTAGTAGCATACCTGTATTATCACTGAGTGGACTTGGATAAGCCTGACATTTTAAAATATATGCTTTTCCCTTCCCCCTGCATGATTGTTATTATTCATTTTGGAAGCCCAATCTTAAAATCTAAGTGAATAGTCCCCAACCTATTTGGCATCAGGAACCAGTTTTGTGGAACAGGGGTGCGGGGGGAGGTGGGAGAGGGGGCACTGTTGTGGGGGATGGTTCCAGGATAAATCAAGCGCATTACATTTATTGTGCAGTCAAACCTCTCTGCTAACGATCATCTGTATTTGCAGCCGCTTCCCAGTGCTACACCACTAGCATTGCTGCCTCAGCTCCATCAGATCATCAGGCATTAGATTCTCATGAGGAGCAGTTCACAGGAGGGTTCGTGCTCCTGTGAGAATCTAATGTCGCTGCTGATCTGAGAGCAGGCGGAGCTCAGGCGGTGATGTGAGGATGGGGAGCAGCTGTAAATACAGATTAAGCTTCACCCGCTCACCTGCTGCTCACCTCCTGCTGTGTGGCCGGGTTCTTAACATGCCACAAGACCTTTCCTAGTCCTCAGCTCAGGGGTTCGGAACCGCAGATCTCAGTGATTTCTGTCAGGTTTTATGGATGGATGTTCATCACCAAATTCAGACCTTAGAGTTTTCTCCAGGTTTTTTTTTTTTTTTTTTTTTGAGCATTTTTCTTTTTATATTTAGTGTTACTTGTAGTACTTATTGTAATGTCTCAATCTCTTAATGTCGTTACCTTAAGTATCACCACTACCTTTCTATAAAATGTTTTTTGGTTCAGCATTTTATATCTCTGTACACACACAGTACTCCTGTGAAGCAGGATATCATCATAATCAGTTGTGATTTCTTTCTGTCTGTCAGACATATGCTTGAAGGAGGTGACATCGATGGCTGACAGTCTGTACAACATCCGGCTCCTGAGAGAATTCTCCAACGAGTATCTTAACAAATGTTTTTATCTCACCTTGGAAGACATGCTGTATGCTCCCTTAGTGTTGAAGGTAATAATGAATTATTGAACACATAGTTTTAAAGCTGTGCGTGAATAAGCTACTTATCATGTCCTTGTTCTTTCTGTTTTTGTTTTTTCTTTTAGCCAAATGTTATGGTTTTTATTGCTGAGCTCTTCTGGTGGTTCGAGAACGTCAAACCAGACTTTGTCCAGCCCAGGGATGTTCAGGAGCTGAAAGATGGTGAGTGACAGACTTTCTATGAATTGATAGCAGTTTCCTTGATAGAGTCCAATACAGTATTCAGGGAGCATTCTTAATTAGCTCCTTAGTCTCTTGTTTGCTGCTTTTCCATTGTGGTCCGTGTCGGAGTCACTCAGCTTCTTCAAACCATGCAGCTCCCCCAATCCCATAGACTCAGAAGCCAAGGGGCAGGCCTGAGTAGTTTGAGAAAAGCTTTCCAGGTGATTCTGCTGAACTTCTGGGTCAGGAAGCACCGCTCTACCCTATTCCATGATGGCTGCGCTCACCCTCTAGAATTCTTACTTTCCCTCTAAATCAAAGCAAAAAAAAAAGTCTGTTTACTGCAGAGTGAAATAATCTGCCAGCCTTGACAATCTAGAGAGCTTTAAGGAGATAATATAGGAGAATGTTTTCATGACCTTGGGTTAGGAAATGATTTCTTATAAAGAATATAAAAGTATTAGCCACAAAGGAAAAGACTGAAAATTCAGGTACATTAAAATTAAGACTTTCTTTCAATTGAAAGATGATGAAAAGAGTTAAAAAAAAAAATCCCAGCTAGGCATAGAGGGGGGAAAGATACATGTGATGTACATAACAGGTAAATAACTAATATCCAGAATACATAAAGAGCTCATTCGTATCAATACGAAGAAAGAAAGACGAGTAGGAAAATGAGGAAAATAACAGGTGCTCCATGAAAGTGGGACCCCGGGTGCCCAATAAACTTATGGAAAGGGGCTCAGCCTCCACAGTCGAGGGTTTGCCAGTTAAAACAAAGTGATGTGCATGCAGCTCCCAACTCACAGTAGTTCAAGTTAGGATTTTTGACTTTATGATGGTACAAAAGTGATGTGCATTCAGTACCAAGTAACCTTTCTTTTTCACTTCAATGTTCCATGAATTATATGAGATATTTAACACTGTCGCACAATAGGCTTTGTGTTAGTTAGATGTAGGAATGTAAGTGTTCTGAGCACATTTAAGGTAGGCTAGGTTAAGCCATGATGTTTGGTAGGTGTGTTAAATGCATTTTTGGCTTATGATATTTTTAACGATGGTTTATCAGGAGCTAACTTTGGTACAGATGAGCATCTGTATATATTTTACAAGTTACACACACCCCCTGCAGGTCGGCAAAGGAGCGGTACCAGGTGTTGAGGATAAGCACCTTATACGCACACAGACACACACCGCCAGGTCGGCAAGACAGGGAGCAATGCCAGGTGTTGAGGAAAATGTCCAGGGAGGCAACTTTCACCGCTGCTGGCAAGAGTGTGAATTGGGGCAGCCTCTTTGGAAAACGTTTGACATTGCCCAGAGTCGCGGTTTGTCTGCCTTTGGCTTAGCAAACCCATCCTGTTGTGGACACCCCGGGAGATGGGGGGCTTGTGCACCAGGAGTCAGGGAGGGAAGTGCTCAGAGCAGCTGTACTTCTAGGGAATGGCAAGAAAGAAGCCCCCAAGTGTCTGCAGTCGGTGGATAAACAGGGCTGTAGTCACACGGTGGGGTGCTGCACAGCATTGGAAATGCACGCCCTGCGGCTGTAGCTGTCAGGGCGAACCTCAGTGATAAAGGCACCAAATACCACACAGGGTGACTTTCTTTATAGAGAGCTGAAAAGCGGGCAGAACTCCACTGTATTTCTGAGGGGGAGAGATACATGTGTGTATGTATGTGGTGTGTGAAAGGTGTGATCAGTGGTGGGAGGAGATTCTTTTGGGGGCACATGGGGGTTCCTGGTGGCCTAGTGATTTTCCCTTCTGGACCCGAGTGGCATTTAGGTGGAGTTTGCTTTATAATTATTTGTTAAGCTCTGTGTATATTTTTCTGCAGTTTCTAGGTGTATGTATAGTTTATGATAAGAAGGAATGAAGACAAAGTTTAGAAGACTGCTATGTTAGCTTTTGCTGTTTGAATGTTCTTAAATCACCTCAATTCCTCATGGATGGCCTAGAACTAATTCATCCCTGGACTGACTTTCTTTCCCAACTCTTCTTCCCTGGACACCTGTTCCATCTTCCAGACAGAAACACTATAGCCACTCTTAAACCTGCCTCCGTTCCACTTCAGGTTAGCTCTAAGTGCAGGCTTTGCCAGCTGCTGGTTTTAGAGTGCTTTCCATTCTTCCTGCTCTTTGCTAGAATATGCTCTCCCCACTCTGAGCCTTCACGCCTGCAGCAGCTCTGCCCACTCTGGCTTCTCCTGATGCCTCTGCGTGGCCTTTCTCCAAGGTTGTCAGGATACTCGCAGCTCAGGGACCTGTGAAGGGGTCCTGTTGCTTAACCACTTCGGTACCAGCATTGGCTATAGTCGACAGCCACAGATGAATGCGAGCGTCGACTTTAGCCAACAGCCATGATATGAAGGCGCACAGCCGAGCGTCGACTTTAGTCGACAGCCAAAAGCTTTTACTTTTATCTCTGCAGGTGCAGTGTGTACGTTCAGCTAATAAGTTACTACGAATCTGTGACCTTTTAACAAGTCCGTAGTAGGAGTTATTATAGTTATTTTCCTAAAGCTGCCTGTAAAGTAAAAGAAACTTTCAGTGTTTTAAAGCTTTCCTCATCACATAAGAGCAAAACGGATACGTCATCAATGCGCAGCACAAACTATCACGCGGACTATGAGTGCTAACTGTGGGCAAGGTTTCGCGGCCGGTGAGTGCAGTACCGAAGTGGTTAAGAGGTGATTGAGTCTTTTCTGCCTGGTGGGAGAGGCCTGTTGCAATTGGGCCAGCATGTGAGTGCTGGCTCGCATGCGCTCCTTCCTGCTCACGTTAATTCACTCAGCAACAACTGGGAGCAAGGCCCTGGGGCGGGCTGGCTGGCCTGTAAGTACTGATGTGAAACGCAGCTGGGTTAACTCAACCCTAGGACGGTTTGGTTTGGTGTGTGCTATGACAAACCCGTGGCCAAGGTGCTATAGACTGGGAGGAGGAGTTGGCTCCAAAGGAAGAGTGTTGTTTTAAGGCAAAGTGGGGAGGAGGACTTGGAGGCAGCGGGACGGCAGAGGGAACTGCGTGTGTGGAGCTGCCAGAGCCAGAGAAGTCTCAGTGGTGGCCCTTTCTCTTGCCCACTGGTGCCTGGGAACAAGGAGTTGGAAGTGCCAGGAAGCAGCTGTAGCTTACAGTTCACTCTGGGATGTGACACAGCCAGCGAGTCCTGTGGTCGTTCCCCCTCCCCTCTGCACGTCCTGGGCTGTAGGTGTGTCCCTGGACTGGCACGGTGTTATGTGGGACCCTGTGCAGTAGGTCCTGCTCTGTCAGCCATGGGGCAGTCATGCCAACTGAAGTCCTGTGGCCCGGAGGGCAAACGCTCGGACACAGAGCATGGTCTGCTCTTGTCAGAACGCATTGCTGGCCCTTCCCGGCTGCTGTCAGGTGGTTGGTTGGTCTTCTTGAGGACTGGTGCCACATTAGAGGTTGGCTTTGGTCTCCAGCAGCTTTGGTAGGCGGAGCCCTGCCCTTTGTCTCCGTCCCTGCCTCCCTCCCTTCACATGTGTGCCCTCTTCCCATCACAAGAGTGGCTGACGGCAGAGTCTGTCTGCGTTCTGAACAGATCCACCTGTTAACCAGGTGTGGGCGTTGTCCTTTTCCATCCTCTGTTGGTGCTGCAGTGCTGGCTCATGGGGGCTGGTCCCTGAGCCTCTGCAAGCTCAGTCTCAAGGTGCCACGTCCATCTTGTGGGTGTGCTTGACCTTATGCCCTGGAGCAAGTGGCTGGCAGGACTCGATTCCTGATGGGCAGTTCTGGGCGCATGGTAGTGGGTGTCCTGTGATCAAAGCACCTGGTCTCTGCTCGTGCCCAGTGCACACTAGGGTCTGCTGTTTAAAGGTGTGTGATCGTCTGTGGCTTCAGAGTCCCAGGATCCAGACTCCACGTGGCATGTTATACCTGTAACACCATGGCGTCTGCTGAGCTGTGTGGCTTGGAGGGCAGCGCTGCTCACACTGCAGCCGGCACCTGCCGCGGCGCACTTTGCTCCTCTGGGACCCAGTCGAAGCCTTCCGGGCCACTTGGGCCAGAGCAGTATTCCCAGGTACCCTGTGCTACCTCCAAATCCCAGAGGCGTTGCAGCTGCTGTTTCCTCCTTGTCAGTGAGAGGTGTAGGATGGAATAATGACCTGAGGTGTCTTGGGAATGTGGCTGGTGTTCCCTCTGGGACTAGGGAGTCATCGCCATGTGCTCTCACGGTAGCACTGCTGGTCTCAGAGACTGGGCAGGCACTGTTGGGAGGAAACACTGACAAGAAGGATTCCAGGAGAAAAGACAGTTCTGTGCATGCGAAGGGCACAGAGGGGGTTTGCTAGAGTTGGGGGCTCAATCCCCTGACTTCACCAGGGAGGAAAGATGAGTAGGTTTTAGGGTGGGGGTGGCAGGGGCCTGCTGCTTGACGCCTCATTCAGGAGTTTCCGCCTCTTGTCAGATAAGCTGCTTTCTGAGTATGTTGGATAGCAGAGGGCTTTAGTTTAAAATACCTTTTTATGCCACTAGGGTGTAATTTGGTTCCCTCTACCATGGAATCCTGAATCCCTGTGGGACAGCTGCCCGTAGTGCCCGGTCATCATTCTCGGTTGCTTCTCATGAGACAGGTGGACCAGTGCCCTTGCTGCCGCGTGGCCGTTTTGTCCGTGGGGAAGCCGTGCTCTTTCCAGTTTTCCATGACTCCCCTGGCCCCATGGCCGCCCCTCCAGCCCTGCAGTTCATTACAGTAATCACAGCCACCCTGACCTCTCACCTGGGAAAGCCGCCTCCTGTCCTCCTGTTGCCGTTGGTGATTACTGCCCCCGCGCCCGTTGCTCAGAAGAGGCAGCCAGGGTGCTGCCCCTCATACCACATGCTTCTGAACCTCTGTAGGCTCCATGTGTTTGGGGTACCCCCCCTCCTCTGAGTCCTTGCCTGTCCTCCACTGTCTGTGGCAGTTCCAGTGGTTCTCCTTGCTTATTAGGAAGGCCCTTCCCGTGAAAACATGTGCACTGTGAGCCTGGGCTCGCGTTGGGTCTTGCGTCTCGGGAGTGCTCACAGATCAGCACGGTCTCCCTTGCTCAGCACCCTGGTCCTGCCCCTTAGAGTCCAGGGCCACACACCCTCCCCTGGCTCTGCTGGGCCTGCTGGCTGCACCCTGCAGCTCCTTGGAGGGGTTTGCTTCTCCTCCCAGGCATGGTTTTTGCTGGATGTCACCCTGGTTGTAGGCCCAGTGGCTGGGAGGGAAAATTAAAATTAAGATTAGAATTGTATGTACATAAGGTATACAGCATAATGTTTTGATATTCATGTGCATATACCACAGTCAAGCTAATTAATTAATATCTCTTCACAGGGTTACCTCTGTGTGTGCGCACGTGCTGAGAACACTTAGGATCTCTCTCAGCAAATTTCAAGTATATAATACAGTGTTATTAACTATAGTCCCTGTGCTGTCCTTCAGGACCCAAGAACTTGTCTTATAACTGAAACTGTGTACTCTCTGACTAACATCTCCCTGTTTCCCCCCACCTCCAGCCCTGGCAGCCGCCTTCTGTTCTCTGCTTCTCTAAGTGCTGCTTTTTAAGAGTCCACATATATAAGTGTGGTCGAGCAGTGTTTTTCTTTCTGTGTCTGGCTTACTTGTCATAATGTCCTCCAAGTCCATGATGCCAAAAATGACAGGTTTTCCTCCTTTTTTAAGGTTGAATAATACTCAATTTTGCGTGTGTGTGCATCACAGTCTTTATCCGTCCGTCATCTACACGCAGGTTGATTCTGTACTGTGGCTGTTGAGAATGGTGCTGCAGTAAAACATGGGAGCGTGGGTACTCTTAGCCTGCTTTCATTTCCTTTGGGCACGTACCTGGAAGAGGGGTTGCTGGATCATCTGGTAGTTCTATTTTTAATTTTTTAAGGAACCTCCATACTGTTTTCTATAATGAGCCTACAGATTTACATTCCCACCAACAGCATACAAGGGTTCCCTTTTTTCCCACATTCTCACAACACTATTTCTTGTCTTCTTGATAATAGCCAACCCGACAGGTGAGGGGATACTGTGGTTTTGTTTTGCATTTCCCTGATGATCAGTGATGTTGAGCAACTTTTCATATACCTATTGGCCATTTGTATGTTTTCTTTGGAACAATATTTATTTAACACCATAGACTACCTTTAAATCAGGTTATTTGTATTTTTGCTATTGAGTTGTTTGAGTTGCTTATATATTTTAGATATTAACCCTTTATCAGCTCTATGGTTTGCAAATATTTTCTCCCAATCTGCTGCCTTTTCATTTTGTTGATTGCTGTGCGTAACATTTTTAGTTTGAGGTAGTCTCATTTGTATATTTCTGCTTTTGTTCCATGTGCTTTTGGTGTAATACCCAAAAAAATCATTGCTGAGGCCAGTAAGGAGCCTGCTCCTTGTGTTTTCTTCTGAGAGTTTTGTGGTTTCAGGTCTTATTAGGTTAAAGTCTGTACTTTATACTTTTTGAGTTGATTTTTGTGTGCGGTGTGAAATAAATGTCCAGTTTCATTCTTCTGCATGTGGATATACAGTTTTCCCAGTTTTTTTATCCTTTCCCCATTGTTTGTTCTTGGTACCTTTTTGCACATCAGTTGGCTGTAAATATGTGGATTTGTTTCTGGGCTGTGTTCTGTTGTACGTTGGTCTGTGTCTGTTTTTATGCCGTGTCATACTGTTGTGATCACTGTAACTTTGTAGTATAATTTGCAATTAGGAAGTGTTAATGCCTTCAGCTTTGTTTTTCTTTCTGAAGATTGCTTTGACTATGTGAGGTCTTTATGGTTCCATATGGATTTTAGTATTGTTTTTCTATTTCTGTGGAAGGTGCCATTGGAATTTTGATAGGGATTGCACTGAATCCATAGATCACATTTAGTAATGTGGACATTTTAACAATATTATTTTTTTCAACCCATGAACATGGGATATTTTTACAGTTATTTTGTTTTCTTCAATTTCTTTCATCATTGTTTTTATAGTTTTCACCTCCTTGGTTAAATTTATTCCTAAGCATTTTGTTCTTTTTGATGCTATCTTAAATGGGATTGTTTTCTTGATTTCTTTTTCATGTATTTCCTTGTTAGTGTATAGAAATGATACTGATTTTTGTATACTGATGTTGCAGCCTGCAATTTTACTGAATTCATTTATTCTAACAGTTATTTTATGGTGCTTTTGGGTTTTCTATATGTATAATTGTGTCTTATATAAACAAAGGCATTTTTATTTCTTCTTTCCAGTGTGGATGCCTTTTAAAATTTTTCTTGCCTAATTGCTCTGACTGGAACTTCCAGTACTATGTTGAATAAAAGACGGTAGAGTTAGCACCCTTATCTTGTTCCAGACCTTAGAAGAAAAGCTTTCAGTTTTTTCCCATTGATTAAAATGTTCTCTGTGGGCTTTTCGTAAATGGTCATTATTGTGTCGAAGTAAGTTCCTTCTATACCTATTTTGTGTAGATGTTTTTTTTCTTTTATCATGAATGGATGTTGTCTTTGTTAAATGCCTTCTCTGCATGCTATTGGGGTCATGTGGTTTTTATCTTTTACTCTGTTAATGTGGTGTTTCATACTGATTTGCATGTGTTGAACTAACCTTGCATCCCAGGGGTGAATCCCATGTGGTTGTGGTCGTAGTCTGTAATCTTTTGGAGGTGCTGTTGAATTTGGTTTGCTATATTTTATTGAGGATTTTTGCATCTATGTTCATCAGAGAAAATGGCCTGTGGTTTTCTTTTCTTGTGGTGTCTTTGTCTGGCTTTGGTCTCAGGGTGATGCTGGCCTCATAAAATGTGTTTGGAAGTGTCCCCTCTTCATCTACTTTTTGGAAGAAGGATTGTCATCAGTTCTTTAAATGTTTGGTAGAATTCGCCCATGGAGCCACCTGGTCCTGGGCGTTGCTGTGTGTTGAGGTCTCTGATTCCTGCTTCGGTCTCTTTATTTACTGTTGGTCTGCTCAGGCTCTCTGTTTCTTCTTCAGTCAGGCTTGGTAGGTTTCCTGTTTCTGGGAATTTGTCCACAACTTGGTTATTCAGTCTGGCGTCTTAAGTGTTCACAATGGTCCCTTGTGACCCTTTTATTTCTGAGATGTCTGTTATGTCTCCTCTTTCATTTCTGATTTTACTTATTTGAGTCTTCTCTCTCTTTTTTGGTCTAGCTAAGGCGGTTGTGATTTTTATTTCTTCACAAAACTAACTCTTAGTTTTGTTGATTTGTTTTCTATTTTTCTATTCGCTTTTTGATCTATTTCTACTCTGATCTTTATTAATTCTTTCCTTCTGGTTTGAGCTTAGTTTGTTCTTCTTTTCCTAGCTTCTTGAGGTGTAGAGTTAGGTGGTGGTTTTGAGGCCCTTTTTCTTTGTTAGTATAGGTGTTCATCGCTACAGACATCCCTCATAGAGCTACTTTAGCTACATCACGTACGTTTTGGTGTGTTGTGTTTTTATTTTCATTTGTCTTGAGATATTTTAAAAATTTCCTTTTGATTTTCTATTTGACACAATAATTTAAGAGTGTATAGTTTAGTTTCCACATATTTGTGAATTTTCCTGTTTTCTTGAAGTTAGTGATTTCTAGTTTTATTCCATTGAGTTTGGAAAAGATACTTCTTATGATTTTGGTCTTAAATTTTTAAAGACTTGTAGCTTAATGTAGACTCTATCCTGGAGAATGGGCTTTGTGTGCTTGAGAAGAGGTGTGTTCTGCTGCTGTTGGGTGGAAAGTCTGTATGTGTCTGTTCGGTGCATTTGGTCTATAGCGTTTTCAAGTCTGCTGTCTTTATAGACTTTCTGTCTGGATGTTCTACCCATTGTTGAAAGTGGGGTACTGAAATCTCCTACTGTTGGTATATTTCTGTCTATTTCTCCTTTCAGATCTGTCAGTATTGCTTTATATACTTCGGTCTCATGTAGGGTACATATACATTTATAATTGTCATATCTTCCTGTCGAATTGACCCATTTATCATTATGTAGACCTTTTTTGTCTCTAGAGACAGTTTTTGACTTAAAATCTATTTTTTCTTTTCTTTTCTTTTTTTTTTTTTTGAGACAGAGTCTCACTGTATTGCTCGGGCTAGAGTGCCATGGCGTCAGCCTAGCTCACAGCAACCTCAAACTCCTTGGCTCAACTGATCCTTCTGCCTCGGCCTCCCGAGTAGCTGGAACTACAGGCATGCGCCACCATGCCCGGCTAATTTTTTCTGTATATTTTTAGTTGGCCAATTCATTTGTTTCTATTTTTAGTAGAGAGGGGGTCTAGCTCTTGCTCAGGCTGGTTTCGAACTCCTGACCTTGAGCGATCCTCCCGACTCGGCCTTCCAGAGTGCTAGGATTACAGGCGTGAGCCACAATGCCCAGCCAAAAATCTATTTTTTCTAAGTACAGTCACTCCTCTCTTGTGGTTACCATTTGCCTACAGTATCTTTTCTCATTCCTTCACTTTCAGCCTTTGTGTGTCCTTCAGTCTGAAGTGAGTTTCTTGTAGGCAGTGTATTGTTGGATCTGGGTTTTTTGATACATTCAGCCACTGTATTTTTTGATTGGTGAGTTTAATCCATTTATATTTAAAGTATTGTATTTATTGATAGGGAAGGATTTACTGTTACCATTTTGTTAACTGTTTTCTATTTCTTTTTTTTTTTAACTGATGAAGTAAAACAGCATGTCTTGTAATTCTTTTTGTTCCTCTTTCTCTCCTACTGTCTTCACTTGTGTTTTTTTGTTTTTGGTTTTGTGCTGATAATCTTTGTTTTCTTTCTGTAACTTTTATAGGTAATTTTCTTTGTGGTTGCCCGGAGCTTACATAAGATCCCTTGTAACCATCTGTTTTAAGCTGACAATAACTTACCTTCACTTTTGTTTAAGAACTCTCAGCTTTTCCCTTCAACGTTGTATATTATTGATGTCACCATAACTATTTATATTATGTAATCATTAACATAATTTAGGGTTATTTTAAATACTTTTGATTTTTAACTTTTATAATTAAAAGCAATTTATCCACTGCTGTTATAGTAATACAGTTTTTGGGTTTTGTTTGTATATTACCTTTATCAGTGAGTTTCATACTTTGTTTGCTGTTTAGTGTTTCTCGTTTCAACTTGAAGAACTCCTTTCAGCAGTTCCTATAAGGCAGGTCTAGTGGTGGTGAACTCCCTCAGCTTTTGTCTGGCTAAGTCTTGATTTTCCTTTCATTTCTGAAGTATGGCTTTACTGGGTGTAGTGTTCTTGATTGGTTTTTCCCCCCCTCTCAGCACTTTGACTATATTATTCCATTCCCTTCTGGCCTGCCGGTTTCTGCTGAGAAATCTACTGGTAGTCTAATGCGGGTTCCCATGTATGTGATGAGTTGCTTTGCTCTTGCTGGTTTCAAAATTCTTTGTCTTCGATTTTTGACAACTTGATTATACTGCATCGTGTGGGGGTGGAGGCACCTGTCATCTAGAGAGAAGCCTCAGTGTCATCCCCAAACATGGGGCAAAAGGGGTGCTGGCTTTTAATAGGGAGGGGCGCCCTCTTTTGTAGTTTCAGAGTTCCGGGGAATCTGGGAATTTGAGGTTTTCAAGGCCTAGAAGTCCATGTCCCATATGTCACAGTCTCATTCTTCCCATCCAAGGCCTGACCTTGGGATAGCAGCCTCCCTGGGAGCCATTCATTCTTGGTCTCCCTCCTCCCCCCGCTGCAGGAGAGCATAGCTTGGTGCCCTTGGCTTTTGTTCCTGGTGTTTGGTCGCCTGTTGCTGTCTCTCAGCCTTTCCTAGAGCTTTAGCAAAGCTCAGTGCAGCTCTCCACCCTGTTGTCCTTACACTTGTCTCCTCTGTGTTTGCAACACATCAGGTAGGATATTCCCTAACAGTGGGTCCTTGTTCCTGGCTGGGGAGGGGGGACCTGGCCCCAAGGCCCCATCTCTTCTTTAGCTGTTCCTGACACCACCTGCCACAGGTCAGTTGCCTGGGAAGCAGCTTTGGAGACAGAGTCAGTGCTCAGGTCTGAGCCTGAGGGATGTGGACCAGCAGGAGTGGACCCCGGGGGAGTAGAGTGCAAGCCACCAAGCACCTCCCCGACCCCACAGGTTCAGGGCCTGTAGTGACCTGACAGAGCAGCCACCTCCATGCTAGTCCCAGACGAGGGCCCTTCTGACCCTGCTGAGGCAGTGGGCTTTCTTTGAGGGGGCTGGGCAGGGCGGCCGCTCATCCAGCACCAGGCTTGGTGGTGGGTGGCGTGTGGCTTTGGAGCGGCCCACTGGTGGGGAGCTTCAGGGTAGGTGCTGGGTGCTGGTGACCAAGACAGAACCCATCAGCTAGTTCACGTTTCCTGTCTTCCTCCTACTCTGTGTTGTGTCTTTTAATTTTGGTATTTATTATGGCACAATGTTTATAGTACTTGTTATTACAGAATACATTTGTTAAACTTGAAACCAGTTTTTTGGAGAAGCTTGGTTTCAAATAAAAGTTGAATTACTTCAATGGTTATGAAAGCTGCCGGGCTTTTCTATGCTTCTTACTAGTGTTGTTGTAAGTAACTGTAAATAACATTTTTGTAAAATTGCTATTTCTGTAGCTAAAACAGTGTTACATCAAAAAAGCAGCCGGCCTCCTGTACCTATCTCCAATGCGACCAAACGCAGTTTCCTAGGCAGCCCTGCTGCGGGGAGCCCAGCCGACCTGCAGCCCCCTGCGCAGCAGGCGGAAGGCTGTCACAGATACTCCCTGCACCCGGAAGAGCCGGAGTACCTGTAAGTCTGTCTTTCCACTTTCAGAATCGGTTCACCACCATGTCCCTTTTTGTGTTAGTCTAAAATCTTAATTGATGTTTTCCATTTTTTAATGGGTAATACAGAAAGTACAAAAGAGTAGCTTGTGAAAGGTTGTCCTCCTGCGCTGGCCACTCAGCCCCCTCCCCCAAAGGCCAGGAATCATCCTAGCCTCTTATGTCCACTAGCTCGAAATTCTTTAAAGGCCATGCATCGAATCCTGACATTGTTTATAGAACAGGTATTTCTCTGTCCTCTTTCTCACCGTGTATTGCGCTTTCTAAAAAGTCATCTAAAGATTAGAAACGTTGAATTGATAGTTTAAATTTGATTTTTATAGTCTAATAGCATATAAAGAGTGAAAAACTATTGCGTTTCAGGTAATGTGAATTCTTTGCTCACAGTGATGGCCAATGAAGAATATCAATTTACTTCATTAACTTCAGGGAACATTTTGGTTCTGGTAAAAATGCGTATATTAATAGAATTGTTCAAAGACTGGTATAAAAATAGAGTTGCTTAAAAAGTATTTTTTGAAAACGAGTCTTCATCATCAAGACCTAATTTGGATAACTGTATCTGGGGTGGATTGACTGCTCTCAGCATTTAGGGAGAGGATAAAGGAACCTTCACTTGGAGTAGGTGTGAGCTTCATTTTGTGCTTGTGCAGCAAGAGGGCCCGAGGCTTGTTCCAGCCTGCAGCCAGTTAACATGCCCAACCTGCATCGGCAGAAGATATTTTTAAAATGGAAAAACATTTTTAAAATGTGGCGATTGAATTGGGCTTTAAGATTAAAACGGTATTCATAAGTGATTTTAAATGACTAGTTCATTGATACAACATGGTATAAAACAAGCTCGATTGCTCAGATTGTCTGCTGGGAGGTCAGACTGTCGGTGTGCTGAAGGCTCAGCCGTGGGGCTGCTGGAGCGGAGGGGAAGGGTGATTGAGAAACCCTAGACCTGGGTCCCCAGAAGTAGCACAGGCAGTGCCGTTTCCTGAGGGGCTGGGATTTTGAGAGGGGGCGCAGGCTCAGGTGTAGGGTGTCGCTGAGGTAGGGGTTTCAATGTGTTCTGTATGTGGGGTCTTTGAGATGGGGTGTCCTCAGACCTGGAGCAGAGGTGGCTTCTACAGGCCAGAGCTGTGTGCTCACGTGCAGGGCGGTGTGGCGCTCAGCATCCTCTCTCCAGCCTTTGCTTTCCATTGTTGAGCCCAGCATGTGCGGTGCATATGTGTGCACAGGAAGCTGATCTTTAAACAAAATGAGTGTAGTACACCCATACTGCTGTGACCTGCTGTTTCTACCTGACAATATGTGGTGGGAATGTTCCCATTAAATGAGTACCTTCTGCAGTTTGAACAGCTGTGCAGTCTTCCACAAATGGGGTGTCATCATGGGGTCAGCTGTTTCCACCAATGTCTGGGTTACAGGGTTCATACTGCTTGTCTGCACGCAGAGCCCCGAGTGGTGACCACCTGCTTCCTTTGGGCTTTCTGTGCCCATGACCCTCTCTCCTTGCAGCACCCTCTCCCCACCCCTGCCAAACTTTAGGCCTAGGTGAGGTAGCAACAGCCCAGGGTGGGAAGCTGTCCCCTGTGATTCCACCTTCGTGAATTATCCCTTTGTCAAATTCTCCCCAAAGTGAAACAACCACAGTAGCCTCCCTGCGGTGAATGTGTGTGCTTCTGGGGAGCTGGTACCAGCAGGTGGCAGGGGCCGCTGGGTGCTGGTTCCACACGTGTCACTTTGCTGAAACTATGCCGGGCTGTGCACTCGTGGAACCTTTTCCACAGATACCATTCCTCACCAGGAGTGCCTGTCTTCACACTCGCAGCTCGGTGTGTGCCTGTGACCATTCTTAAACTGTAATCCAAGAAGTAGAAAAGCTGTGAATGCTTTAGAGCTTTTTGTGGATGTTGCCTTATTTTCCTCTAAAAATGCACTTTTTTACACTCCCAGCAGCGCTGTGGGACACTCCTGCTTCTCTGTGACGGGCTCACGTTCAAGTTACTCTTCAGTATTTTCAAAGCTGCAGTCAACACAGTATGGTCATCACCATGGCCTTTTTTAATCTCGGAAGTTCTCTTTTTTAAATTGAACCAGTAACATGCATTTTTGAAAATCATACTTTTTGAATGATCACTTTTTCTATTTTTATTTTTGCTCATCTCAAAAGATAACCTTAATTGCATAATTGAATTTTGCTGTTAAAATTTGAAACTGGTTGTATTACAGATTACAGCCAGGAGTCAGTATGTCCTCTGTTTGCAGTTTTTGGATGTTCATCCCAAGTTTGAAATTCTTGGTACTCCTTTGGTTTGTTTTTATAGTAATTTTCTCCAAAGAATCTGTGAGTTTCTCAGAGCGTGGTGTGAATTCGTGATGGTCTCTGTAGTTTCTTTTGCATTTGCTTTTGGACTTGCAGCTTGATAAGCCGGCAATTTTCTCTCGAATTCTTTTGCATGTAGTGGGAAAGGCACTGCCGCCGCCTTCAGCCCGCCCCACCCCTTGTTGCCGTTGAGACAGAGACAGCAAAAGACGGTGCAGGGTGAGGACACCTCTGGTAAGAAGGCTGTTTCCTCTTTATCGTCCCTTGTCCTCAGTTTCTTCTTCTTACTAGTCAGTAAAATAATGCTTCTCAAAATTAATCTTATTTTGATGTAGTAATTTATTTAAAAAGACTGTAGCAGAATAAATTTTAATTTGTATTGATGTCTCTTAGAATTTATAGGCTTATAATGAAAATATCATTAAAAGCCAACAAATTATATGTAATATGCACAAAATTGCTGTTTACATAAGCCAAGAACTTGTATATATTGAAGTTCATTTATAGTTCTGGTTAGTTTATTATCATGTTTTGGACTGATCACTGTTGAATCACACATTACTTACGGAAACTATCGAAAGGTGTGTTGCTTTGACTGTCTGCTTTCCTTGGAGTGCTTTTGGTATATTGAATCATAATTCCTTTCCTAGAGAAATAGTTGTTATACCGAAAGAATTTCAGATGGCCTAAAATTGGTTACTTAGCACTGAATACATTTACTATTTCCTCCAACTGCAGATCAGCGACATCGCTCTAATTCTCTAACCCGAGTCGACGGTCAGCCTCGAGGTGCAGCAGTAGCGTGGCCAGAAAAAAAAAACAGGTGACTCTCGACGTTTCAAAGACGTTTCTGTTTGGGTGTTCATTGGTCTAAACAGCAGTTCTCAAAATGAAGTCCAGGGATCCCTAAGGACCACTGAGACCCTTTTAGGGCAGTCACAAGGTCAAAATTATTTTCATAACAATGCTAGGATGTTAACTGCCTTTTTCCATTCTTGCGCTCTCATGAGTGTACCATGGGATTTTTCAGAGGCTACGTGATGCGGTATCATAGCAGACAGAATCAGATAGGAGGGTCTAGCCAGATACCAGAGAGTTGTAAAATAGTGCCACTCTCTACGCTGTAGACTTTCTGTTTTAGAAAATATAGTCATTTTTCATGTAATGGGCTTATTACTGTAATTTTTAATCAATGTTTAAAAATGCCCGAGCTTTAATTTCTAGTGTGACAAATAGAGGTTAATACTGATGAATATAACAGACAAAAGCCCTTTGGGGTCCTCAGTAATTTTTAAGGGTGTCAAGGGGTTCTGGGACTACAGTGTTTGAAAATCACTCAACTAAAATTATCTCTGGTTTTCTTTTTCCCCGGGGAGGAGGTGGTTTTCAGTCTTCTGCCTGTGAGATTTGCATTCTCTTTGCGTAGCCAGTGTTCCCCTCCCACGGCGGTCTGTGCTGAATCGAGCTCTCGTGTGTGCGTGGTGGCATCCAATAGGTTTCTTTCCCCCGTTCTAGGCCTGTGTCCCAGCCGACACCCTTTGCTGTCCATCATGCTGCGAGTTGCGATGTGGATCCTGGCTCTGGCGATAGCATCAGCTTGGCCCGCTCCATCAGCAAAGACAGTTTGGCATCCAACATAGTTAATCTGACCCCACAGAACCAGCCGCACCCCGCAGCCATCAAGGCCAATGGGAAGAGCCTCCTGAACAATGTTAATATTGAGGATGAGGAGGAAGAACTTGTGGCCATCATTAGAACAGACATGGCTCCCCACCGGGGTGACCTGGAGGTCCCCAGGGCCTCACCTCGGGCCTCAGGACTGACATTGAGTGCCAGGTCTCCCCAGGGGCAAGTGGACCCCGCGGAGAGTAAGCCTGACAGTTTTTTCTTAGAGCCCTTGATGCCCGCGGTGCTTAAGCCAGCAAAAGAGAAGCAGATCATCACCAAGGAGGACGAACGTGGGGAAGGGAGACCAAGGAGCCTCACCTCCAGGAGGGCCAACGAGGGCCCCCAGCCTCTGGTACGAAAGAAAGTGACCAGCAGTCGTGACTTGAATAGGACTTTTACCCCCATCCCCTGTTCAGAATTTCCCACAACCAGTGACTCTGCAGAGACTGGACCACAGTCAGCAGAAGCTGCAGGAGAAGCGCGTGGCGGGCCTCTGTCGATGGGTGGATTCGATCTGCTACCTCAGGGACAGGCTGCCGACGGCTTCTTCCTGCACGTCGGCAGGGCCGAGGAAGACACAGAGGGAAGGTTATACATCAGCTGTGCAAAAAGCCCCAGCTCTCACGATTCAGAGCCGTGGGCTATTCTGAGGCAGGATTCTGACTCTGACGTTGTAGATATAGAAGAAGCTGAGCACGATTTTATTGGCGAGGACCATCCTGTGATCATCACCAAATACGTCGGTGAGGAAGAGTCGGCCAAGCTGCAGGAGGATATGAAGGTGAAGGAGCACGAAGACAAGGATGATGCCAGTGGCCGCTCGAGCCCGTGTCTGAGCACAACCTCTCAGATCAGCAGTGTCTCCATGGCAAGCGGAAGCGTGAAGATGACCAGCTTCGCGGAGAGGAAGCTCCAGAGACTCAACAGCTGCGAGACCAAGTCCAGCACCAGCAGCTCCCAGAAGACCACACCAGACGCGTCAGAAAGCTGCCCGGCTCCTCTGACGACGTGGAGACAGAAGAGGGAGCAGAGCCCGGGCAGGCACAGCAAAGACCCCGCCAGCCTCCTGGCGTCGGAGCTGGTGCAGCTCCACATGCAGCTGGAGGAGAAGCGCAGGGCTATCGAGGCCCAGAAGAAGAAGATGGAGGCGCTGTCCGCGCGGCAGCGCCTGAAGCTGGGCAAGGCCGCGTTCCTGCACGTGGTGCGGAAGGGGAAGGCCGATGTCCTCTCCCAGCCACTTCAGCCGGAACACTTCACAAAAGAATATTCCCAGCACAACGGAGAAGACTTTGGTGATGGCGTTTCTAAAACTGAAGAGTTTCTTGTGAAGGAGCAGAGAGAAGATCTGCTCAGTGAGGCCCAAGATGTGGACAGAGAAAGCCTGGCCTTCATCCAGCAGCATAAGCCGAAAGACCCTGCCATGCTGCACGACATCGAGAAAAACAAGGTCATTTCTGCGGCTCTCCTGGAAGACAGCGTTGGTGAGGTCATGGATGTGAACGAATGTGACCTGTCCATCGAGAAACTTAACGAGACCATTAGTACACTGCAGCAGGCTATACTGAAGATTTCTCAGCAGCAAGAGCAGCTTCTTATGAAATCTCCTACAATACCAACTCCAGGTTCTAAAAATAACTCGCAGGACCAGAAAGCAAAGTCGTCGCTCCACTTTGTGGAGCCGCTCTCGCCGACTGCAGTGACAGGCCACCGCAAGCCCCCTCGTCTCGGTCAGGGTCGGAATTCCCGCTCTGGAAGGCCGGCTGAGCTGAAGGTCCCGAAGGACAGGCAGCAGGGCTCCTCCCGGAGCAAGACCCCAACACCCAGCGTAGAGACACTCCCACATCTGAGACCCTTCCCCCCAAGTAACCGCCCTCGGACGCCCTCTGATCCCGGCTCGGAAGCTGCTGCAGAGCCTGTCGGTGACGCGCACGGGAAGTGTCTCTTTGACAGTTACAGGCTGCATGATGAAAGCAACCAGCGGACACTGGTCCTGTCCTCTTGCAGAGACACAAACACCACAGCGGAGCAGACGGGCCTCAGAGAGGTTCCGGACACTAGTGTGGAGGCAGGGCCGGGCGCCTCGGATGTCTCGGGAGGAGAGAGCGCCCTCGTGGAGGAGCCCCTGCGCAGCAAGGCCAGCCTCATCGAAGTCGATCTCTCGGGCCTGAAAGCCCCGGACGAGGACGCGGAGGCCGTGAGTGTCGACGTCTCGGCAGATCTCGGGGAAGGCGACCTGAAGCCGGGGGTCGGCTTCTTCTTCAAGGTAAACGGACGGGTAGCGTTTGCTTCCAGCATTCTCGCCGTGTCGCCACTTGCCTCAGCTGTGAGAGGGTGACACGCGCTTGGGTGAGCACGGGGCCAGGCAGGGAAGGGATGTGGCTTTGCCGCCACACGAGTCTGTCCTGAGGGGTTGGCCTGACAGCGGCCATGGCAGTGCGTAGGCGGTGGGCGTGGCCGTGTTGGTGGAACTTCCCTGTGGACCCTGGAATTGGAAGTCCATGTAATTTTTGTGTATCTCAAAATATTTTTTAACCATTTAAAAATGTAAAAAAAATATATAGTGGGAAGGGTCTGCAGAAACTGGTGGCGGACTGGACTTGGCCTCTGGGCTAAAGTTTGCCAGCCCCTGATACAAAGATCCTGGACACACACAGGAGCTTTTAAAACAATGTTTTTCTTTTTTCGCTCTGTATCTATGCCTTTTATGCAATTTTTTTCTTTGAGATGAAGAGAAACATAAATTGAGAGAACTTATTTTCTGTTTTAATGGTACGTACAGCTAGCTGGGCGCCTCACAGTGACATCTAGTCACTGACAGTGGTCCCATGAGATCACCACACCATATTTTTACTGCACCTTTTGCACGTTTAGATGTACAAACACCCCCCATTGTGTTGCGGCTGCCTGTGGTGTCCAGCACAGCCAGGTGCAGTGCAGGTGGGCAGCCCAAGAGAGCTGGCTACACGCGGTGTCCTGGTGTGCAGCAGCCTGTGCATCTCATTTGTCAGTTGCACCCGTGACACTTACACGGCAGCCCACCGCCTCCCGCTGTCAAGCCACGTGTGGCCATGTGCTCTTGCTTCAGGCAGTTAGAACGTGGATGGTGTGATACAAGACCATCAGGTTTATCTCCTCAAAAGATGGTTTATTTGGTATTTGTACTTTTAAAATATAAACAAGTTAATAATCAACTTGCATATTAGCTTATATTTTGGAGATACATATGCAATAAGGCAAACTGGACTCGTTATGAGGCATCTAGAAAGTTGTCTGACTTCGAATGTGTTTTTTTTTTTTTTTTTTTTTT
>VBSM01003072.1:92375-103375 GCA_008086735.1 Cheirogaleus medius
GCTCGCGTGCGGAAGCAGCAGCTGGAAGCAGAAGTTGAGCTCAAGCGAGATGAGGCCCGGTAAGCTGCCCTGCTCTGTGTCCAGGAGGGGCGGGGGCCGTGTGGACGGCAGACTGAGCAGGGCCCTGGCAGGCCTGGAGGCCAGCCCAGTGTGGTCAGCAGGGAGTGTCCCCGGTGTCATCGCTCCACTCCGCATGTCTGCTGCCAGGCACTGTCCACAGTCGCAGGCATCTGGGTGGGTCTCCTGTGCCAAGCTCTGGTTCAGGCGCTTCCTGGGATGATCTTAACTCTCGCGACAGCCAGCGAGATCCCAGCGTCTGCTCCCTGGTGTTACAGCCAGGCTGCTGCTGCGCAGGAGCAGGTTGCTGCAGCCACGCTGCTCTCCAGGGAGGCGAGGGTGGGTCAGCTCCAGGGCTGCCCTGTGGCCACTGTGTCCTGCCCTAGGCAAGCCGGCCCACCCTCAGGCCCGGGGCCCGGGGCCCGGGGGGAGAGAGAATCGGTGCCTGGACATGCCAAGTGCTGTGGGAGGTGGCATGTCCAGGAGATTTGTTCTGCAGGAGAATCCTTATAACTCAGGATCATTTTGCACATACTGTCGTCTCAGGCGCAAAGCTGAGGAAGATCGGATACGGAAAGAGGAGGAGAAGGCGCGGCGAGAGCTCATCAAACAGGAGTACTTGCGAAGGAAGCAGCAGCAGATCTTAGAAGAACAGGGACTTGGCAAACCTAAATCGAAGGCGAAAAAGCCACGGCCAAAGTCAGTCCATCGGGAAGAGTCTTATAGTGACTCGGGAACCAAGTGCTCCTCAACGCGTAAGCGGCTCAGTCGTGCGGCTTGTGACCCTTGTGCCTCACGCACCCTGTAGAGCTCTCACGTTCATTATCTCGTTTTGATTTTCTCAAGAACTGTGAGGTGTGAGGGGTGGAGAGGATTATCCCCATTTTACAGATGAGAAAGTTGAGGTCAGGGCTGATGGTCTGAGATGGTGAGATGCATCTAGATGCAGAGTGGTTCCCCCCAGGCAGGGGCTGGGGGTCGAGGCAGCAGGACTCAGGATGCTGTGGAGGCCAGGGTCTGCTCCCTGCTGCTGTCTCTGGCACCGGGGGGCAGCAGGAAGCTCTGTGTGCTCCAGGTTAGGGGAGCTGATGGGTGCCCGATGAAAGCGCCTCATTGCGCTGACGCCTGTTTCTGTCTCTGGCAGCCGATAACCTGAGCCGGACTCATTCTGGGTCCAGCCTGTCCTTGGCCTCCGCGGCGACAACGGAGCCGGAGAGCGTTCACTCAGGGGGCACACCTTCCCAGCGGTAAGCGGGCTTGGGACAGCTGCCGGGCACAGGGTTGGGGACATTTGGGAGGGGAGAGTGGAACTTGATGAGATTTTTTAAAAACCTCACGAGAGATGCATTTGTTTTGTAACTCTAATTTTTGTGTAATTGCACGTTTACAGAATGGTTGCAGTAATTTCACAAGGAACTCCTAAGTGTCCTCCGCCCAGGCCCGCCAGCCAGTTGGTTAAACTGGTGGCGTCTTCTTTGTCACCTCACCCCCTTGCTCCCCTTCCTGGCGTGCAGATGCGTCTGCACTCACTTGTAGCATGTGGGCAACGTCCAGCCCTTTAGACTCAAGCGCTTCGGTGCTTATTTCCTAGAACAAGGACATTCTCTTGCGTGATCACTGGCATCAGACCAGCACTTTGATCTGATCTGATCTGAAGTCCATGTCCAGTTGTTGTCAGGTGCCCCACCTGTTATCAGGTGTCCCTGGTAACTGTGTTGCTCTGGGTCCAGGATTGGCTTGGGTTGGGGCCTGCATTGTGCTGGCACGTCATGTGTGTGCCATCTCCCCTGATCCCAGGCAGTCCGTAGTCTGTCTCTGTCCCTCTCGGCCTTGTGTTTGTGTGCACACGGGCCAACTGCTGTGTAGACGGCCTCCACGTGATTGGACTGGATGAGGGTGACAGTCCTGGTGGGTGCAGCCCAGGGCGAAAGTGCATTTCTCTCAGGGCGGCACGTTGGGGTCCCACGCTGGTCATGTGGTCAAGGAGTCATTTTTGAGGGCGTGCCAGGGGCCCTCGTGGACCTCGCTGGGTGGCTCCCCAAGGGCTCCAGTGGCCTCTGCCGAGCCCCCCGCTTGCTCACGAGTGCCGTTGGCATCCTTTGTTTGCACATGTATGTCTGTGCGGCTACTGCTCTGGCAACCGTGGCTGTGTTTTCCTGCCTCTCCCCATGTCTTGTGGCTTCTCCTTGTCTCCTGGGCTTGTGGAGGGTCCCTTTGAGGGACTCTGGGTTCAGTTTGGAGTGTGGCTCTGGCGGTCAGTTACTCTGGCTGGATTCAGACCCTGGTGCTGCGGCTGGTATCTCTGGGCAGTTGTGTCCCTCCTGGCGCTGGCATCTGCTATGCTCAGTGGAGACTTTCCTGCAGGGTTCAGCTCAGGCCTCCAGGGGTTGGGGTCCCTGATGCCTGGTTTTCAGACACGGCCTGCCTGGCCCTTCCTTCCCGGGTCTCAGCCCTTGCTTGGCAGCAGCACAGTAGCCAAACTTCACTCTCTGGCTCCCCCAGCCAGCAGCATCAGGGCTCGGTGCCGTGCCTGCACCCTGCTCCAGCAGGGCGGTGCCCGGGGAAAGGCCGCTTGAAGATGAACTTCCTTGGTGAAGGGCCGACTCTTCTCCTCACTCTGTAGCATCTCAAGCGTTTGTTTCTCAGTGCCGCCTGGGGTTGGTGCTGACACGAGCCCCCCACCGAAGGCTCCTCCCCGTGCTGGTGAGCTTCCCGCCCTGGCTGCCGGCTGGTCTGCTGCCAGGTGACAGAAGCAGCTGCAGCCCCTGCTGGTTGCAGATGAGAGGGAGGGTGGCCTGTGGCTACACCTTTCGTCCTTTGTCCTTTCTGTCTGCAGAGTTGAGTCGATGGAGGCCTTGCCCATACTGAGCCGCAATGCCAGTAGGAGCACGGACCGAGACTGGGAGACCGCCTCTGCAGCCTCCTCCCTGGCCTCGGTGGCAGAGTACACAGGTGACGGCCCACGCCCTCCTTGGAGGCGCTGTGCTCATGTCCACACGCCTTCGTGGAGCACTCTTTAAAATGTCTGTTCTTTATTTTAGTCTAAAAGGTATTTTTCTAATAAAATGTTTTATTTAGTGACAGAGAGCTATGTTTAGCTGTTTGCTGTTTGGAACAGGTACGTTGTCCTTGTAGAAGCTCTCAGGCCTGCCTTGCCCCTCCTGCTGTCTGCCGTGAGGCAGGGCGGTGGGAGGCACGGGGCTGTCACCCACCACCCACAGGGCCAGCGCGCTGCACGAGTCCTGGGCACTTTGAACCTGAGAGTTTTAAAAGCAGTTCCTGGTTTTGTGTTTCTATGGTAAAGAAACTAAAGTTAGAAAAGGGATAAATTATTACTTTAGTCTTTGTAAAAAATATTTTTCTTTCTTTTTTCTTCTCTTTTCCTTCCTCCTCTCCTCTCTTTTTCTTTTCTTTCTTTTTTCTTCTCCCTCCTTTCCTTTCCCTTCCCTTCCCTTCCTTTTCTTCCTTCCTTTCTTTCTGGAGACATGTTCTCACTCTGTCACCCAGGTAGAGTGCTATGGCGTCATCATAGCTCACTGCAGCCTCCAACTCCTGGGCTCAAGTGATCCTCCCACCTCAGCCTCCCAGAGTGCTGGGTCTACAGGCGTACGGCACTACACACGGCCTAGTTTTTGTAAAATTTTTAACTCGGAATTCTTTCAGATAAATTTGAAGTGGCTCTTCCCATTTTCAAAAAGTCAAAAATATCCATAATTCATCCTACCCATTGCTCACTGCTAAGAAATTGTTGGTTTTTCTGTTTTGTGTGTGTTCGTGCCTTAAAATGCTAATTTTGCAAATCTTGGCCCGATTTCTTAGGTCCCAAGCTCTTTAAGGAACCCAGTAGCAAATCAAACAAGCCTATTATTCACAATGCGATATCCCATTGCTGTCTGGCTGGAAAAGTGAATGAACCACACAAGAATTCAATATTGGAGGCAAGTATCAGATTTTACCACTAAATTTTGTGTAGAATAAAAGGTGTTTCTAAATCAAGGGTTCTTTTTAATAGAAAACATTCTCAATTGTTTGCACATAATTTCTGCTAAATCACTCTGCTGTAAGGGTGACGGCTCTTCCCCTCAGTGATTCCGAGGGCGTGAGTGCTTGTCTCTGAGCTGCGACAGGGAATCTAGACTAGCTGGGCAGACGCTCCAGTGCACATTCCACTCGGGGCAGGGCAGGGGCCCTTCAGGCTGGGTGAGAAGACTTGTCTGTGTCACCCAGGTGGGTGACACTAAGTGGGGGCATGAGGGGGAGGTGAGGAAGAGGAAATTTGGGTTAAAGTTTTTTTTAAGTGGAGAAAAATAGTAGAACTAGTTTGGTAGCTAGAACCAGGTGATTGGAGCTGCAGGAGGCTGGCGCAGCACTGTGCTCAGGTGGCAGAGGGAGTGGATGTGACGGTGGCAGGAGGGGCTCCAGGATTGGGTCCGGATCACAGAGAAATGGGAAGCCTGTCTTGGCTAAAATGCTGCTTGCTTGTTTTGTTGACTCTCCCCTCCCGGAGCCCTAGGCTGGCATGGCTGTAGGCCCTAGGCGGGGCGGGGCAGGGCTGACTCTACCCGTCTGCTGCTGAGTGAGGTCCAGCTTCTGCCCCTGAGAGGCGGAAAGGTGCAGCCTGCAGCTGGAAGTAGATGGGCCAAGGTCAGGGCCTGATGTTCCCTGGCAGTTGGAAGCTTCTGGTCTGCAGGTGAAGGAGTCAGGAGAACTCGGTGTGCCCCGTTTGTATGCTGTTCTGGGCGTTTGGGATACGTTGGTGAGGTAAGTCGTCACCTGGTGGAAGAACCGCAGGTGACTTCTGTGCAGGGCCAAGCAGTAAGTGTACACAGCTGTATGGGTCACATGCCCTGTCTCTGTAGCGTGAAAACAGCCACACACAGTGTGCAGGCCAGTGGGTGTGGCTGATTCCCTGAAAATGCTACGCAGGGCTGGCTTGTGTGGCCCGTGGGCCATAGGCTGGAAATGTGGAGCCCGCTGCCGAGCTCAGTGAGTCAGTCACAGTAGGTCTCAGTGACAAGGTGGCATTTGAGTAGGGACTTGCAGGGAGGGAAAGAGTAAGTGTGCAGATGTGGGGAAAGGATGTTCCAGGCAGGCTGGAGCGAGCCCGTGTGCTGGTGTAACACCAGTGGCCAGTGGGGGGAGTGGGGTCAGAGGTCATGGGATGACAGATCACTCAGGGCCTCTGGGCCCAGGGAGGACTTTGGCTTTACTCTGAGTGGAACAGGCAGATGCAAGGTGTGGGCAGAGGAGGGCCAGTTACCAACCTGCTCTCCAAACAGGGTCAGAACTGACCGCAGGAAAGCCAGGGGGCAGTAGGGGTGCGTGAGGGACAGACCTGGGTGGGCGTGGCCAGCTTTGGGGCATGGCCGAGGGTGGAGCATTGCAGGGAGGGAGATGCAGGTGAGATGGAGTGGGGCGGTGTGAGAGGCCAAGTTCTGTGGACTTCAGACGCCTCTCAAGCATCCAGGTGCAGGGATGCTTGGAGCTTGAAGACAGGAACCTGACACTTAAGGGCAGGTCCCTTCTGGCTCCTCTGACTGGCAGGAGTGGAATTCTAGGGACGGAGAAGCAGAGCTGACCCTGCACCAGGATCCAGGCACGGGTGTGGTGGGTCTTAGGTTGCTGCCCTTGGGGTACAGTGGTTTCTGAATGAGTGAATGAAAATTACGCGGTGATCTGTCTTCCATCAGAAATTCTACTTTTTAATAATTAAGGCCAACCCCTGGTCCTCAATCGATTCCTTTTAATTGAAAAAATTAAAATAGCACCTAGAATGAATGACCCTCCTCTTCAAAACAGGTGTGTCCTTTTTTCACTAACGCAGATTGTCTGGACTGATGATATTCCCCTTCCCCATCACGTGTCTTTCATTTGATCAGGGCAAAAGCAACCTGGGATCATGTTTTCCTGACTAGATTTCCACGCAGAAGAGTTGGTGACCTCGGTCCCCAGGGTCTCCCCACACAGATGCCTGGGAGCACTCCAGGGCCTGTGTGTGGGAGCACTCACACCAGGTTATTACGGTGGTGGTCAGTGCGCACGGCCCAGTGCTCCGGGAGAAGACCCCAGTGGGATCAGAGCCCCATGTGCAGGCCCCTGTGCTCTGCCTCCCTGGGTCACAGGGAGCACACGCTTCCAGCAACAGCAGTACAGCAGCCCGTGGGCCTTGCTCCTGCCCAGGACAGCCCTTTAGAGCTAGATGCCCAGAGCTTTATTGGGGGCTGGTCACAAGGCCCCCCATTGCCTGCGTGCACCAGAGCTCTAGAGCCCTGGAAGGAAGGAAAGCAGCACGGAGACCAGCGGTTAGGCACGGGGAGCTCCTCCTACCTGCTGGTGACGGGGACTCCGCCAGCAGCAAGGCCCCTGACGCCAGGCCTTCATATGCCAGCAGCCCTCGGCGCTGACACCAAGGGGACCGTGCCCTTCTCCACTGCACAGGCAGCACTGACGGCGGCAGGATGGCACCTGCTACCCACCACCCACTGTCCCTGCAAACTAACCCCTGACTGGCCTCTGCTGCCGCTCATACGTGAGCACAGCGTGTGTGTAGTTGAAATCAGTATTGTGTGTATGGTTTTGGATTCCAGTTTTTCCACTTTATATTTTTAAAAATATTTACAATATTTAATATACCCCTTATATGCTGACAGAAACTATACATTTTTGAAAAATAACTAGTTTCTAAAGCAAGAATAAATAGAAGAATGGCATTATTTTACATTTTTATAAATCTTGTCAATTCCTGGCTTTATAGAAGAAAGCTAGAATCTTAGCTGCTTCTGCGTGCCACCTGTCACAACCTCACGTGTCCTGTGGCCTCTGGAAAGCGGACACTCCGGAGAGGAGAGTGCGCGGCCGATGATGGGACGTCTGAGCGTCCCGGGGCAGAGGGCCTTGGCCTCACCGATGCCTGAGAATGTTTCGGGAGCCCCTGGGCCGCACTTTGAGAACTGCTGGGGTAGACAGTGAAACTTGTTCACTGTGCTCAATTTCCCAGCGTGAGGAGGACCGTTTTTAAAAATGATGATGACATTTAAAAACATGTTTCAAACTTGAGAACATGCTACAACAAACACCGTGGCACGTATTGGCAGTTTGCCATATTTGCTTCAGATTTTTCTATATTTTTGGTAACAGCTTTATTGAGATAGAGTTCACATACTATAAAAGTCACCCCTTTAAATTATACAATCCGGTGCTTTTTTAGTATATTCATAGAAGAGTACAGCCACCATCACTGTATGATTCCAGAACATTTTCGTTTCCCCCAAAAAACCTCACACCTGTCAGCGTTCACTCCCCATCCTTCCTGGTAGCTGCTGAGCTACTCTTGTCTCTTCCGGACATTTCCTATAAATGGAGTCACAAGATATGTGATCTGTGGTTCTGGCTTCCTTCACGTGGCGTTATGTATTAATACTGTCTTTAAGTTACAACTTACTGTCTTTAAGTTACAGAACATCATTTCTTTTTATGGCTAGATAATATTCCACTGTATGGATCGACCACATTGTTTATTCAGTCATCTGTTGATGGACACTTGGGTTGTTTCTAGTTTGTAAAAAACTTTTTTATTGATAATTGATACATACATGTGATGTTTTTACTTCGACTTTTTGACTATTAGGGATAGTGCTGCTATAAACAGTTATATAAAAATTTCTGTGTAGATACATGTTTTCATTTCTCTTAAATACATACATGAGAGTAATTGCTGGGTCAGTGGTAACTGTTTTTTTTTTTTAAATAATGTGGAGAATTACCAAGCTGGCTTTCACAGTGGCTGCACCATATATATATCCACCAGCAGTGAGTAGTTCCCCCTGCTTGCCACCACTTGTCACTGTCTGATGTCACCGCCATCCTAGCGGTGTGAGGGGGCATCTCACTGTGGTTTTGAGGGGCCTTTTTCTCTGGTGGTTGACGGCGAGGAGCATCTTTTCATGTCACTGCTCCCTTCATCTTAAACACATGTTCCCTTGCTTCAGTGGCTTATAGTGCCCCATGAAGTGGATGCACCTACTTGTTTAAACCAGGGGGACTGTGGTTAACATACCAGAAAGCCGCCCTTAGGGTGGGGTCGCCCGGCCGTTCACTTCTCCCAGTGTGGAGCCTGGCGAGCTTGGGGACCTGTGAGGACTGGAGTGACTCTGAAGTGTCTGTCTCCTTTACCTCTTCCACACAGGAGCTGGAGAAGTGCGATGCCAATCACTACATCATACTGTTTCGCGACGCCGGCTGCCAGTTCAGGGCGCTCTACTGCTACTACCCCGACACTGAAGAAATCTACAAACTCACTGGCACGGGGCCAAAGAACATCACCAAGAAGATGATTGACAAGCTGTATAAATACAGCTCAGACCGAAAACAGTTTAACTTGATCCCTGCCAAAACCATGTCTGTCAGTGTGGACGCGCTCACGATCCACAACCACTTGTGGCAGCCCAAGCGGCCCGCAGTGCCAAAGAAGACCCAGACTCGTAAATGACACGGACACAGCCAGGTGTCTGAAGGGCGTGCCCACGGAATTCTTATTTATTATTTTCATCCATTTGGGTACGAAGTGTGCAAAGTCACAACAGACCTTTTGCAAAGAGGCTTCTAGACAACAAAGAAAACCCCTCTCTTAGCTCCCAGCTCACGCAGGGCTGCCAGGCGGCGTGATAATGGAGAAATAAACACCGTTCCCCGTGGTTCCTGCTGCTGTGGTCGCTGCTCACCACTGAGGCTCCCGAGGAGAGGCCCCCATGGGCGAGACCCCTGGGCCGCCGGCCTCCCTTACTTGAAGTTCTCCGTCAGTACGAGTTGAACGCAATCCACTTTGCTTTCCTGCCTCTCCCCTCGCCCCTTTGCACATCACCCGGCACCCTCGTGTCGGCCAGCTATAGCCTCCTGCGAGTGTAGGACAGACTCGCTCCTGGGTCAGGTGTTTGAATGTCTTTAGAGAAGGAATTCATAGTGGGAAATCTTTTTCATTTGAGAAGTTGTATGATATTTATTGATTGTGTCTACTGCCAACATTTATATCCAAGTCTAAGATTTCCGAAAAAATTCTTGTTCCCTGCTGCTCAGAAAAAGTTTACTGAAAATACCAGTTCACTGAAAGCACTGAAGTCTGCAAAGTCTGTCTTCTGCTAGAATAATGCTTCCCAGTATGGTGGTGATTCTTTCTGACACTCAATCATGAGGACGGTGAATAGTACTCTTAGTGGCATTTGCCTCGTTTAAAGTGGCAGGCTGAGCCAACCACAGTCATTGCTAATTCCGTTTTGGATAGTGCTCTAATGATTTGTTCACTTTAATAAAGACAGATTTTGGTAAAGTAGAATATTTTTCACTCTGAGCATGTTTCTCCTAAAAGATGATGCACTTAACATTGACGGTTCTTTTAGTGGTTTTGTTATGTCACTACTTGTCATGTTTGATCCTCGCTTCTGGAAGAGCGGCATGCTCTAAGAGGAGTGTGTGGCTCTCAGCTTAGACCGATAATTTTGTTGCCTATTTAAAAGCAATTAAGTGGTTATTTGCAGTTACTTCAGAACTCCAAGTAAGTGGAATGGCTTCGGGTTCTTTCCATGTTGGTCCCAACAGGGGTTGACACATCTCCCGAGCAGACATTCCCAGGGAGCGCGTGCGTGCTGGCCACAGCTGCTGAGACACCTCTGTGACTGACCAGCTGCTGGAAGATCCTGGAGCCACTTACGTTAGTTTTGCACATATTCTCTCGGGAGTGTTACTTGAACCTATCTTGAACTGCAGAAAAATTAAAGATCAATAGAAAGAGAAAGTTAGAGACAAGTGTACTGTTACCTAACTTTAGATACACAAAAAGGCGTGAATTGTGTACAAAACACCACACGGGACTGTAGGTCTCACTTCCATCTCCTCGGTCCTTGGAGAAAGGATGCAGCCGTGCGATCTTGTACATACCGTGCTAGGCACAGCCGTCCCTCCTGTGATAGGTCGCCGGCGGCTGTCCACCTCTCAAGTGCTGAGCGTTGAACGGTCCTGCGTGAGTTTTCTGTTACCATGTTTCCACACGTGTGCTTTATTTCTCATGTATGTTTGACATGCTATTACCATATTTATTTTAAGGAAGCACTAAAATGTAATAAAGTAATGTACTAATTGCTTTATATTAATCATGTGTGTGAGGTTGATCTGGTTCATTTTGCCAATCGAGTGTCACCAGCTCCTTCAGAGGAGTTTCATGCTGTTTTTATTTAGCGTGCTCATAAGTAAGTGGAATTTGATTATTTTTAAGGAAGAGTTAGAGGTACTTCTGGCATAGAGCTGGAAAACTGCATTTCTCCTGAACTTCTGAGTGAATTCTGAATTTTCGTGATGTAATTAGTCAAATGTGCGGAGCATGCTGAAAATTATTCTTGGGCGTGCAGAGTTTTTGCTGTTTGTTGTGTCACTAGGCGCAGACATGGCCGATGTCTCCGGTCCCTAGGCCAGCGTTGCCTGATGCGTGTGCCTGATGCCTGTGTTCTTCATGCATCGGCACAGCCGCTTTTCTGTGTATGATGAAGAATTCCAAACACGGGGTGCGTTTTAGGCTTCCCGGCTTCAGTGGTGGTGTAGTCATTATTATTTTTCAGTTTATGGCACTGAGATGAGCTCTTTCTATAAACGTTTCATGTTCTCCAAAGCACCTGCAGCAGCAGTTGTCTTGTGTTGCAGGTTTCTCACGGTGCAAAGGCTGCCTATCTTTCGTTGCCTTTCGGAGCTCTAACAGTGTTATTTAAGACAAGTTGGTCTTCCCATGTAGAATATAACTTTTAAAGAAAGTACCAACCAAAGGATTCTGTATGACGAAGGTTATGTGTGAATCCTTGATAGTGCTACGGTGCTGGGAGTCCAGAAGGGTTGGTGTTTGAGATAAATGAAACTTGAGTGAGCCCATGATTTCATACATCTGTGTGCTGGTATGTTGTCTT
>VBSM01003075.1:37915-49482 GCA_008086735.1 Cheirogaleus medius
TCGGCCTCCCAGAGAGCTAGGATTACAGGCGTGAGCCACCGCGCCCAGCCCAAAAGTATCACTTTTAAAACAGGAGTTCCTCCATCCCACGAACGTCACCTGGACTTGAGGCTCCATCCCTCCCAAGGGCCTGCAGGAAGCCAAAAAACGTGTTCTGCTGACCTGGCCAGGGAGGGGTCCAGCTCCGGAGGATATAATTAGCATCAGACTCCAGTGCACGTGGACACTTCGGGTGGCAGCAGATCTCTACGACACTTTTATTTGGGGGAACAGTCTCCTTTCAGATGGCTTATTTGGACACCAGCTTTTTTTTTATTAAAAAGCAAAGTGTGGCCAGGCACAGTGGCTCACGACTGCAATACTAGCATTTTGGGAGGCCAAGGAGCAAGGATCACTTGAGGCCAAGAAAGAGTTCAAGACCAGCCTAAGCAACACGGCAAGACCCCATCTCCACAAAAAAACAGAAAACTTAGCCGGGCGTGGTGGCGCGTGCCTGTAGTCCCAGCTACTTGGGAGGTTGAGGCAGGAGGATCACTTGAGCCCAGGAGTCTGAGGTTGCCGTGAGCTGTGATCACACTACTGCACTCTAGCAAGGGCCACAGAGCAAGACCCTGTCTCACACACACACAAAAAAGCGAAGTGACAAAATAACCGCATGTCACAGCTGTCTCTGTCAGACATTGCACCTACAGCTCAGAGAGCACGCGGAGGCATTATCCTAAGTGCCCCCTTGGGCTTCGTGGCTGCCTATGGAGATAAGAACCACAGACCAGGAGAAAATGCCAACCACCCAAGCCATGAAGGTAGAAAATGGGGAGCAAAGCCCTAAAAACAAAGAGCACAGAAGAGGCCAAAGGCCCAAAAGCACAGTATTAATTATAAGCCCGTGCCCTGCCACCCGAGTGGATTTCTGAAAACAGGGGGTTTCCTCTGTGTCCGGCTGCTCCAAACCCAGAGCCACACGGAGTGCGGGAAGCGGTCTTGTTTTTCAGGCGGCTGGTTCCTCCCTCAAGGTCTTCTGGCGATGTCACAATCTGGTTTGATGTCAAAACTAATTCAAGGGTGATGAACTCTGGCCTTGCCGATGAATCAGCAGAGGGGTGGGTTTCCCGAGAGCAGCCTGCCAGCCTGCTGTTTACACACAACCACGGCGCACGCAGGATGCAGCCTGAAGCACAGTCAAGGGTCACGGTGGCAGCTGAGGGCGGGGTTTGGTCCCTGTCACACAACCGCACCTGACTCTGGCAGAGACTGCCAAGGTCAGACCCCACAGACTCAGGCTGGCTCGTCCTCTGCCAGTCCCTTCTGGGGTACTCGAACCACCCAGAACCACCGACGCCCACCCTGGAATGCACAAACCGGACCCCACACGCCAGCCGGGTGGAGACACGAGGCCGTGCTCCTGATGCCAGATGCCCCGTGCCCGCCCGTCTGCCCCTCGACCCACCCGGCCCAGTCACGGCCCTTCGGAGGCAGAGCCGGGCCACGACGGCGCCTGGGTCTGGGCTCTCGGCTGCTGCCCAACTGAGAGATCCTGCCCAGTGACTCAGCCTCCCGAGGAATCCCCACCCACTGCCTCACCTGGGAGCCTGAGAACCGGGAAGGCTCCACCGCGGGGAGACGCGGGACTAAGTGGGTTCACCTGGGCAGCATGGCATGGGGGGCCACACTGCACCGTGTAGGCTGTTGTCACCGTTAGGCCTTCTCAGGGGAGGGCGGCACAACCCCTCATAGCACCAATCTTGGGGGCCCCGTGGGGGCCCGGAACGCTGACACTTCACTAGGGCTGGAGACCAGGGTGCGACTCCACTCAGAACCTGTGTCCCCTGTGACTCAAGCCACCTACCAACCCCAGACGAGGTCTTGGCTCGAACACTGGAGAGGCAGCCAGTGAAGACAGTTGAATGCCCTCAGGTGGGTGACTGTGCCCCGGCCACCAGAGCCCTCACCTGCCCCCAACGTAAAGGGGGACCACAAGCTGGCCTTCTCCTCGAGGTGGCCAAGATGACGTGGGCCCGGGGGAAGACCTCGTCCGGGAAGCACACGGAGCTGGAGAGAAGCCGCCCCGCTCAGGGCACGCGGGGAGCCCATCAGGAAGAGGAAGACAGGCCGGGCCTCCAGGGCCATGCGGTGGGAGGGAGGGGAACACAGGCTGAATTAAGGCTCCTCCTGCCACCAGTGCCCAGGTGACATCCACACAGCCCCCCCCGCACGGCTCCAGGGTCGCCCGGAGCAGCCCTGGAGTACCAGCTGCAGGCCGCACTCCCTGCCGCCCGCCCCAGGACAGGGCACCAGCTGCGCCTGGGACCCCAGCTGTGCGCCATCTCCGAGAAGCACCCACTCAACGCCCTATTCCTCGGGCCTCGTTTCTGTCCTGACGTGGCCGCAGGCCAGTTCTTCTTCCTGGTTTCTGTGCCACCCTCCCAGTTCATTATCTGTCCGTTGCCACCAGAGTGTCAGCTGGTGACTCGAGGGGCTGGCCTTGGTCGTCCGGCCCCTGAGTGGTGGCCCTGCGCCGAGCAGGCGCTCAATCAAATTGGGTTGGATGAGTGAGCCCGACGACCTGTCTCCAGAAGGCTCTGCACGAGCCCTGCGAGGGAGCAGGGCCCGGCCCCCTGGGAGCCAGTTCAGGGCAGAGCGCCAGGCGCTGAGTGCACAAGAGCGTCACTGCTGCGCTGAGACGGGCCAGCTTCACTGACCCCTCCCTGGGACCTCAGCCCTTCCTGAGCCACAACGTGGCCCCTCCACCACGGAGCTTGCGATCTGAGAGGGGAGGCCACCCCGCAACAGAGCCCATCCGAGCCCCCAGGGACAAAATATAACCCGGGCGCGTCGAGGCAGGTGCCCCTGGGAGGGTCACTTCCTCAGAGCGGTCGGAAGAAATTTCTCCAGCAAGCGAGGGACGCTGTCCTGAAGCGTGAGTTGTATCCACACTTCCTCTCTCCCCTCTTCCAGAAGTCACCCGACAGAGCAGAAAGGGAGACCCGTGGAGCAGTCACCTCAGAATCCACTCGGGTTTTTACACTCAAAGAAAAACCGCGTGCGGTCCACGGTGGGCTGGGAAGGCCGGCAGCTATGGAGACTGCTCCTCCAGGCTGGCCACCAGGTCTGCACCGGGGCGGCTCCGGCTTCAGACCCCTCTAGGGAGAGAAACCCCGGGGGGGCCCCTACCTGGGCTGCTCCCAGTCATCCCAGAGAAAGTTCGGCATCAAGTCCCATTCCAGCCCCGGCCACACTTTAATTTGTTTTAAAAGCCTCTCCACAAGTTGCTACTAGCAAACCGTATAATCACAGCGCTGGGGAACAGAAAACTCCGGCCGCCGGCCGGCAGAGCTGTCCTCGGGAGGTAGCCAGTAAGCTTCTCCAGCCACACAATCAAATTCTTCAAGCCACCTTCCCCGTGCCCACCGCTGAAACCACGGGCAGCGGCAGGGCCGGCCCTGGCCTTAGCTCCATCCACCACACTGCCCGATGGGCGAGACTGAATAGGAAAGTTGCCGGGCCACTTAAACTGCCAGAGAGCTTTCGAGAAAAACGCAAGTTTGGATTATCCCAAAACTTAACCCAGCCACCACGATGCTCTGGGTGGCTCAGAGAAGTTCTCCGGGAGCTCCTCCTGGCTAGTCGACACCTCGCCACGCACAGCCGCGCCGCCAGCGTGCAAGGCCTAATAGTCCGCAGCTCCCTTCGCCCTCATGGGAGGAAGATCCAGCTCAGTGAGGGGATGTAACCAACACCCTAAATTAAAAATAGCAGTGTGACGACATGAAGTGGACGCGCAGGCGGGCCTTCTGGACCAGAGCAAGTGAGGGCAGCATCGGTGCGAGGGCGGGGCTCCCAGTCCCCGAAGCACAGGAGACCATGGTGACCAGGTACCAAGTCCGCCTCATTTACATGACTCATGAGCTCTTCCCCGGCTGTGCCCAAGAAAGCCTGCCTTCCTGCAGGACAAGTCAGCATCACCCAGGGAAGAGGACTCAAGGCCAGAATTCCACCAGGAAGAGAGGCCCAGGCTGGTCACTAGGCAGCTGCTGCCGCCGCCTCCTCCTCCTCCTCCTCACCTGCAGGGGCGCCTTAGCCTCATCCTGGAGAGTCATTCTGACCAGGTCAGAACTTGCTCTTCCAAAGAAGATGAAATCCCCATTCTATGAAAGGGGAAACTGAGACACCGAGACAGGAAGGAAACTGCCCAAAGAAGTAGGAAGAAGCGTGGGAGGGGTGGGCACCGGGAGAGCCGTGGAAACGAAACAGAGGAAGAAATTTCCGGCTTAGCTAATGGTGCTGAACAAGTCTGGGGCAGGAAGAAAGCCACATTCCTTCCTAGTTAGTCTCTCTCCTCACCCGTCCGTGCCCCCCCTCAATCCCCAGTATACACAAACACACATATGCAGGGACCAGGGCCTCCCCAGCCTGAGACCAGACGCACCCCCATCCCCAGCCACCTCATAACTGCGAAGCCCCCAGTTTCCAGAGAAAGAGTTAAAACGTTCCCAAACCACTTCCCCTCGGGACCCGGCCACTGGGCATCTGCAACTTCTGTCCCAACAGACAGAGGATGCCATGATACAAACAGAAATGGGAAGAGGCAAGTTTCTGACCACGGCCCCAGATGTGCCCCAAAATTAGGCCTGAAAGAAGGTGCACAGCAGCCTCCCCTCCCCACCTACTGCCAGGTGGCAAAAATGAAATGCCTCAAACTTCCCCAGATGGGCCCATATTGGCCCCTGAGAAAAAAATCAAGAGTCAGCAGCCAGGTGCAGTGGCCAAAGCTTCCTCCTGGGTGCCCACGATGGCCAGGGATCCCCCACACATGCCTTTCGGAAAACATCACAGCCTCCCCACAACGCTTCCACTCTCCAAAGGTGTTCACTAAGACAGGGTCACCCAGGGGAGGGGGCGCAGGTAGCAAGCTGTCAGTTTCTGCCCAAACTCCCCCACCGGAGAATCAAAAGAGTGAGCCCAACCTGAGAAGCTTCATTGGAAAGCATTGAATTCGGCCCCCAGGTGCAGAGACAGCCTCCCACCAACACGGAACGGGCCCCCACAGGTGCCCCGACAAGAGTGCCCAGCTGACCCACCCTGCGAGGGACCTGAGACAGAAAAGCCGCTTCCCAGGAGAGGAGACACAGGCACCCCCACCAACTGCCCTTCCCTGGGGGCCCAGGTGGAGAAGCCCTTAAGCTTGCCCCCGACCCCACACCCCGCCGCCAGGTGCGCAGACCAGTTCCTGCCCAGGTGCCGGGCGGGCCAGGAAAAGCCCCGGGCGTCCCCAGGTGCCGGCACTCACGCGTCCCTGGGCAGGGGCGCGAGTTTGGGCCCCTCAGCAGCCCCGGGCCGCCCGCCTGTGTGGCCTCCCGGAGCCGAGAAGGAGGTCGGTTCGCCGCGCTCCAGGCAGGACAGCCGCCCAGCCCGCGCCCCGCCGGCCCAGAGACTCGCGAGCGGCGCCCCGGACCCCGCGCCCGAGCGCCGCGAGGCCGGCCCGCGTCCCTACGGCCGCGCCGGGCCTGAGGTCGCTCACCTGGCTGGCGCGGTAGCTCTCGAAGGCCCTCAGGGCGCTGTCGGTGAGTTTCACGTGGAACACGGACACCTTGCTACCGTCGCTCACGCGCCCGCACGACAGCCCGTAGCTCCGAGCCTCCATCAGCGCCGCCATCTTGCGACCGTCGCTCCCCCGCCCCCCTTCCCGGCCCCGGCGCCGGCGCCCGCTGACGCGCTGCATTATTCATAAGACGCCGGCGGCCACGCCCCCTCCGACTCCCGCGATGCCAACCGTCGCCGGCGCGCTGCTTACCGACGTGCTACATTATTCATGAGCCGCGGCTGGCCACGCCCCCCCCCGCGGGCCTGACTCGGCGCGCCGTCGGCTCCCGGACGTCTTGCATATTCATAAGGCACTGGGAGCCCCGCCCCTCCAGGCCCCCGGAGGCGGCCACTTCCGTGCGCGAACTCCGCCTCCACACGCGCACCTCTCCAGGCCCCGCCTCCATGTGGATTATGCATGATCCTGACAGCCAGGAGCATCCAAGTCCCGCCCCCAGGCCGCTGACGTGATGCATTATTTATGAGCTCGCTCGTGCCTTCCGTGTTTGGCTACCGTTGAGGGCCCCAGCGAGGGCGGGGAGAGGGCGGGGCCGGCGCAAAACACGTGGGGAGGGGGAGCTCGCAGCTGGCAGGGCTGGTGGGCGTGGCTATGTAAACGACGCGCGCGTTGGACGCTGGGTTAGCGGATGGGGCTTCCCTTAAGTCGGCCAATAGGTGGAGGAGGAGCCTGTAAACTTTGCTTATGAGATAAATAAAATTTTAACAATAAAATCCCACATCCCCACAGGCCAAGAGCGATGGTGGAGTCCAGCTCCATTTTTTAAAAAAACTTTTCTAGGTTATAATTTGCACGTAAAATTCACCTACTTAAGTTGTTCAGTAGTATTTATTTAGCACATACACAATGCTGTGCAACCGCTGCCACGCGCTGCGGTGATTCCAGAACATTCTCATCACCCCTAAAGGAGATTCAGTCCCCATTTGCAGTCATCCCCACTCCCCCCCCCCCCCCCCCCCCCCCCCCCCCGCTGAGAACTTTCCTGTCTCTAGGGATTTGCCTGATCTGGACATTTCATATAAATGGAATCATACACCATGTGGCCTTCTGTGTCTGCCTTCTTCCACTAGGTACAATGTTCTCAAAGTGCATCAAGTTGATAGCATGTTACCAGTGCTTCGTTCCTTTTCATGGCCGCATAATACTCCACATTTTGTTTACCCACTCATCTGTTGACGGGCGTTTGGGTGCTTCCCCTTTTTCACCATTATGAATAGTACCTCTGCCGACATTGATGTACAAGTTTTTGTGCAGATGGATGTTTTCCCTTCTCTTGGGTACACAGCAGCAGATCCTCAGATAATGTTGTTTCATTAGAACGCTGAGGGGGGGGGATCAATTTCCAGCCAGGGCGGCTACCCGTGTGGAGTTTGCACGTTCTTCCCAGGTCTGTGGGGGTTTTCTCCAGGTACTCTCGCATCCCAAAGATGTGCATGTCAGTTCCAGTGGCCTGTCTAAATGGTCCCAGTCTGAGCCACTGTGGGTACATGTCAGTGTGCCCCTGCAACGGGGTGGCAGTTGGTTCCTTCCTGCCTTCCACCCCTGAGCCACCAAGATAGCCCGGGCCACTCTCAACCCTAAACTGTAATGATTGAGTAAATAACTATCTCATTTGTTTTTATAAATCTTTGTTAAATGTACCATGTTTCCCTGAAAATAAGACAGGGTCTTACATTTATTATTCCTCAAGAAGACACCCTAGGGCTTATTTTCAGGGGTTGTGTTTTTTTTTTTTTAAGTACGGTACAACAATCTACATTGATTCAAATATAGTGAAGTCGTCTTCTTCTGGAACATCATCATCACTCTCCAAACCCCGAATTCCATCCTGAATTTCTCGCGACTCTATCTTCTTTAGAACCATCGGCCCCAATCTCTCATGTTGAGCCATAGAGCTCTCATGGGGCAGATGAGAAGGGCTACTCGTCTTCTTTACCGCTCCACGACGAAATGCATGGGTTGTGCAGATGCGCTGCGTAGCCACACCCATCACTAGGTCTTATTTTCGGGGTAGGGCTTATATTCCACAAATGCTTAGAAATCCTGCTAGGGCTTATTTTCGGGGAAACACGGTATGTATAGCTCACATTTATTTCCAGGTTCAACATGAGAGCCAGGCACAGTTATACATCGTTTCACTTAACATCGCAGTTTCCAAGAACCTATAAATGACACTGAGGACTTATTGTACACCTACGAGTGGAAGTACTGGGTCTTATGGTGATTCCACATTTAACCCTTTTATTTATTTATTTTGAGACAGAGTCTCTATGTTGCCCTGGCTGGAGTGCAGTGGCATCATCGTAGCTCACAGCAACCTCAAACTCCAGGGCTCAAGTGAGCCTCCTAACTCAGCCTCCCAAACAGCTGGGACTACAGATGTGCACCACCACACCCGGCTAATGTTTTCTATTTTTAGTAGAGACGGGGTCTCGCTCTTGCTCAGGCTGGTCTTGAACTCCTGACCTCAAGTGATCCTCCTGCCTCGATATCCCAAAGTGATAGGATTACAGGCATGAGCCACTTCACCCGGCCAGAGCCATCTTAATTACCCTCCACCATGCCTCCAGTACCTGGGTCCAGAAAGGGATTTCTGAATGTTTTCTCATTGAACACCCCAACACACAGCCTAGCAGGAAATATGTGTTGAATGAATAAATGATTTCATTTAGTGCCCACAACTTAGCTATCAGCCCACTTTGTAGATGAGGAAACTGAGGCGAGATCTCATGCATTGCTGCAGAGACTACAACTCCAGCCTGTCTGCACTCAGAGGCAAAGATCTAGATCTTCCACCCTTCACCTGGGATCAGCCGGTCCTACGGGGAGAACACTGCTGCTCGCCCGGACACACTGGCCCGTGATCGGGGAGGCTGGGCCAGTAAATACTGAAGCCACAGGGCTGCAGGGCTGGGGAGGGTCACGGAAGGGCAGAAAAAGGCAGCTGGGGCTTGGAAGATCTGCAGTAAGAAGAGAGAAGGGTGGAGACAGCTAGGCTGCCCACTGGAGAACCACATGGGAGGAGCCGGCTTTGAGGGCCAACCGGCTTGCTGTGTGACTCTGGGAAAGGCACCAAGTCTCTCTGAGCCTCTGTGGATTTGCCTGGGAAACGGGCAACAGTAATAACAGCTACCCAGCACTGAGCGCTTAACATGCACCAGGCTCTTGGCACCCTTGGCTTGCCCACTGGAGTGGATATGGTGGTTTGGACCCATCTGCCAGATGAGGAAACTGAGGCCTGGAAAGGTTAAGGGAAGGGAAGATTTGGAAAGGGTAACCATGGGCTACACTGCTTGGCAACAAGCCATTTCTGCACTTTCCATTCGATTCTCGGTGGCTCTCGATAGGACCCGGAGAACGGTACGGAAAAAAGCATCGGGCATTGGCAAGCTCTCCACCAGTCCCTAAGAACCAGGTCACATAAGAAATCGGAAGCCAGCTGATCGCCATGTGGCGGCCCATGGACACACACTCCATCTGGTGGGCTCTGTGGTGGGGATAGTGCCGCCAGCCTGCCCCTCACCCCTGTGGCCTTGGACACCCCTTGCCCTCTCTGTTCCTCAATTTGCTCATCCAGAAGATGAGGGGTAATAATGGCACCTGCTTCACAGCCCTGGGAAGGTTGCCCCGTGAAGACGGCACAAGGTGGGGACACGTGTAGGTCAGTCGCCCTGTGGAAGGGCCCCAGGAGCGTGAGCTCAGGTGCGCAAAGCTCGCTTCCGACGGGCAGCCGTGGGAGCTACGCCCCTCGCGGGCGACGCAGGCCGAGTCGCCTGGCGCCGGTGAGCGTTTGCCACGAAAGGAAAGAAGCCCGTCCCGGCTGCTTTCCAAACGCGCCACGCACGGTCCGGGTGCACCTTTGCACGCGCTGTGCCGGGCGCCGGGAAGGCACAGATGTTCACGGAGGGTTGAAGAAGTGAAAGGGTGAAGGTCAGAGGGCCGGGAGGTGTGGAACGGCAGGCGCCCTGGGCCGAATCCTGCCTGCTGGGTGAGAGCCGTCTCCTCCCTGGGTCTCCGTCTGCTCAGTTCATCGGGGCACAGCCGAAGCGACCTTGGAGAACAGGAGCAGAGGTGGCCACACACAGGGACTCGCTCCAGCATCGCTGAAAAGCCACAGTCTCCCCGGCAGCGTGGGACCGACCAAGGGAACAAAGACACCCTCAGTATGGAGCAGAGAAACCTGCATGGGCCAAGGGGACCGACAAACCTGAGACAAAAGGAGAGTCCAGAAAAGACTCAAGAGTATGGGGTCAGCTGGTTTTTCACAAAACGGCCACAGCCCCACGCTGGGGAAGAAGAGAAGTCTTCCTTATGTGCACAGATGTCCCGGGTCGAGTGTGTCCTGAGAGCTCTGCCCACGTGAAAGGATTATCGTGGGAGTGGGACAGGTGGCTTTATAAGAAGAGGAAGAGTGCCGGGCGCGGTGGCTCACGCCTGTAATCCCAGCACTCTGGGAGGCCGAGGCAGGAGGATAGCTTGAGGCCAGGAGTTCGAGACCAGCTTGAGCAAGAATGAGACCCCCTTGTCTACTAAAAATAGAAAAATTAGCCTGTTGTGGTGGCACATGCCTGTAGTCCCAGCTACTCGGGAGGCTGAGGCAGGAGGATCACTTGAGCCCAGGAGTTTGAGGTTGCTGTGAGCTACGGTGATGCCACTGCACTCCAGCCAAAGCGACAGAGAGAGACTGTCTCAAAAAAACAAAACAAAACAAAACAAAACCAGGCAGAGAGACCTGAGCTAGCACGCTCAGGTCTGCCCCCCCCCCAACATGATATCCTCCGCTGTGGCCTCTCGGCCTTCCTAACTGTACAGAATAAATCCCTTTTCTTTATAAATTACCCAGTTTCAGGTGATCTATTATAAGCAATAAGAAAGAGACTAAGACAGATCTAAAACGTAAAAACTAAAGCATTAAGATGTTTAGAAGAAAACCTTTGCAAACGTAGGCTCAGCAAATAGTGTCTACAGAAGCAGCACAAGGAATGGAAGGCAAAAACCGCTCGACTGGACTTCAGGGAAATTTACAACATCTGCTCTTTTGTTTTTGTTTCTTTTTTTTTTTTTTTTTTAGAGACGGGGTCTCGCTCTTGGTCAGGCTGGTTTCGAACTCCTGACCTTGAGCTATCCACCCGCCTCGGCCTCCTTGTTTTTGTTTCTGAGACAGGGTCTCGCTCTGTCATCCAGGCTTGGAGCCTCGGACTCCTGGGTTCAAGCGATCCTCCTGCCTCAGCCTCCCGAGCAGCTGGGACTATGGGTACGCACCACCACGCCCGGCTGATTTTTCTACTTTTTGTAGAGGTGGGTTCTTGTTCTTGCTCAGGCTAGTCTCGAACTGCTAGCTTCAAGTGATCCTCCTGCCTCGGCCTTGCAGAGTTATTAGGATTACAGGCATCAGCCACTGCACCCAGCTCGGGTGACACTTGGCCAGAAGGTCTGCTCCTTAAAAAAGACACAGTGAGATGAAGGGCAAGCCATAGAATGAATGAAAAAAACGTTCACAATATACCTCTCTGACAAAGGACCTGTCCCCAGAATACACAAAAAGCGGGCATGGAACCAGGCTGCCGTGGGTACCCAGGGGACTGATGCCACCCGGCAGTCACTCGGCACTTGGGAATGACGGTGGCAGTGATGACTTTCAATACAGGGTTGGGCTAGATGGTCACCCCAGGTGGCCTAGGGTCTAGCTGGCTGTCACATAGGCTGGTTTTCCAGCCTGTGCCTGAGAGCGGGGTGTTGCTCAGGTTGGTGAGACTGAGAAAAGATGGGGTGCCCTGTCTTGGGGTGTCTGCAGTCCCTACCCCAGAGCCTCCAGCAAAGCCCCCTTCCGGTCTGAGGACAGGGTCGATACCGACGGGGCTGAACCGCTGGAGAGGAGACAGACGCAAGCCGTATGCGGCCTCGTGTCCTGAGAGTCACCGGGTGGCCCAGAGAGCAAGGGCCGGAAGCAGGGAAGGCACAGACGCAG
>VBSM01003085.1:12864-23537 GCA_008086735.1 Cheirogaleus medius
AGACACTCCTTAACGTGCTGGGAATATTTCCCTCTAGTCTGCGCTTGCTTTTATAAAAAAAAAAAAATCAAGGCGACTGTTTACTTTATCGGGTGTCTGTCTTGCATCTGGGCACATCCTGCTGTTTTTCTCCCGAAATCTGTCCTCACGGACACCAAGTGTTGCTGCCTCCCCCTTCTGCTCGATGGCGGTATTGCAGCCCGGGCCCTGGCGGCTGAGCAGAGCCGGGACCCTCGGGGACTCAGGCACCAGGCAAGACCCTAGGGCTCACCCGCCACCATGACACATGGCCATATTGGGGGCGACAGCTGCTCCCTCAGCCTGGGTCCTGACTAATACAGGACATTGCTGGAGCTTCTGGCATTCAACCGTCCTCAAGTTCCCAGGACAATCCCCGTGCGCTGGTGATTAGGGGGCTCTTGGGGTGGCGGAGGAGACCTGAGTGTTCGAGCACGCAAAGGGAGTTGGCACGTGCGCAGGGCCAGCCTGGCGCATTCTAACGCTGACAGAGTCTAGGCTGGTGCCCGGGCCTGGGTCTGTAGGTGAGTGACCTTCCCTAACCCCGAACCCCAGAACTAGCCGGACTAACCCCCTGTCGCAAGCAGCGTTCGACCTGCGCAGGCCGCGCCCCGTGGAGGAGCAGAGAGCAGGGACCCCATGAGGTCCCCCCCGTTCCTGCTGTCTGGAGTCGTCTGCACAACGAGGTACAGTCAAGGCCCTTGACTGTCGACACCCCAGCTTCCGTGGCCCTCGCTACCCCCAGGGCCTGGCGTTGTTGGGGGCTGAATTGTGCCCCAGAAAGGACACGTCCACGTCCTGCTCCCTGGATCCTGCAAATGTGACCCTGTTTGGAAAA
This sequence comes from Cheirogaleus medius, assembly GCA_008086735.1. NCBI lineage: Eukaryota > Metazoa > Chordata > Mammalia > Primates > Cheirogaleidae > Cheirogaleus > Cheirogaleus medius. Next base: position 13,721 of record VBSM01003085.1, read on the forward strand.
AGGGTCTTTGCAGATGTGGTTGCTGAGGACCTCGGCTGAGATCATCCCGGTCTAGCAGGGTGGCCCTAACCCCTGAGAAGTGTCCTTGTAAGAGACACACAAAGGAGAAGCCACGTGAAGGGCAGCGGAGGTGGGAGGGGTGTGGCCACAGGCCACGGAACACCTGGAGCCACAGAGAGCTGCAAGAGACAGGCAGGGCCCCCCACCCAGGGCCACAAGGATCGCAGCCCGGCCGACGCCGTGGTCTCAGACTTGTGGCTTCCACAGCCTCTCGAGGAGGCCAGGGCTCAGCTCTTCCAAACACGCGTGGGCACAGACACACACACGTGCATACGCTGGCTCAGCGCCGACTTCTGCGAGTCGGCTTGAGGGTGTTGGTGGCTCAGCCCCAGCAGGCCCAGCGGCTCACAGACACTTTGTTTCACTTTGTCCCCATCGTGCAGTGTGGGGACCCGGGGTGAGGTGCGTTCCACACAGCACGGCACATGCAAACACGTGTGTGTGTGCATGCTCTCACACGCGTGTACCCACGCAAGCCCTGCACATGTGCACGCTCTCCCCTGAGCCATCTGGGCCCCTGGGTGGGATGAGGCCTCACCCACCGTCGGAAGCCCTGGAGATGGCTGGGGACGGCTGGGGACGGCGGGGCTTCCTGGGGGGCCCACCGGCCTCAGGCCAGGAGCCCAGGGGCCCAGGGGAAGGGAGTCACCGGGTGTCGCGTTTCGTACACAGTGTCTGCCAGAGAGGCAGGCTCACCCCATGGCATGAGCAGTGCCCCCGCGTCCTGTGCGCAGAGCCCGTGGGGGGCCGGGGGTCCCCTCTCTGAACCTGCCAGACCTGGACCGTGCACCACGGTCAACCGAGACCCCTGTGCCGCCAACACAAACCACACCAGCACAGCATGTCTGCTGCGTTTATTGCGGGAAGCAATGGGTTGAGAAATACTCAGAAATAAATATCCATAGACAGAAGCGGGTGCAGGAGGGGAGGAAGCTCCGAGTGTCGGCAGGGAAGGGGCCGCCCAGCCGCCCTGCTCACTTCCGTCCCAGACGCCGCAGGGAGCGCCGGGCACGGCTGCTGTCCTGGGCCTGCGGCAGCCCGCACACGGTGTCCTGACACAGGCAGCTCTCGATGTGGGTGTAGGTGTGCTGCAGCGAGCTGCCGTCGGGGCAGCTCAGGGCCACCTCTCGCTGGCTGGTTTTCTCCTCTTTGCAGCAGGAACACCTGTGGTCCAGGGACTGGGCCTCCGCAGAGTACCTGGGGCGGGGGGGCCGCAGTGAGGGGCCACGTCCGGGGGAGGGAGGGGGACAGTGCCAGCCCCGCCCCCGCCCAGAGCCCAGGACTCACATGACAAATGTTCCGCAGGCCCCGGAGCAATCGTTCATGGTGACCAGCTTGGTGCAGCCGTTGTGAGAGATTTCCCTGGTGACGAGGATGGTGGAGCAGAAGCGATGGGTCTCGTTGCGAGGGGTGCCTGGGGTGAGGGGGGAGGCGCAGGCTCAGGGGCGGGGCCGCCGCACCGTGGAGGGTCCACACTGGCTCTGCTCTGCTGATCTGCCAGCAAGTGTCCTCCCTCCCCAAGCACAGCCAGCCCTCCCCTCCCCCTCACTGTCCTCCCCTGGGCGAGCGCCGTGGGTTCCACCCCGAGAAGGGACTCAGGCTTCCTGGGCACCCCAGGTGATGCCCTCAAACCCAGCATCCAGACTAGAGCAGGAGGTGCAGAGGAGACCAGGGACCCTCCCCGCACCCACCCCCCAGGCCGGGCCGGCTGGCCCACACCACCCACACTGTACTCACAGGTCCGGCAGCATCCATTGGGCATGAAGGTGATGGTGCCCTGAGGGAAAGGACAGTGAGCCCAGACTCCCCACATGGGGCGGCATCCCTGCAGAAGGGCCCGGGGACAAACCCTCCTGGGGCAGCTCAGTCCAGGCTCCAACCCCCACCCCCAGGACGGCGGGGACCCCCCCACTCCCAGCAGAGCACGCAGCGGGCGCCCCAGACAGCCACGCACCGGGACACAGGTGCTGGGGTCGAAGTCCGGGCAGGTGATATTGGAGACGGACGAGATGAGCTGGTTGTGGATCTTCACGCAGCTGAAGAACGTGCAGTTGTTCCGGGGGTCCCTCTGCATGTCCCCGGGCTGCGGGCAGAGGGTCGGTGAGGGGGCAGGCTGGCCCACCCCAGAGGTGACGACCGAGGGACAGACTGCGACACCTGGCAGGTGCAGTTGCTCGGACAGGCCCGGCCTGGGGGGCCGCATGACTCCCCGGACCTAGGGGTGTGACCTCACTCGGAAGCAGGGTCTTTGAAGATGTCATTACGTCGGGGGTCTTACAGTGAGACCACCTTGGATTAGCGTGAGCCCCAAATCCTTACAAGAGTCAGAAGAGGAGAGTGAGGTCCCCTGACCAGAGAGGCAGAGGCTGGAGTGACGCGGCCACAAGCCAGGGGGACGCCTGCAGCCCCCAGGAGCTGGGAGAGGCAGGAGGGACCCTCCCCGGGATCCCCCGAGGGAGCATGGCCCTGAGACACTGGCGCTTGCACTCCTGTGCTCCAGATCCAAGAGGGTCCCTTTGTGTTGTGTTAAGCCCAGTGGCGGCCGCTGGCCCGGCTGCCCCATGACACCCACGCACAGCCGTGCGGGGGCCACCCCATGCGCACCTTAAGGACGAGCTGGCCATGGGGCAGGTCGATGACGCAGCTGGTCTGCTCGCACTTCTTACAACACTGCCCGGGGGCCTCCACGAGGTCGAAGCCCTGGGGACAGACACAGGAGGCTGAGCTCCCAGGCCTGGCCCCCTCGCCAGGGCCCCTGGGGCTGCAGGACCAACCCCCCGCTTGCGGCAGGTGCCGGGCCGGCATTGAACGCAGCAGAGAAAACCTCACAGCAAAGCCCCGTGGAGAAGGACGTGGGCCGGGGTGCTTTTCTGAGAGGAAGGAAGAGGGTAGACTGAGGCAGCGGGGCAGTGGTGGGGCTGGTGGCCACTCACCGGGCCACAGGTGGTGTTGCAGGGCACGTGGGTGCAGGAGATGACGTTGAGGGAGGTGCTGTTGTCCACGGCCTTGGTGCAGACGCAGTTCTGGCACTTGGAGGAGTATACTGGGGAGCCCGGCTGCAGGCACAGGGAGGGACAGTGAGGTGGGGCCCCGGCCACCCTGGCCAGCCCAGGAGCCCGCCCGGGACCCCCACGTGGCAGCCCTGCCTCTGCACCCCCCAGCCAGGGCTCACCTGATACTCAGCGTTCTGGTGAACACACACACCCTTGGGCTCTGGGGAGGAAGAGGAGAAAGGTCGTTAGAAACCGTCCTGCTGCGGCCACTTGGCCCGTCCCCGCGGCTCCTGCTGTGCATCCGGTGGCCAGGCGGGCGCTCGGAGCCGGGGGCCGGGGTGGGTGGGTCAGCCGAGCAGGCAGCCATCCGAGTGGACCCTGGGAGGGAGCGGTTCCACCCTGCCCTCCCCGCCCTGCTCACCGCAGGAGAACACGGGGCAGCACCGCCCGGGCACCGTCTTGCTCTTCACTTCGAATCCCAGCGGGCATGAGGGCGGCTTCTCCTGGCACAGGTTGCTGTTGCACTCTGCAGGGGCGGCACACGGAAGTGAGGGGGGCTCCCCACAGGCACGGCCCCCACTTTCCGTGCGCAGGGCGGGGCTCCCGGGGCCTCTGCAGGTCCCCTCCCTGCACAGGGACTCCAGGCCTGAGCCCAGCGGGCACCTCCGAAGCAGGCTGCTCCCAGCTCCTGGGGAGGGACAGCCCAGAGTGCGGGAACGTGCTCGGTGACAATGGGGGCCTAGGGGCGGCCTTACTGCAGAAGGTGATGTTGCAGCAGGTGTCGGCAGGGTTGACCTCGGTGACCAGGAAGGTGCCGTCCTCCTCGCAGTGGGTGGGGGCCGTCTGGCTGCACTTCCTGGGCTGGCAGACGATGCCGCTCCCGCCTTCCAGGCAGACGCAGTCCTTGCAGTCGAACTCAAAGTGCTCCCCGAACTGCGGGGGTGGGGAGTGGGGAGAAGGGAGACGCTGACCTCACTAGCCCGTCCCTCTCCACCTCCAAGCACACAGGACAGGGTTGGGGCAGGACAGCGCTGCTCATTCACGTCACTCTTGAAACAAAACCACGACTGGTCACCAGCGTCTGCCACCACGGGCCTGGCACGTGCTCAGATGCGTTAGATTTGCACAGAATTGCGCTGAGACACGCCAGACACGTGGCTGTGACCACATGTGGGAGACCCAGGCTGCACTGAGGTGGCCGAGATGTCATCTTAGGTTTGGATGGAGCATCACATGGCCAATGTGGGGTGGGGGTGGGGATGGGAGGATGGGGTGGGGGGGAGATATGGGGGATGGGGGTTAGAGAGATGGGGTATGGGTTGTTGGAGAGATGGGGGATGGGTTGTTGGAGGGATGGGGGATGGGGGTAGAGAGACAGGGGTGGGGGCGGGGGGGTGACTGTCCCTGCTAACAGCCTCTCTGGACTTCAATGACTCATACTCGATTTTTGAGGCTCTTGGGTTTTCACGGCCACGCCCCCGCCCCAAAACCCAGCATTTGCGACCCCCCCACCCTCCCGCAGCACCAAGGTGGAGCACCTACCTCTCGGGGCACGTTGTCGGGTCCCACGCAGCCTAGGAAGAGGGAAGAAACAAGGCCTGTCAGTGGCGCCCTCGTGCGCAGGGCGCTGGGGGCAGCCCCGTGGCCCCAGCCTCTCGGACACCCAGGAGGGGCGCGCGGCGGCAGCGCGAGGGAGCCCCGTACCGCAGATCTCCACGCAGACGTCGTAGCCGGGCGCGTAGCTGGTGGTGCCCTGAGGGCAGAAGCAGCCTTCCACCAGGCTGGTGCGGTTCTTCGGGGCGGGGCTGGGGGGCGGGAGGCCGCGTCAGACGGTGTGGGAGGGGTTGCCGCCACGGCGCTGGGGAGGGGGCGCGCCCGGCCCCGCGCCCAGACGCACCGTAGGAGGGACGAGCCCGCCGGTTGGCGGATCCTTCCGCGACATACCTGGGCTTGCAGGTGGGCTCCTCCGTGGGACCGCAGGCCCGGTACTCCCTGTGAGGCGGGCACGTGACCGCTGCCGGAGAAACGCGGAACCAGAGGGGCTGGTCAGGGGAGGAGCCCATACCCCCGAGGGCCGAGGGCCGGCGCGACCCAGCGCTCCGTGGCACCCACCCCCGGCCCGGGCGCAGCCTTCTTAAGCTGGGTGTGGGTGCGGAGCTGGCGGGACCCCCTGTACCCCGGCCCCTGCAGCCCCGCGGCCCCAGCCCTGGTCCCCCACAGCTTTCCCCGGCCCACCTAGCTCCAGGCCAGGCAGGGCGCCCTGCGGGACCCCGGGGACGGGGCGGGCACTTACAGCAGGCGCCGTGGGTGTGGTCCCGCCAGTCGACGCAGGCGCCCTGCTGGGCACACAGGGCCGCATAGGTCTGCAGACTGGCGCACTCCATGCCCGCGTCGGGCACGAAGCAACTGTCGAACAGGCAGGCGTCGTAGTAGTGCTGGGGCGGCACAAGGGCGTGGCAGGGCGCGAACACGCTGTGTGGGGACCGCGGGTCACGTTCCGGCGCTGAGCGAGCAGCACCGCCCCCCCCTCCCCAGCAAGCCCCGGCCAGGCCACCCTCCTGGGCCCGCTCAGCGCCCAGAGGGACAGGCGGCCATGCAGGGAGGCGACACTGCGGCCCGGCCGCGCGTCTCAGTGTCGTGGTGCCAGGGTTCCCCTCCACCCCCGGCCCGCCGCAGCCCTTGCAGGGGCGCCCAGCTAGGCAGGACGCTCACACCTCTGGGGCTGGGCTGCTCGCTCCCAGTGGCTGCCGGCTTCAGGAGCACCCCCCACCCCCCGCCGAGGCCCAAACCTGCCCCCCGACCCCTGAATGCCAGCTCTGTGGGGTCGACTGGTCCACCTGGATGGCAAGCTCAGCGGGCCGAGCCACCAGGGCAGGAGAGGCTGAGGAGGTGGAAAGGGCAGCCCCCGCTCTGGGGAGCTGGGGAACGGCTGAAGAGAGGCCACGCTCAGCCGGGCGGGTCACCTGTCCTTGATGAGCTGGCAGAGCGGAGACTTGGTGCAGTGCTCGGGGAGGGCCGGCAGGGTGCTCCCAGGCAGGGTGGTGGCCGGGCCCTTGGTGGTGAAGCTGCCGTGGGGACAGTGTGGCTTGGAGGGATCATTCACTATCCACTGGTCGGCCGCGACCTCACAGCTGGACACGACCTCCCCGCTGGGCAGCATGCAGTCGTCCTCAGTGCTGTTGGTGCAGGTGCCTGCGGCGGGAGAGGGGCCCTGTGTCGCCCGTGCCGAGCCCAAGTCCCCCGCAGACCTGGCGAGTCCTCCCCGGCTGCGGCCCCGTCCCTTGGTGACCGGCTGGGCCAGGGCTGCCGCGGGCAGGGACGAGGCCAGGCTGACCCTGCTGGCTCCACACAGGGACCAAACGCGGGGTGCTGGTTACAGCGGCCCAAGCAGGGACACAGGGGTCACAGCCGGACGACGGGACCCGGCAGGGGCCGTGCACTCACCACACTGGCCCTTGGTGTTGTTGCCAAACAGGTGGAAGGGCAGCCGGATGGAGAAGGACAGGCCGTTGTAGGAGACCAGGGCGCCCAGCTCGGGGATGTCCACCACGTAGTTGATGCCCGACTCGTACACCTGTAGCCCGTACTTCTTGTACGGCAGCGCCACCGTCTGCCTGTTGACCTGCACCTGCAGCGACACCATAGCTGGCGGCCACCTGGCTGCTCTCCGGGCCACCACCCGCCTGCTCTCGAGCCTGCATGCGGGAGGGAGTCTCCGCCCCTCACCCCCTTTCCCGTCGCCTCTCTAGCTCCCTTTCCACCCGCAGGGGCAGCCCCGCGTCCCAGGTGGTCTCAGGGATCAGCCCCGGGGGAGGGCACTTCCTGAGCCCCCGTGCAGGTGCTGGGCTCCCCAGGCCTCTTGGCCATCAGAGCCAACGATGCCACGGGGGAGGGAGGTCTCAGCTGGGCGAGTGCAGAGGGAGGGAGCCGGGCTCTGGAGGGGGCATGCGTAGGGTGTCTGGGGGGCTGGGAGAAGAGCTGACGTGGCCCTGAGTGAGGCCCCGCCCTCTCCCTCAGGGCCAGCCGAGGTCCCGCAGCCTGGTCCTCTGCCGCTTGGGGACGGCCACATGACGGAGCCCATGACAGCCCCGCTGGGAGGCTGCGGCCACGCCTGGCGTACCTGCACCTCCATGGGCGCCATGCTCAGGGTCTTGATCAGCACCTCCTGGGTCTCGTGGCGCACGATCAGGGTACGGGGGCAGGAGACCTTGTCGTTTACGTCGCAGTGGTAGTTGTCGATGTAGACTCCAAAGTTGTCCACCGTGGGGGTGATCTCCTCCACCAGCACGTAGGTGCAGTTGCCCTGGTAGCTGTAGTAGAGCCCGTCGAAGGTGACGTAGTGCGGGTCCCCCCAGCCCGTGCAGTAGCCTGTGGAGGGAGCTCCGTGAGCCGGGCACAGCGCGAGCTAGAGCTAATCCGACTCAGCCCCGGGCCCCCCAAAAGTGGGTTTCCCCTCAGCCTGTGGGGCCCACTCTGCAGCGTGGGGCTGGAGCTGGAGGCAGGAGGCTCAAGGTTCAAAGCCCACTCTGCCCCCCGGACGGCGGAAGCATCCTTGTTCCAGGGAGGTGCCCTCACTCCGCCAGGCACGTCCTCGGTCCGCCTGGCCCACCGTGGGGTCCTCCGATCAGCAAGGAGGTCGGTCTGCACCCGGGGAACCTGGCCCGTCACACCCCCAGGGGACCCGCCTGCAGCCACGGAACTCACAGTCACACTCCCAGTGCCAGCAGCAACCGTCGGGGTCCGGCACAGGCACAGGCTTGAGCCCGTTGGAGCAGGTGGGCATGGGCGGGGGCTCGCACTCCACCTCCACAATCTCCACCGTGTTGTCGTGCTTGCAGATGGCCATCAGGCACTCACATAGCCTCCAGGTCTCGTTCTCCTACAGGTGGGAGGGCGAGGGGCAGTCAGCCGGGCCCCCGCACCCACACAGGAGGGGCTGGGCTGTGCTCTGGAGCCTGAGGGCCTAAGAGCCCTGCCCGGGAGGCCGGAGGCCAAGGGGGCCTTGTTGCAGCCGGCCACCTCGATAGGCGTGGCGGGCACAGTTAAGGGTTGGTGGGCTCTGTAGACTCTGCACCTGAGAGGCTGCTAGAAGCCTCAGACCTTGGATGGCCAAGAGGAAGATAGTGCTTGGACACTCCCTGCCAAGGGGACAAAGCCACCCATGTCCTGCTGACCTTTCTGGGAGGATCAAAGTCAGGGCACCCAGTGGGCTTGGTGGTGGCCGGCGTGCTGGGCGTTGGGGAGGACGTTGGCTTGGAGGGCGTGGCCGTGGGCGTTGGCTTGGAGGGCGTGGGCGTTGGGGAGGGCGTGGATGGGCACGACCAGTTGTAGAACTCGAGGTGGCAGGTCAGCGAGCAGTTGACGTAGTAGCACGTGTCTCCGTATGTGCCGTTGTACACCAGCTCGCCTGCAAAGGGAGAGAGCCCCAGTCCTCACCCCGTCCAGAGGCTGGACGCTGGCAGGTCCCCACGGACGGGGATCACAGAGGGAAGCGCCTGTGCCCCAGAGACATGTACCCACTGCCAGCATCCGGCTTCCTCGGCCGACCCCTAACACATCAGGAAGACCCAGGACCAAAGCCAGCCCCAGCCACACAGGTGCTAGGAGTGAACCACGCGGTACCTGGTGCGTAGTAGGTATCATTGAGGAAGCAGCACCAGAGCATGGTGGAAGCGCCGATCTCAGGGCTGGTTTTCACGCTGATGCTGGGGGTGGCGATCGGTGTCAGCGTGGGGGTGGGCACCCTGGAGGAGGAGGTGCTGGAGGTCGTGGTCGAGGGCAGGGCTGGCCGGGTGGGGGTCACCACAGGGGTTGTCGACACAGAGGGCGATGGAGGTAGACCAGTCGTAGTTCTGCGGGTGGTGGTTGTTCCTGGGAGAGTGCAGGTGGGGGTGAGGGCTGAGGCGTCCCTGTACATCTCGTGATGACACAAAGACCCACAGGGGGAGCTGACGCTCCAGGTGGCAGCACAGCTTGCTGGCCAAATGCGCTGCTGCTAAGAGGTGGCTAGACAGGGCTAGGTGCAGGACGCTGGTCCATCTGGGAAGTGCCAGGATGGCTGGCTGTGAAGGCTCCAGGGAGGACGGAAGCAGGATGCCCAGGGCCCTCACTGGCAACCCCTGCCCCAGACAGCCCTGGTGGGCTCCATGGGAGAGGCTTTGTCCATGATGCCACCTTGCACAGCAGTGGGCAGAGGGGAGTGAGCAAGGCAGCTGCACCTGGGGAAAGACTCTGGGTGGGAAGCACAGTGGCCTCGAACTCTGCTGCCCACACCAGCCACTGCCCAGCGCTCCCCAAACACCCAGCAATCGTGCTCGGTGGGCAGGGAGGCACACAAAGCTGGCCTCAACCTTCCTGGGACAGGCTCTTGCAGTACAGAGCAGGCACTGGCACCAGGCGAGGTTCCAGGCAAGAAGAACAGGGTGGCTCCATGTGCCGGTTTACCTGGAGGGGCCGAGGTGCTGCTGGGTGTGGGGACCTGGGTTCCTGGCGATGGGGAAGGAGTGCGGCCTTCAGTCGTTGTAACCGTTGGTGCCGTTGGCGTGGAGGGCACTGGTGTGCTAGTCGTCTCCAAGGAAGGCGACGAGGTGGTCTGAAGGGTGGTGGACTCCGTGGAAGGGGAAGAGGTGGACTGAGAGGTCGGACGGGGCGTGGACTCAGGTTGGGATATGGGGGTGGTTGACTCAGCAGTGGGGACTGTGCCTGGAGGGGTGGTGGGGACTGTGCTTGTGGTGATGGGAGCGGGAGTAGTAGTTGGGGACACT
>VBSM01003103.1:25965-36608 GCA_008086735.1 Cheirogaleus medius
AGAAAAAGAAAAAGAAAGAAAATCATAAGGAAGAGAGAATATATTTATTGTTCATAAAGTGAAGGTGGATCATCAGAAAGGTCTTCATCTTCCTTGTCTTCATGTTGAGCAGACTAAGGAGGAGGAGGGGCTGGTTGTGCTGTTTCAGGGGTGGCAGAGGCCGAAGGAAACCTTGTGGAAATGGACCTGTGTGGCTCAAACCCGTTGCCCACGGCCTCTTTCCCGCCGCGACAGCAGAGTAAGCAGTGGGACTGGGGTCACATGGTGGCACAGCCCACAGCAGAGACCACCGGCCCGTGCACAAAGGTCGCTGGCCCCAGCTGCATGCGTCCTCAGACCTGCCCTCCTCCCTCCGCGCCTGGACTCCTGCATGTCGCTTATGACTGGAGCCTGCCCCCGCGCAGAGCAGAGCGGTCGGATCGCAATCCTCCTCTCCCGCTGCGGTTTCCTCCCTGCTGCCAGAGCGGGGGCTTTTTGTCTCGGGCACGATGCCCGTGCCGTGAAAAACTCTCTGTGCTCCACATCTCCCTCACCTCAACTCGAAACGACTCTCAACCGAGGTCAGCACTCGCTCTGTGCGTGTTTTACAGCCAAATGCCCCTCTGTGTTTATGGGAAGCATATTTCTTAATTGCCGCTGCAGCGGCGTCCTGGCAGACGGGACGTGGCCTTCTTGCGAGGCGTGTGGTTCTTCTCTAGGAAGGCAGGAGCCGCTCCGTGGCGGTGTGGGCTCAGATGTGTCGTCAGAGACGGTCAGCCCAGTAACTGCTTCACCTTAAATGACATCCCCCCGCGGCCCTAGGGTTCATGGCAACAAACGCCCAGCCCGCCCTGGACGGCTCTGCATTTTCATGGTCTTATGAAATATTAACCGGGCTGCGGTGTGTTTTTGGTTAACGAGAGGCTCTTGGGCCAGACGGCGCCCAGGGGAGCAGCACCAGACGGGCCTCTGCTCACATGTGTGTGTGGGTGTCTCTCTGCTTCCTCCGCCTGTCCCCAAGGGTCGGAGACAAATCTCTCTGGGGGTGCAGCAGGTTGTTGTAGAACATAACTCCCGCAGTGGGTGATCTCTGGGTGCTCCCTAGCTTCCGGGGTCTGAAAATGCCACAGTGGCCCAGCCAGGGGGCCATGCCACCCTGTGCAGGGTGCATGCAACAGGGCAGAGCAGCTGCATAGACCGCCCCTGGCACGGCTGGTGGCCGGCCTCCTGCTGGTGGCCCCTGCATTGCTGCTGGCTCATCTGCGGGGTCCTCCCAGAAGTGCGAGCTCGGGCAGGGGACTGGACAGGCCAGCGCAGCCAGAGGGGAGCGTACGGGGTGGCCGCTGGGGCGGGAGTCAGGGGGCAGCTCCACACCCTGGGATCGAGGCCACAGGGTCCCGTCATTGCCCTGCACACTGAAGGCAGCCGGGCCCAGGATGGCATTGCTGGCTGGCAGTGGGAAGGAGAGGGCAGAGTGGCTTTGTGGAGCTAAAGAATGGTGGCCAGCGGTCTGGGCGGTTTGGGAAAGTTGCAGTCACCTTCTCAGGAGTCAGAACGCAGTTGCTGTCATGCCCCAAGCCAGAGAATGGGCAGTGCCACCAGGGTGGAGTTGAGACATCTGTGGGCCCATGGCCAGAGCCTGTGTGGTGGGTGCCACTGCGTTTGGTCTTTCCGGCTCTTCTTGTCCCTCTCTGTGTGACAGGTCAGGAGAAGAGTCCCGAGTCTCTGGCTCTGGGTCACCTGGAGAGTGCTGGGTGAGGGTGGCTGCAGGGCAGAGGTCTTTGAGCAGGGGTGGTCCCAAGTCCCGTAGGGGAGGGACTCCCCCAGGCCCTGGTCCGCCCTGGACTCCCGCCTGCCCTGCTGGCAGTTAAGTTCAGAACTCTCGCCTGGCAGTTCAGGGTTTGACACTTGCCACCAACCTTGGGGAATGCAAACATCCCCCCCAGTGTCGGATCCCAGGTCTCTGGGGACCCTGTGAGGAGCGTCACCGCCCTGCTCCCTCCCCGCTCGCTCCTGCCCTGCTCGTCCTTGGCTGCCACACGGCGCGCAGGATGGGAAGGCGTGGCAGGCGCTCTCCCCCGGTGACGCAGAGCGTGCTGCGGGACTCAGGCTGCGCCGGCCACGCGGCACACGCTCGGCCAGACCCGCAGGCCGGCAGGGCCAGGGCGAGCGGCAGTGCTGCGCAGCGGCGCCAGTGACCCCGGGGCGCGGGGTGGCTCTGAGCAGGTACCGGGTGCAGGCCGGGGAAGAGAGCCCGAGCCCGGGTGTGGGGATCCAGGCGGCGTGCTCAGGTGCTGGTGCAGGGGCGCGGGCGGGGGAGGGTGCAGCGGTGTGCAGGGGCGCGGTGGGATGCAGGGCGCCGGCCAGGGTGTGCAGGAGCATGGGGTGCGGCATGGGCTGGGGTGCGGACCCGCACGGGGGCGCCATCTGTCCCGGGACGCCCTGCGGTTTGGGCAACCATGTCGGGCTGGGGCGAGGGGGCCAGATGAGGGACTCCGCCGTTCTCTGGCTCTGTCCCTTACTCCCTTGGGTCCCCTCGCCTGTCTCCGGCTATCCGGTCTGCAGAGCGTGCCCTGCAGCCTAGGGAGGGTGGGGGCGGCAGCGGTTTACCTAGGGGAGCGGAGGGGGGCGCCGTGGGGTCAGCGTGTGCCAGGCTGGACGCACATGTGAAGTCCACTCTATCTCCTGGGGAACCGTCTGGGCTGGGGTGGTGGGGCGCCGGGCCCACACCTGGGTCTGTGAGTAGGGTCCTGGCACCTGTAAAAAGCTGTGCCCAGGGACTGACTCTGTCTGGTCTTGGCGTCTCTATCTGGGCGGGAGTCTCTCAGCCTGCCACCCCTGCCACCGGGAGGCGGGGCGGGAGCCCTGCCCTGAGGCCCACAGGAAAGGGCGGGAATGCCCCTCCTGGCCTGTCTGGGCCCCAGAACACCCCTCTCCTGCCAGAGCCATAGTGCAGAGCTCACATTTGGAAACTCGCCCCTACCCGGCCTTGCTGCTGCTCTGGCCGGCTTAGCCCACCTGTCTTCTTGGAAGTTCGTTGACTTCCAGAGTGTTCTCAACACACACAGCTGTGCCAGCTGCTTTGGAGCACGTTAGCTGTAGATCAGGGTAGCCCAGACTGCTTTCAGGTGAGCTGTGAAGAAAGGGATTGAGCGTGTAACCTTGGCTGGAGGGACCCCAGAGGAGGAGGGGTGGCCCTTTGCCAGGTCATCGTCAGCCCCAGGTTTCAGGGCGCCCCCACCCCCCACCTAGACTGAGGTGGCCACTGCTGTTGGGCAGGGAGTGGGGAGAGGAGGGTTGAGCCAGTGTCCCCCACGCAGGGGCATCACATGGTTACGGGGTCTCCGGTGCTATCCTGGCAGGTCTGGGGGGCAGCGGGGAGGGGGCACCCGGGGACCTCTTTGCAGCTGGGATTTGAGCAAACTGCGTGAGACCCGCTGGCTGTGCTGCGGCGGGGGTCGTCTGGGAAAGGGGACCGTGAACCAGGACTCTTTGGCGCCGAGACAGACGGAGCCCTCTACCGCGTGTTCCGACACTCGGCCCCTCACTCCTAACGTCACATCGTCCCGTGTGGGGCGGGGCAGCCTGTCCTGAGGACGCTGTCTGCCGGGCAGGTCCCCTGCGGTGGGCAGTGTGACTGTCAACCTCCGGCGCCTCCTGTCCCTCTGCTGGCGCCGGGGCTCTCGCTGGCCCCCCTCGCTCAGACGTGGGGCCAGAGGACGTGAGGCCCCGGACGGCCACAGGGGTGCAGGTGTGACCTGTGCTCTGAGAACTGTGGGGGCCGGGCAGGTGGCCTACCATCCTGCGAGTGACCTTTGCACCCTTCCCTCCTGGCAGGGATGGGGGTCCGGGCATGGGTGTGGCCACGGGGTGTGCGGAGGAGCGCAGGCAGTAGAGGTGAGGGTGGCCTGAGCGCACCTGCCCAGGTCGGCAGCCGGGGGCTCAGCCCAGGTGCCCGGCCCTGCAGATGGGCTCGGTCACCGAAAGCGATCGGTGGACTGCAGAGCAAGGCCTGTCGGTGACCGTCGTGTGCGGTGGAAGTGACGTGGCAGGGTTTCATAGCAGGGAGGGGGCGAGACTTGTGGTCGGCTCTTTTCCCCCACCCAACCCTCCCCTTCATGCCCTTTGGGCGGCGGGGTGGGGGTGTCCCCACGGACGACGTCATGGGGGCTGCGTCGCGGGTGCCGTGGTCTCGGGGAAGCCCCACAGGGCTCACAGACGGTTATTTTTCTCATCTGTAAAATGATGAAAATCGTCAGTGGCTTTCTGTGGCTTCAGCGACAAAGACCACGGCAGAACCACGGAGGGTTTGAGAAAATAAGATTTGTCCTAATTAGCGGCCTTGTCTCTTGGCGTGGAGAGATGTGACACTCCCCTGAACTTCCTTTGTGGACGGCAGGGGTGGGGGGATCCTTTTTCTTTTTCGAAAATGAAAACAGCAAACAGAGGTTTGGAAAGCGGAGATGTGGGGAGCCACACAGTTGCGAAACCACAGACGCGCACGGCAGGCAGCGTGTGAGCGTGTGAGCGCCGCGGCCATTTCTCTCCTGCCGTGGCCCTGGCGCTCTGGGCATTGCCAGGCGGGGTGGGTCTCCTCCGGCCCTGCACAGGGACCTGAGGTTGTCACCCTTATGAACGGGCGCCAGGGCCCTCCGCGTGTGCGTGCTTCCCGTCTTCCCAGGGGCCCCACTGGGGACAGAGCTCGGGCAGCCAGGAAATTGTGCGGGCTGACAAATGAGGAACAGAAGGGGGCTCCGCAAGAGGAAGCATATGACTGGGGCCTCTCGGAACATCGGTCTCCTTTTCCCTTCTGTTTCAGCAGCTGACCCCTGTTCCCAGACCCCTCACCTGGCAAGGCGGAGGCCCGGCCGAAGCTGGCGTGGGGCAGCTGGGATGGAGCCCCCCGCCCTGAGGAAAGCGGGCTCTGAGCAGGAGGAGGGCTTCGGGGTGCAGCCCAGGAGGATGGCCGATCTGGGGAGGGTCTCCAACCTCCGGCGGAGTGACAGCAGCCTCGGCAAGAGCCACAGGCCGCAGGGCCCCTTTGGCAGCAGTGAAAGGGTAGGTTTGGCGGGCCGGCCTGGCAATCCAGGTCACCACTGGCCGGGTCAGCTGAGCCCTTGTGGGCGCAGTCGGTGACCTCGGGGATGGGCCGAGGGTGCGCTGACCCTTTGGGAGGGGCGACCCAGGAGAGTGCTGCGTGGCTGGCTCGCCGGCCCTCTGTGGCTGCACGGCCATTCCCCACGCTTGGTCCCACTGGGAAGTGGCTGGGCGGACGCAGCAGTGCCGTGTTAGGCGCGTGGAAAGCTATTGCCCTCCTTGCACCTTGCACAGCGACTTTGCATCCTTTATCTGACTGGGGGCCCTGGGCCGGCCTCCCCCAAGGCCGTCTGCACAAACTCGTGGGAAGCACATTGAGCCCAGCAGGCCCCTTGCCAGGTGGGCAGGGTGGCGTCTGCCCTGCCCCCGATGTTGCAAAAGCAGGTCCCAGCCAATCAGCCCCCGTGTTCCCACCACACCGTGTTCTTCCCAAGGACGGTGGCGCCCACGCGTAACTGTAAAGTGCCGTGCACACTCGAGTCGGGCCTGAGAGGAGATGATTTCTTAGACGCGTTCCTCCTCCTGGGTCTGCACCTGAGAGCCGTGGGCAAGGGTGCTCCTCCCTTCCGCGGTGTGAGCTCAGTCCGACTCCCTCCTCCAGAGCGAGGCTGGGGCTCAGCGGGGAGCAGGGGCGTGTCCGGAGAGGGCGGGATGGGCTCCTCTGAACGCCGCCAACGGGACGGCCCGAGCGTCTCAGCGTGCCCTCTCTCCCCTCAGCACGAAAACCTTAGCTCCTGGATTCCTGAAAACATCAAGAAGAAACAGTGTGTGTATTTCGTGGAAAGCTCCAAACTGTCCGACGCTGGGTAAGTGCCGCGATTTGTGTCACGGGACTAACTTCTCTCTCCCGACCCCGCGTGGGTGGCTGATCGGACCAGGGCTGCCTGGGGCCCCGGCAGGGGTCCATGAGAAACATCCTGGGTCCTTAGAGCATTTCCGTTGTACCCCGAGCCTCTTGTGGGAACAGGTTGCCCCTCACCCTGCTTTACCAGACACAGGTACAGGGACAGGTGCAGTCATCACGTGGCTGCCACGTGGCGACGCGTGGATGCCAGTCTGTCCACGTTCCCAGGGAGCCTCCCTGCAGCGCTCACGGCAGTCGGTGTCCTTTAGGTGCGAACAGAGCGTCGGTTCGGTTCGTGTTCTCGCTCTCTCCCTGGCCACACCTGTTTCGTGCTGTTCCACAAGTGGGCCACGGTCTTTCTTCTTTCATGCCCTCTTCTGGTGAACTCCTACTCATCCTTCAAGGCCTATGGCAGGTGCCGGCTCTGCCAGGGAGCCCTCCCTGACCACACGCCGGGAAGTGACCTCTCCTCCACCACGCCGTAGTCCTCTTTTCTCCTGGGGTCCATTGCGCTGGACTTGTGTGGTTTTGTGCATCTTTCTCGCTAGCGGCTGAGCTGGTTCGGGGCTGGGACCAGGGAAGAGTAGTTTTATGACTTCCCGTGCCGGCAGACGGCTGGCACGCGGCTCGCGTTTGCCGAGCGGTACGGGGAAGGAGGTGCGTCCTGTGTGCGGGGAACGAAGAGGATCATCTGGGGATCCTCTGGGGAACGAAGATGACGTCCCTTCTGGGGTCCCGAGATCTGCCAGGGCACCGTCACTAAAGTGTCCTGTGGGTGTTTTGGGTTCACGCTCCGGCCTGGCTCCTCCAGGTAGAGCCTCGTTTCTCCCTGGGCAGTGACAGGGCAGACCCCGGGTGGACAAAGCTACCGCCAGGCTCCAGCTGACAGCTTTGTGGCCAGGCCCCTCAGCGTACTTGGCACGTAACCAGAGTTCCAGGTTCACCACGCCAGTTCTGACAACACACCCTTGTCCCTGGGCGTCTGTGGGGAGCGAGTTCCGGGGCCTCGCACAGATGCCCGAACCCGCAGACGCTCAAGTCCCCACTATGCCATGGTGCGGTATTTGCATGTGACCTGCGCACCCTGCACGCTTCCCGTCACCTCCGGGTCACTCACAACACCTGACATTGCACAGGCCGGTGCCTTGTAGGCAAATAGTTGCTGTGCTGCACTGAGAAATTTTGCATGGTTTTTATTTTTGCACCATTACTTTTTATTGTTTTTTTCTGAGTATTTTTGATCTGACGTGGGTTGCATCGCAGATGCAGAGCTCTTTCGGGGGGCAGGAGCCCCACGTGGGAGGGGGGGGCCTGGCCAGCAGCGTGGGTCTGGCCCCGTGGAGCAACCGTGTCCTGACAGCCCCGGGGCGGTGGGCGCGGTGGCCCGAGCCGCTGCTGCCTGGGAGCAGAGCAGGGGACAGGGGCGGGTGCTCCCGGCCAGGCAGGTCCCAGAGGGGAGGGCCTGCCGCTTTGTCAGATGCGGGTGGTGCCGACCCGCTTCCAGGGGTCCCCAAGGCCACCCCCAGTTTCAGTGACTCGCTAAGACTCGTGGGACTCGGGGTACGTGTGGTGGTGCCCACGGCTAAGGTTCATGACAGCAAAAGCGTTCGCGGTGGGCTCGGCAGGGCCTGGGAGGACCTTCCCGCCGGCACCCTGAGTGCGCTCCCCTCCCGGCAGCGTGGCCCGTGGGCAGCGCTTCCGTCCTGGAGCGCACGTGAGACTCAGCCCAGGACTGCAGGGAGGCTGGTCGCTCCGCACTCCCTGCCAGCCGCGCTCACTTCCAGACTCCAGAGAGAAGCAGGCGTCCAGCGTAGATCTCACGGCTCGCACGCGCAGTCCGGCCAGCGGGGCGCTCTGAATGGTGAGGGCCGGGAGGAGTCCCCCGAGAGCCCAGCGCGCCCTGCACGGACGTCCTGTCCCCTCTCGCCAGCCTGGGTCGCCGGAGCGGGTGGAAGGGGCAGCGCGTTCTTCCTCGCGGCTCCTGCCCCTACTGGGGTGAGCGGCGACCATCATCCCCGCCCCAGCGCAGCTTTGAAACAGATTTATTTATGCGCCATAAACGTTCTCATCAAACAAGTTAGGACCTTCCCACCCTGCAGGTCCAGACTGGGGGCCCCCGGCCTCCCCGCCCCCGGCCCTGTCCTGTGGCCTGCCCAGCTCTGCAGGGACCTGCTTCGCACCCGCCTGCCACTGCCACCCGGGCAGCCCTTTTCCTCGCACATTGCCACCATTCCTCTCGGGACTTTGGGTGTGTCCCTTCTCTCCCCTGGCCACCAAAGTCTCATGCGTGAGGCCCGGAGACTGAGGTGGCTGCTGCAGAGCTTTCCCCAGGACGGGGGCACGTGTGTGTGCACAGTGTGACCATGGAGTCACCCTCGCATGGCCGGGCTGGAGAGGGTGCGCTTCCGAGGGCTCTCACCTCCCATCACGGCGCCCCAGTGGCGCTCTGGTTTGCGGCTGCCTGGGCCAGGGCGCGCAGGACCTCTCCGGTTGCTCGATTTCTGGGCCGCTGGTCTGTGCAGCCCCCGCATCTGTCGGCTTGGGACCGCCACACAGGTGTGAGATCTCGCTCCTCGCAGGTACTGGTTCAGAGAGCAGAGGACGGGAGGCAGCCGGGTGTCGACTGGAAGGAAACTGTATTTACCCATATTTTTACTCTTTCCATGGTTTTTCTCCCTTTCCGATATTCCAGAATTCCTCCTCTCGTTTCCATATCTCCTTCCTATTTAGAGAACTCCGTCAGCTGCTCTTTCAGGGCAGGTCTGCCGGTGACGATTCCCTGGTCGCCCTTCAGCTGAGAAGCTTTGACCCCCCCTCACCCCCAAAGGGTGTTTTTGCTGGATGTAGAATTCTGGACTGGCGGTTTTTATCTTTCTGCATTTGCCAAACAGTGTGCCACTTCCTTCTGGCCTCCGTGGTGCTGTTTGACTGTTCTCCCTCTGTCCTCAGATGTCATTTCTGTCTTGCTGCTTTTACGATTTTTCCCTTTGTTTTTGGCTTTCGGAAGTTTGGCTGTTTTGCGTGGCTGTTTTGCATGTGCCTTTGAGCTTCTCCTGGGTGGTGTGCGCTGGGCTGCTCGACGCTGAAGGTCTGGCTCTTCTCTGTCAGACGTGGGGAAATTCGGCTGTTATCTCTTCTCATGCCTTTGTGCGCTCGCTCGCTCTCTTTTTCTTCTGCAACTCTGGTGACGTAAGGGTTCAATCCTCGGCGACGGTCCTGCAGGTCCCAGAGGCTCTGTCTGTCTGTCTGGGGTGTTTTCTCTCTGTGGTTCCTGTTGGGTCATTTCCACGTTCTGCTTCCTATTTGTGGGCTCTTCCCTCCGTCTCCCCACGCTGCTGTCACGTCCATCCACGGAGCGTTTCAGTTCTAATTTTCCACTTGGTACGTCTTCTCTTTCTTTGCTAAAACTGTATATTTTGTCATTTGTTTCGAGCGTGTTTGTAATTGCTCATTGAAGCACTTTTGATGCGGCTGCTTTAAAATCCTTGTCGGGTAATCCCAACCCCTGTGTCATCCCGGCGTTGGTGGCAGTGGGTTGTCTTTTCTCATCCTGGTGGAGATTTTCCTGGTTCTCGGTATGATTAGTGATTTTGTATTGAAAACTTGACAGTTTAGGTTTTACGTTAGGAAGCTCTGGATCTTGCGTTTTAGCTGCCTTGTGACAAGTCTGTGGCGGGGAGAGGAGTGCCACCACGTCACTGCCACCGGGGCAGAAGTCCCGGCTCCCCCGTCAGCCCGATTGCTGCTCCTGGGGAGGGGCTTCTTGTCACTGCTGGGGTGGGAGGAGGGGCCCCGGCTCCCACAAGGCCCCCGTGGCTGGGAAGGGCCGCCCCATTACTGCTAGGTGGGCTCCCTGCTGCCGCTCAGGGAGCACGAGAGGCACCTCACCCTCCCCCCCACCATGGCCTGTGCCGTGTCTCTGCAGGAAGGTGGTGTGTGAGTGCGGCTACACGCGTGAGCAGCACTTGGAGGAGGCCACCAAGCCCCACGTCTTCCAGGGCACAGAGTGGGACCCAAAGAAGCACGTCCAGGAGATGCCGACGGACGCGTTCGGTGACATCGTCTTCAAGGGGCTCGGCCAGAAGGTGGGAAAGGTTGGTTTCCATGGCTCTGCCCTGAATTGTGGCTGGAGCCACGTGGCCCCACGAGGACACACGTGGCTGGGATTTCCTGGGGCGAGAGTGGGGGCTGGAGGAGTTACAGGACACGGAGCCCAGCCCATGCTGAGGGCGGGTGGGGCCCCGCACCCCCGTGGCTGGTGGTGGCGCCACTCACTCCTGTGCTGGGCCCACCTGCTCTGACGGCCGACAGTTCAGTCTTTAATTCCGGCGCTCCCACGTGTGTGAGCCCCACAGCCCCTCCCAGACTCTGCCCCAGGGACCCCCTGCCTCTGGTGAGTCGGGCTCGGGGAGTTAATTCCAGGCTAGGCGGGGGCTCTTCCAGAACAGCCGACTCCACCAACCAGGAAGAGTGTCCGAGGGCTCACGAGGATCTGAAGGAGCAAGAGGGGCCCAGGGCCACGACAGGCCCTGCGAGCGCAGAGTCCATGAGAGGCAGAGGAGGCTGAGCCACTGAGCCCCTGTGACGGGCCAGGGCACAGGCCATAGGGCAGAGGGGCACAAGGCAGAGAAGCATGGAAGACAGGGACCCAGGAAGAGGGACCTGGGGCAGAGGGACCTGGGGCAGAGGGAGCTGGGACAGAGGGACATGGGACAGAGAGACC
>VBSM01003103.1:38295-53252 GCA_008086735.1 Cheirogaleus medius
CCCCCCCCCCCCCAGTTTCCTGTGGCTGCTGTAACACGTGGTCACAAACCTGGTGGCTTAAAGCAACAGAAATGTATCCACTCCCAGTTCTGGAGGCCAGAAGTCTGGCGTCAGCGTCACTCGGCCACGGTCAAGTGCTGAGGGGCCGTGCTCCCCCAGAGGCTCCAGGGAGGGTCCTTGGCGCTGCCGGCATTCCTTGGCTAGTGGCCGCCTCACTCCAGTCTCTGCCTCTGTGTCACACTGGCTGCTCTGTATGTGTGTCACATCTTCCTCCGCATCTTCTGTGAAGACACTGTGACGGCATTCAGGGCCCACTCAGATAATCTAGAGTAAGCCCCCTCCTATCACGGTCCTTGACTTTCGGCTACAAAGACACGTTTCCGAATGAGGCAGCAGTTACAAGTTCCAGGGGTTAGGGCTTGGTGTCTTTGGGTGGCGATGATCCACCCTCTGGCCCCCGAAGATTCACATCCATCCCATGTGCAAAGTGTATTCATCCGCCCCACATTTCAAGATCCCCAAATGATCAACCCATGACAGTGTAAACACAAACTTCAAAATCTCATGTTCACGTCATCCGCTCAAGGGGCCCAAAGCTCATCTCAATCATCTGGCTCAGGGTCGCTGCGACGCTGGGTAGGATCCATCCTGGGACACATTTCTCACCTTTGTACCTGTGCCACTAGAGACCAAGTTATCTGCTTCCAACATACAGAGGAGGAGCAGGCGTGATGGGACAGTTACGGGTGTTCTCATCCCCAGGGGGGGAGCGTGGAAGGGACAAAGGGGATCGCCAGTCCCAGGCGACTTCAGAATGCAGCAGGACAATCAATTTGGTTACACAGCAGGGAGCAATCCTCTGTGCCCTCAGCTCAGGCCTCTGCCTCTGCACCCACGGCTCTGCCCTGGGATGACCCTTCCTGTTCTTTGAAGGATATCAGCCTATTTTCTGCTCGAAGAATTTTGGGAATCTGACAGTCTTCTTTCACTTTGTCCCGTCTCTGTCCTGTTCCGTCCAAGTTTGCAGGTTGCCATTGGCATGACATTTGCAAAAGCCTGTGGGTCTCTCATGCACGTTGCAGGGCCGTAAGCCGGTAGGTAGACAGGAAGGCCTCCGCAGGTCTCTCCTGGGCGATGCCACCTCTGCTCCTGGCTTCGCTGAGAAGGTCGTGTGAGCCCACAGTCACACGCCCAGTGTCTTCCCTACTGGCAGATGGGCCCTGGGCCCTGTGTCTGCAGCAACCTCTTGACTCGTCGCGTCGCACGCAATCTGGACGGGCTCAACATTTCCCGCGTGGTCAAGTCCTGGTTGCTTTTTGCCACGAGTCCTTCCCTCAATTTACCATGTTCCTTTTGCATTTTGCTACAAGCAGCAACTGCAGCACTTTGCCTGGGAGTCCCTGAGCTAAATGTTCACCGTTTGCAGTTCCGTTTTCTGCAGAGCCGTGAACGCGGCCCAGCTCCGCTTTCTGCCTCTTTCCTCCAGCTCCCAGGAACGCGTCTCTCGTTCCCTTCCGAGCCCTCGCCGGCAGCGACTTTGCGCCCGCATTTCTGCCGTGGTCTGTTCAAGGTCACTGAGACGTTTCTATCTTGTGCCTCCAGATCCTTCCGTCTTCTCCCCAGTTCCAAAGCCACTGCCACACGGTTAGGCCTCTGTTATGGCAGCCTTCACTTCCCGACACCCGTGGCTGCCGTGACAAATTATTACAAACATTAAGCCACGTTCCTGGATGGCGGAACTCTGAAACCAAGTCATCCAGCCAAAATCGGGGTGTCGCCGCAGGGAGGCTATGTCTCCTCCCACCCCCAGTTCCGTCTTTGGCTCGTGGCTACATCAGTCCAGTCTCTGCCCCTGTGGTCACGTGGCCTCTCCCGTGTCTCCTCCACTACTTCTCTCTTGTAAGGACACCGGTGAGGGTATTTTGGGCCCGCTTGGATAACCTTCTCATGTTGAGATCCTTAACTTAATCACAACCGCAAAACCCGTTCTCCAGATAGGGCACCAGCCACAGGTTCCATGGATCAGGGTGGGTATCTCCGGGGGCGTCATTGAGCAAGCTGGTGTTGAAGATGCCGACTTCCCGCTGTCTGTGTCTGACCTGCCCCCCACCCCAGGGCGGCTTCCCGGCCGAGTACACCCTGGACGAGGAGGGCCAGGGCAGCCTGACCTGCCTGGACAGCAACCACTCCCACTTCATCCTCGTGGACGACGGGACCCACGGCCAGTACGGGGTCGAGATCCCTCTGAGGACCAAGCTGGAGAAGTTCATCTCGGAGCAGAAGAAGAAACGAGGCGGTACGTGGCGCTCGGGGTGGAGGGGGCAGCGGGCGGCCAGAGCGTCAGGGACACGGCCGGCCGCGACCAGACGTTCAGCAGGCGTGGCACTCGCGGTGTGCGCGGACGGCTCCTGTGTTTCTTTCCCACGTCTCCTTACACTTTGTTCCGTGGGGTTGTCTTCTCTCGCCCCCTTGAACCGGCGGAAGGACCCTCAGGTGGGCCGGACGCTCGTCCGTGCACTCCCCGCTGACGGGCCAAACCGCAGACACGGTCTCAGGTCCAGATCTCGGAATTTGACATCTTTCCCTTCCAGGTGGGGTGGGGTGGGCTGGGCACACGGGGAGCCACATGCAGGGCTGTGCATGGATTTGAGGAGGGGCTGGAGACGGGCTGGAGATGGCGGGAGGGGTCTGACCACGCCCAGGTTGGTGGGATCCTTCTGAGCTCCGTGGTGCATCAGAGTCCCCTGGGGGTGTCACCAGGGTGCTGCCCCCGCCCCTCCGGGGTCTCTGCTCAGCAGGCCTGGCTGGGCTGAGAGCCTGCACTTCCAGTAAGTGCCCGGCACACGCTGAGAGCCCTGCTTTGACAAGGAGAACCCGGGGGGGGCTCTCGGGGGGCGAGTGAGTGAGAGGGGCCCGTCGATGGCACTCAGGGAGCGGTGTGCCGCCGGGCACAGGGAGGTGAAAGGCTGCTCACGTTCCCCTTGCTGCTGGGCTGAGCGAAAGCCCCGTGTGGGCTCGGAGGGCAGAGGAGGGAGGTCCGGTGCCCGGCTCCTACCGCGCACTGTGCGTGTCCACCGGCTCAAAGCCCTGCCCTGCCTGGAGTGAGGCACTGAGAAGCTTCCGGGAAAAGCAGGCTGGCCGTCGTGGCCTGCGGGTGGGAAAGAACTCCCCACCGTGGAGAGCGAGCCCTGTCCTCACCGCGCTGTGCTTGGTCTAGGCATGGCCATCAAGATCCCCCTCGTCTGCGTGGTGCTGGAGGGCGGCCCCGGCACGCTGCATGTGAGTCCCGGCCGGGGGCGGGCTGCTGGGGTCGGGTCATTCGGCAGGTGGGGGGTCGACTGGCCGGAGGCGCCTTTACCAGCACCCACACGGCGGGATCATTGGCGAGAGAGTGCAATGAGCTCGTCCGCCAGAAGGTGCCGACGGAGAGCCCGCCCTGTGCCCGGACACCCCCAGGGCGTGAGGAGCGGCCTGCAGGATGGGCCCTGGGGCGGCACGGGTGCACCCGGCCCATGAGGACAGGGTGGGCCCCAAGGGGCCTGGAGCAAGGAGGAGTTGGTGGCCTTCGCCCTGAGACCCCAGGGGAAGCCAGGTGGTTTCTGCAACGCCGCCACCCGCATCCTCCAGGGAGTCTTCCAAGTACAGGCCCAGACCCGCAGGGCCAGCGGCTGTATCGGAGCAGGTTTGCTGGGGGTTCCCTGCGCTGCTCCGAGGGCCTTCCCACCCGAGCCCCGGCCGCCACACGTGAAAGCAGACCGACCCCCTCTGACATAGGGTGTTGCGTGATGAGGTCACAGCCCATGGCTCTGGGGCAAGAGTTTGGGTGTTTCTTTGTGGGATCACAGGAAATGTCCCTGTTTGCATTTTATGATCTCAGAGGCCAAAACAGAGCCCAGGGGTCTCGTGGCTGGACCCACTCCCTGGAGTGCAGGGGCCCCTGCGGGCGCCACACCGGCTCCCTCACCCAGGCAGGCGCCTCCCTCCTGCTAGACGGCTTGTGGCAAGTCCCCTGCTGGGCCCAGGGCCCTCCTCCTGGTCTTCCCTTTGTGAGACCAGTGACCCCAGGTCCGGCAGCTCCCCTTTGCTGAGAGGCGCTCACGCCCGTGGGGCCGTGTCAGACTCGAGAAACCCTTTTGTTACGGCGGTGCTGGGGTCTGGGTGTCGGGCGCACACCGCAGTGTGCCGGGACCGCCCCCTCTCCCTCCGAGCAGTGGACACGGCGCTGCTGTGCCCGTGATCTCTCCCTGCGCGGGGGTTCTCCCCCTCAGGGGCTCAGAGTGGGACCCGCCCGCTCACGCCTCCCCTCCTTGCAGACCATCTACAACGCCATCACCCACGGCACCCCCTGCGTGGTCGTGGAGGGCTCGGGCCGCGTGGCCGATGTCATCGCCCAGGTGGCTGGCCTGCCCATCTCCGAGATCACCATCTCCCTGATCCAGCAGAAGCTGAGCGTGTTCTTCCAGGAGATGTTCGAGACCTTCACTGAGGGCAGCGTCGTCGAGTGGACCAAGAAGGTGAGGCAGACGGGCCGCCGCTCACCCGCGTGCAGCCGCCCGATGCCGACGGCCTGGCGGGCAGGACCAGGACGTGTGACCTAAATGGAGACCCCGGCGGGTGTGGGCAGGCGCGGAGGCAGTTTGCGGAGGTTGCGGGCACAGGCAGGAAGCCTCCTGGCAGGGCGGGCAGACACCACAGGGCTCAGTGAGGTTGTGAGAGCCGGCTGGATCGCAGGGAGGGAGCCGGGTGCTGGGGAGGTGGGGGAGAGGGACAGTGGCCCTGAGAGCTCAGGTGGGCCTCACCCAGGTTCCAGCGGCTGTCAGGTGCTGGCGGTGGGTGGCAGGGTCCCATCCAGCCTCACAGCCTCACAGGTGAACTAATGGGGGCTTATGGAGAGGGCCTCAGAAGGGACCTTCGCCCCAGTCCAGACATTAGATTTGGGATTTGGGGTGGGCCCATGGGCTCTGCAGGGGCACCACAGCCCCCGCCGTGACCCCAGCCTCCAGAAGGGGTTGGTGTGTAGGGTGGAGGGGTCGGCCCTCCGCACCCTGCAAAGCACTCGCCTGGCCCCGAGAGCCCCTTCCCTGCTGCACCTGCCGGTTCATGGTTCTGGTTCTGGCCGCCTCTGGTTCAGGGCCTGCTCAGGGTGCCCTGACCTCTGCCTCCCAGCAGGGCTCTTTGTGGGGGGATGGGGGCCTCCCCAGCCTCCGCTTCCCCAACAGCAAGCTGGGGCGGGCAGAGCAGTCCGTGTCCGTGTTTCGTGCAGCTCTGGGAATCCGCACGCGGTTCCGGCGGCTGGTCAGCGGTCAGGGCGGCCTGTGCGCGGCCTCCGCTCTGCTGGGTGTGGCTTGGATTCTGTGGGCGGCCGGTTCCCACCCACCGCGGACTGCAGGGCGCAGCGCAGTTGGCCGAGGCAGACGGCACACGGGGCCACGGGGTGTCAGAGGACCTGCCACAATGGGACATGGGCCCTGGGTGCTGATTGGGAAGCAGGGGTTCCATGCCCGGGTGATTTGGGGGTGGCATGGTGACCTTGCTTTTGCCTGTGCTTTCTCGCGGTCCCAGAGTGCCGCGTTTGGTATGGACGTCCCGTGAGATTGCTTCTGTCTGAGAACAGTGCGGTGTAGCCGCGAGCATCAGGTCAGTTTGCAGCGGCAGGTCTGATGTGGGCTGAGCTCGCGCGACTCCAGGCTGCACCTCCTCCCTCCTCGGCGACCTTCTCAGTCCACTGATGAATTATTCAGGCCGTTCTCAGAACTGAAGCTAGCATGCTGTCCTGGTGCGTCTGCGCCGGCTGCCACGAGGGTGCTGCTCACCCCCATTCGCGCTCAGCGAGAGGCCCCGCTGCACGGTCACGGCCAGTTCCTTCCTGCAGCAAACCTCCTCCCAGTGCGTCCACACTGCGCGGGGGAGGGGGGAACCGCCGCCCTCAGATGCTGGCCAGGTGCACCCCACCTCCGAGGGGTCGGGCCCCACGGCCGCGGCTCACAACTATGCCCCCCGTCTGTGAAACAGGGACATGGGCACTTACGCTCAGACAGGGAAACGAGGTCACCTCGGCCCCCGCGAGGTGCTCAGAGCTGTGTCGGCACAAATGTGCTAAACATGGCAGCTCCTTTATTACACGAGTCAAGGGCTCGGTTGCATTCCGGAGACGTCTGCTTGGCTGGTGGACGGGGTGGGGTTGCCAAGGGAGCCCCGGTTGTGTTTGCAGTTGCCGTGAAAGCTGGCCCCCTGGGATGGGGAACTGTCGGGGTCTTAGAGACGGACATGCGACACATGAGGGCCCCCCAGGCGTGGGCAGAGTCTGTACAGAGACATGGGCCACGTGGCCTGGCTGGGCGGTGAGGGAAGGCCACGGGCTGGGTGTGGCTGGCCTGGGGAGCCAGAGGGATGCGTCTGGGGCTCACGGTGGGAGCCGTGGGACCCTGTGGGAAGTGCATGTGTGGAGCACGCACCCTGGCCTCTGGGTGTGGGGAGTTGGGGGAGGAGCAGCTGGCAGCAGGCACCGCTGCTAGGAGACAACTTGACTGACAGATGATGGGAGACTGGGTGTGTGAATGGGTGGATGGACAGACAGACACGTGGATGGGTGGATGGACAGACAGACACACGGATGGGTGGATGGACAGACAGACACACGGATGGGTGGATGGACAGACAGACACATGGATGGGTGGATGGACAGACAGACACATGGATGGGTGAATAGATGGGCAGATACATGGATAGATAGATACATGGACAGACAGATAGACACATGGATGGATGAATGGATGGATGGACAGACAGGTAGATACATGGATGGGTGGATGGATGGATGGACAGACAGGTAGATACATGGATGGGTGGATGGATGGATGGACAGACAGGTAGATACATGCATGGGTGGATGGACAGGCAAATAGATACATGGACAGATAGATAAATGCAGGGATGGATGGATGACAGGGAGACAGACAGATACCTGTGTAGACAGGTAGACACGTGGATGGGACAGACAAGTGGACAGGCGGGTGGGTGGAAGAATGGATAGACAGAGGGATAGGCAGGTAGGCGATGGGAGGGGTTGGCAAGGGAGCCCAGGATGTGTCTGCGGTTGCCATGAAGGCTAGTCCCCGGGGATGGGGAGCCGTCAGGGTCTCAGCGACAGACGTGTGGCTCATGAGGACCCCCCAGGTGTGGTCAGAGTCTGCACAGAGACCCTGTGAGGAGTAGCCAGGTGGAGAACCCTTGCACTAAGTCACACCGTTGTCAAGGTGAAGGTCCTCACCCTCGGGTTGAGCCCCCCCGACAGACACTCACAAACGTGGCACATTTGGTCCTTGTGCACCCTCACCAACTCTGGCAGGGTGGTATCTCCACCCACAAGGCTGTGTCCAGGGCCTCAGTTCCAGGTGTCCTCAGACCAGGCAGGGGCGTCACTGGTCACTGCATATCTGACTTGGAAGACGTTTCTTGCAGATCCAAGACATCGTGCGGAGGCGGCAGCTGCTGACCATCTTCCGGGAAGGCAAGGACGGGCAGCAGGATGTGGACGTGGCCATCCTGCAGGCCTTGCTGAAAGGTGAGGGCCGGGGAGAGCGGGGCAATGGGGTGACAGACGCAGGCAACTGGCAGAGGGCAGCTGGTGGGGGACCTGTCTTGCCGGGTGGGGGACCTGCCCGGCACCTGAGGTCAGAAGCAGGAGCTCCTTTCCTTACCCTGTCTTCGTATCTGACATCCGAGTGCAGCCTGCGCTGATTTACACCTTTGTGGTCGTCATAACTTCTCATACAATGCAGGGTAGGGAGAACCATGGAAGTCACCTCTCCTGACTTCCCACTTTGCCCCACGCATGGACTCCTTTGCCTCAGATGCGCAAAAGAGTCCAAAGGCAGAGCAGACACGCGGGCGACGATAGAGTGTCCAGTTGGGATTGCTCCCTGGTTAACTGCTGCTCCGTGGGCCTCCGGCTGCTGGGGGCTGCGCTCTGATGTCTGACTGCTCCCCCAGCGCAGAGGCACGGACAGACATGGGCACCACTGCCCTTGCGCTTCGCCGTCCTGCTGAGGACACTTCCAGGGGCCTTCCCATCCCCCCTTCTTTTTTCTTTTCCCCTTTTGGAAGCCAGACATTAAAGACCAGGACACGCAAAAACGACTGTATATACAGGGAAGGTTAGAAAGTGGCCATGCGAGCTCAGGACCATGTATGTAAATAGATAGATACGTGGAGGGGTGGATATATAGACGGACACCTGTGTAGACAGGTAGACACATGGATTGGACAGGCAGGTGGATGGAAGGATGACTTCCCAACTCTGACTTCCTGCGCCAGCGGGCGCTGAGGGGAAGCGGCTCCGAGCCCCAGATGGAGGCCCCCATGCGTGCGTTTACACCTGCAGCCTCTCGGAGCCAAGATCACTTTGGCCACGAGAACTGGGACCACCAGCTGAAGCTGGCAGTGGCGTGGAACCGCGTGGACATCGCCCGCAGCGAGATCTTCACGGATGAGTGGCAGTGGAAGGTAAGTCTTCTCGGGGTGCCCCGCGGCAGGACTTGCCGGGCCCACGTGCATGGTGCCACCGAAGCAAGTGCAGGCCCCGGGGTGGCCTTGGTCTCGATCCCAGTCCCCTCCTTGGTGGCGGGTGTCCCGGGCAGGTTTCATCCTCCCGGCTTGGAGACCGCGGCAGCCCAGCCCGCAGGGTCTCCGAGATCGGGCTGACGTGAGGCGACGGCCACGCATAGGGGTCGCTCCCACGACGCTCGCTCTCAGCCCTCAGATCTGCACCCCATGATGACCGCCGCGCTCATCTCCAACAAGCCTGAGTTCGTGAAGCTCTTCCTGGAGAACGGGGTGCGGCTGAAGGAGTTCGTGACCTGGGACACCTTGCTCAACCTGTATGAGAACCTGGAGCCCTCCTGCCTGTTCCACAGCAAGCTGCAGAAGGCGCTGGCGGAGGAGCCCGAGCGCCCGGCCTGCGCGCAGATGCACCACGTGGCCCAGGTGCTGCGCGAGCTGCTGGGGGACTTCACGCAGCCGCTGTACCCGCGGCCCCGCCACAGCGACCGGCCACGGCTCTCGCTGCCTGTGCCTCACATCAAGCTCAACGTGCGTGCGGGTAACGCGCCGGCCGCCACCCGGGCTGCTGCTGCGCTCTCAGCGCTTCGCTGTTAGAATGAGCTCTGATTTTACCCGACAAGGGACACGCCCTGTCGTGGGCTGGCAGGGCTGCTGTGGGCACACCACAGACGGGGCGGGGGGCTCGTCCGGCAGAAACCGGTCCCTCACGGGTCCGAGGCCGGAGTCTGGGGGGAGGTGCCGGCAGGGTGGTCTCTGGCGAGGATGCTCTTCCTGACCTGCGGATGGACGGCGTCCTCTCGCCGTGTCTTCATGGAGCAGAAGTGGTGGGGGGGTCTTGGTGTCTCTTCTGTACTTATAAGGACTCTAGTCCTGTTGGGTCGGGGACCCGCCCTCCGACCTCAGTTAACCGTGATCACCTCCTCACAGGCCCCGTCTCCACGTCCTACAGCAACGCAGGGGTTAGGGCTCCAGTGTGTGAATTTAGGGGACACAATTCAGTCCCTGATACTCCCTTCCTGGAAATTCCAAACGGCACAGAAGGTTACTGGGACAGCGATCCTTGCCCTGAAGCCCCTCTCCCGCCCGCCTGGGGTCCCCGCTTTTTGTGCAGTGGGGCCAGCAGCTCTCCGCGCATCTGTGGGACGCGCGGCCTACACCGCCGCGCTGGGGACGGGGTGGGCGGCTGGGTCCTAGTCCGCTGGGCCTCCCGCGGGGTCTCGCGTGGGGGATTCACCCGCTCTGGTTCTTTGCGGTTTCACACAACAAAGCGTCAGCGTGCTGGGTTTCGCCAGATGCCTTTGGAGGAGACTGAGCCACTTTTCTTCTTTGACTTATGAATTTCGTGAATTGATAGATTTCTTGGTAGCGAAACGCGTTTCTCTTCCCGTCTTGAGTCTGAGCTGGCTGCAGGGTGGTGTGTGTTCGACAGGATGCTAGAGTCTGTTGCCAACGTCTTTTTGCATCAGAACATCTAAGCCTCGGATTGTTCTTTTATCTGGTGGCCACGTTTGTCCGGCTCCGGCATCAATTTATTCAGTTTTGTAAAAGCTGTCGGGAGGCCCCCCTGCCCTGGGGTGGTTTGTGTGGCCGATGTCACCCGGCCTGACAAGCCGGCACATGCCCTGTGGCACCACCTGCACCCACACTTTATGTTTAATAGTTCTAACGACTTTCTCAGTTTCTGTCCTGGGTGTTCTCTGCTTAGGTCCTCTGTTTCTTCTAAGATCACAACTGGTTTTGGATTTTTCTGCTAGAAAGTTACCCATTTCAACCCGTCCATTATCTGGGGTGAGCCACGAGAAGGACACGGCTGTGGCCTGGTTTTCGTAGTCCCGGTTCTGCTCCGCTTGGCTCCGGGGCGTTGATTTAAGACACCCAGTTGCAGTGTGCTTGAGGAGGTCCAAAACAGAAGCTCGCGCTTATCTGCGCCTGTAGTTTAAAAAGATGCACTGATGCGTTCGCGAAGATAAGCCTTCAGGAAATTTCTAGGATCACTTGGAGAAAGTGTGGTTTTGTCCTGTGTGATGTAGGACATGAGTTATCTGCTTCTGGGAATTGTTTCCCGACTATCCGAGCTCGTGTTTCCCGGTCGGTTGGGGAGCCTGGGTTCCTGGGTCCTCCTGCTGCCATGTGGGCCTCGCTGCCACGCCAGCAGGTCCGTCTCGGTGGCTTCTCCGCAGGGGACACTGTGTTAGGTTCCCCGAGGAGCTCACAGCCACAGATCTATTGAGAGGCTGTCGCACTGGGATTTCGCGTAACTGCAAAAGGCTTTGATGCCGCAGAACAAGACTAAGGAACCCTGAAGTGCCTGACGTGTTCCAAGAGTCTAAAAATGTTGGTGAAGGAGTTCAATGGCTATTCCACTTTCTAGATGTTTCTAGATGTCTCCAGAACAATGTTTTTAAAACCTCAAGTGTGCGCATGAGCGTTCTAGGGTGCTTGAAAGAACAGGATGTGGGCTCGGTCTTCGGAGACGGTGGTCCTGGGAAAGCGGTGGGGACCCCACGCCCAGCAGGCTCCCTGGGGACGCTGAGCCGGCCAGGCAGGTACTGACTGTCCTCTGCCCCCAGATGCAGGGAGTGAGCCTCCAATCCCTCCACAAGCGCTCCTCGGGCCACATGACCTTCACCATGGACCCCGTCCGTGACCTTCTCATCTGGGCCATCGTCCAGAACCGTCGGGAGCTGGCAGGAATCATCTGGGCTCAGGTGAGAAGACCTGCTGCCTGGCAGACACGGCCACATAGGGCCAGCGGCCGGCCGAGTGCGTGGCTGCAGCGCCCAAGGCGGAGAGCAAGCCCGGGCTCACCCCAGAAAGGGCCCCGGTGCCCAGAGCAGGAACTTAGCTCTAGGCAGGAAGGGGATTCTCTTTAGAAAAAAGCTCTGCGAAACAAACTCCTCCCGTGCTGTGCGCAGGGCCCAGGCTCGCCGGGCACCTGTAGGCCGGGTGGCACGCTGGCACTGTGCTTGTGGCCCACACGGGCTCTGGTGGCCCGGCGCTGCGGCAGTGCATGCTCTGTCCATTAGAGGGACCCCGCCCACGGCCAGCGCGGAGCCTGGGCCATCAGGAAGGGGCTGCGCGCTGGTTTGGGACAACTCAGGTGGTTTATGCAGACGGGGACACAGAAGGCAATCTGTGTCCTGGACTGTCCCGGGTGGCCCGCACTGCCCTGGGGCTGCTGTTTCTGTCACCCTGGCCGTGTGTTGGGTCCCCAGGCGGGGCGGGGTCTCACTCTGGCTCCCGGCCCCAGAGCCAGGACTGCACGGCCGCGGCCCTGGCCTGCAGCAGGATCCTGAAGGAGCTGTCCAAGGAGGAGGAGGACATGGACACCTCCGAGGACATGCTGGCGCTGGCGGACGAGTACGAACTCAGAGCCATCGGTGAGCCCCGGGGGCCGTGCCCTCACCCTGGGGGCCTTGTCCCTGCGCCTGGGTCTTTGGGGACATCGGCCCCCCATTTTCCCTGCCTTGCCCCGTGCCCTACCCGTGTCCTGGCGGTTGGCCCAGAGGGGCTGCTCTCAACCTGTCCCGGGGCTCGGCCGGTGTCCCTGCTGCTCTGACGCGGCTCCCCCGCCCACCAGGCGTCTTCACGGAGTGCTACCGCAAGGACGAGGAGCGGGCCCAGAAGCTGCTCACCCGCGTGTCTGAGGCCTGGGGCAAGACCACCTGCCTGCAGCTGGCCCTGGAGGCCAAGGACATGAAGTTTGTGTCTCACGGGGGCATCCAGGTGACCTTCCAAGGGCTTCCAGAAACACCCCATTGGCAGCACGTTCACACATTGGGGCCCAAGCGACCCAGGGGCTCCAGCCCGGAAGGCTGCTCCCTCCCATGTGCGGATAAGGAGACCCGGCCGAGCAAAAGCAGGGGCTGCTGGGGTGGAGGCAGCTGCTCACCTGTGCACACGTGTCCCATGTGGCCCCAGGGCCAGCTTCAGCCCTGTCTACCTGGGGGCCTCAGGAGGGACGGGGGTGGGGTTGTGAGGGGACAGCACATCTTACTCGGAGCAGCCTCGGCCCCCATGGCAGGGCCTGCCCGGCGGCGAGCGCCCTCGGGCCCTGGGCTCCCCTGGAGCAGCCTCGTGCGGTCACCAAGTCCACTAGGCGCCCACCCTGTCCTGGGCTGTGCGGGCCAGAGAGGCCAGCTTGTAGAGCCCCTGGCTGCAGGGCCCGGGGACCGAAGACAGGGGTCCTGAAAGTCCAGGCGGGAGGAGGGGCGGGACTGGGCGTCCGCAGCCCCAGCGAGGGCCCCGCCTCTGCGCCACTCGGGCTGTGAGACCGCTGCCAGCCCGCCCGCCCGGAGTCCTGAGCCCTCAGCTGAGAGACGTCGGGCACCTTGGGGCGCAGGGCGCGTCACAGCCGCGAGCGTGGACGTCACTCTCGCCGGGGTCAGGCCGGGCGGGCCCTGTCCTGAGACTGCCCCTCCGCAGGCCTTCCTGACCAAGGTGTGGTGGGGCCAGCTCTGCGTGGACAACGGGCTGTGGCGCGTGGCCCTGTGCATGGTGGCCTTCCCGCTGCTCTTCACGGGCCTCATTTCCTTCAGGTGCCGCGGGGCGCGGGTGCGGGCGCGGGGTGTGGGAGTGGGCCCCGGGTCAGGACTGTCTCCAGACGTCTTCAGGGGTGTGCCGGGTCCTAGAATGTAGATGTGATGAGGCAGGACGTGGGGCAGGGACCCCCGTGCTTGAAGCCCTGCCCCGTGAGTGCCCTCCCTGCGGGACCCGCTGTCACGGCCCCGCCGTGCTGGTGACCGCGGTTTGCAGCCTCCACTCCCTGGGGACAGGGGACGGGACAGGTGGTCTCCCTGCTCCCACGAGGGACGCAGGCCCGAGCAGTCCGCGTGGGGGACGGTGGGCCACGGCTGAGCTCCAGGTCCCCGCGGGTGTGGAGCCTGTGTTGGGTGGCGTGCTCTTCGGTCGTGGCTGACTGCGCCTGGAGACCCAGGCCCGACCCGTGCCCCACCTGCGCTCCTCAGAAGCTGGCGGGGCCTGTGGCGGGGCCGGCCCTGTCCCACTTGGCCGTGCTGGGGCTCAGGCGCCGGCAGTCAGGCAGATCCAAGGCCCCGGCCCGGATGCCAGCTCAGCTCCGAGCCCTTCCGCAACCCACGGGCCACGTTGCGGCTTCCTTCCCGTCCCCGTCTGCCAAGCACACAGGCCCGAGCCGGTGTGAGTGCTCAGGGTGTCCAGAGGGGAAACTGAGGCAGGGGGGAGCAGCTTGCTTTTCTAGCAAGGGCGGCAGAGCCACGTCTATTGATGGATCTGCCCCTGCTGCCCTTCCCCGCGTCCTGGAACAAGGACAGTGAGGAGGCTCTGTCGTCCTGGCCAGCCCTGCCCCTCATGAGGGATGGCGAGGAAGGCTTGTCCCCGTTCCCAGGGGGCCTGAGGGCCCACTCGGCCCCACTCAACACCGCAGGTGGGACCCGGACCCGGCCAGGCTCAGAGTCACGGAGGTCACGCCGTGGGCAGGAAGTCAGGGGCCGTCTTTAGGTGCCCGCCTTGCTGGGCCGGCTGGCCCGGGCCCTGCTGTGGCTGTGGGTGGGGGGGACCACTCCTCCCATAACTGCCATGGGGGCCCTGGGCCCCCGAGCACATTCACCCCCAGCTTGCATCCCCCTCAGGGACTGGGAGGGCCGCTGGTGGCCAGAGTCTGTGGGCCGTGGGGACCCCAGCCCCCGAGGTCACCCTCCCGCCTGCCGCCACGCAGGGAGAAGAGGCTGCAGGCGGTGCGTGGCCCGGCCCGTGCCCGCGCCTTCTTCAACGCGCCCGTGGTCATCTTCCACCTGAACATCCTGTCCTACTTCGCCTTCCTCTGCCTGTTCGCCTACGTGCTCATGGTGGACTTCCAGCCCACGCCATCCTGGTGCGAGTGCGCCATCTACCTCTGGCTCTTCTCCCTGGTGTGCGAGGAGACACGGCAGGTACGGCCCGCCTGCTTGCCCCATAGCCCCACGCCGGTCCCGGCCACGCAGGGCACCCCTAGCCCAGGAGCCACCTGCTCAGTCATTTTCCCTCGGTGGACCCAGGGCCAAGTGACCGTCCCCACAGAGCCTCACCCAGTGCCCTGCGAGCTGTGGGCCCACCCTACCCCACTCCAGCCCTGAGGGTCCCAATCATCCATTTCACAGTCATTGTCTGCCACCAGGTGCTGGCCCTGTGGGAACATAGTGGGGACCACACAGCAAGGGATTAACCTTGCCCAAGGAGTGGTTTGGCCTCGTCCCAGCCTCTGGGAGGAGACATCTGAGTGCTGGGGAAGTCCTGTCTGATGGGAGTGTCTTTGTTCACCTGGGGGCCTGGACCACACAAGATAGTGATGGTGATGGTGGTGATAGTGATGGTGGTGATGGTGTTGGTGATGGTGGTGATGGTGATGGTGGTGGTGGTGATGGTGGTGATGGTGGTGG
>VBSM01003103.1:53352-67404 GCA_008086735.1 Cheirogaleus medius
TGATGATGGTGGTGGTGATGATGGTGATGGTGATGATGGTGGTGGTGGTGATGGTGATGGTGGTGGTGGTAGTGATGGTGGTGGTGGTGGTGGTGGTGGTGACAGTAGTGATGACGTTAATGACAGTGATATAGTGAACATGATCATAATGATGATGGTGCCATGCTAATGGTAATAGTAGTGATAGTGTTAGCGATAACGATGGTGATAATGACGTCAGTGACAACAGCCGTGACAGCGAGAGCAGTGACGAGTGTGATGATGATGATGGGCGTCTGCCTCCCCTCGCGCCCTCCTCCCAGTAGCTCTTCTACGACCCTGACGAGTGCGGGCTGATGAAGAAGGCGGCCTTGTACTTTAGCGACTTCTGGAACAAGCTGGACGTCGCCGCCATCCTGCTCTTCATAGCAGGGCTGACCTGCAGGTGGGTGGACGTCCCCTGGCCCCGGCCTGGGCGAGACCCTGCTCCTCGCTGGACCCCAAGTGTCGCCCGCCCAGTGGGGGCAGGAAGCGGCCATCCTGCCTGCCCCCGGGGTTGCTGGAGGAGAGGGGAGCGCGGCAGAGCGCCCTGCAGACTGGGGCTGCCACACGCACCAGGGGCTGCTGGCACCCGTCGCTGGGACTGTCCCAGCTCTGCAGACACACGGCTGCCACTTCGCTCCCTCTGCCCCCCTCCCGTGGGTCACGTCACTGCCCATTAGGGCCTCGTGCATCTGCGAGGCCATGGCCCCTTCCTCCTCGAGGCAAGGGGGACCTGGCCAGGCCTGCATGATGTCCCACGGCCTGGCCGCCCTGCGGGGCTGGCCCTCTGGGCCTTCCTGGAGAGAAGCCAGGGGCTCTGCCCCTCGACCTCACACCCAGCTTTCCGCACACTGGGCCCGGCTCCTCCAGAGCCCTTTCCTCCAAGGGCCAGGCCTGGGCTGGGGCGGCAGCCAGCAGCCAGGGACGCTCTGGGGCCACTGTGGCCACGCGGGCAGAAGAGTGAGGCGGGGCCACTTCCGCCGCCCGCAGGCTCATCCCGGCAACGCTGTACCCCGGGCGCGTCGTCCTGTCTCTGGATTTCATCATGTTCTGCCTCCGGCTGATGCACATCTTCACCGTCAGCAAGACGCTGGGGCCCAAGATCATCATCGTGAAGCGCATGGTAAGGGGCTGCGGCCGGGTGGGGCGGGGAGCGCCGCCATGCTGCAGACCAGCGACCAGCACGCATGAGCTTGCTCCTGCATTCTCAGTCCTGTCCCATCGATCCGTATTTCTGTCCTTGTGCCATTGTAAGGGAGGTTGACTAGGGCTTCAGCACATGTAGGTCCCTATGTCCCCACTTTGTCCCTGGGCTCCCACCCCTGGATGCCTTTCTCGTACCTTTGCCGGTGCGTTGCCTCTTCCAGGAAGCCCTCCCTGGCTCCCCTCTCTTCTGATCTCCGATTCCACCCCTGGGTGCCCAGCACAAAGGTCTGGTTCCCCCAGGAGGTCATAGCGGCTCCCCCAGGGCCGCTCCCGAGGAGCTCACTGCTTCCTGGGTGGCGGTGGCTTCTCTGTCATCGTTGCCAGGCGTGGCAGGCAGAGCCCACCTCTGCGCAGGGAGAGCGTCGGGGCGGGGGGAGGGTGTAGCCCTGGTGCCTCGCTGTCTCTGCAGATGAAGGACGTCTTCTTCTTCCTCTTCTTGCTGGCGGTGTGGGTGGTGTCCTTCGGGGTGGCCAAGCAGGCCATTCTCATCCACAACGAGAGGCGGGTGGACTGGATCTTCCGCGGGGTCGTCTACCACTCCTACCTCACCATCTTCGGGCAGATCCCGGCCTACATCGACGGTAGGAGCCCGGGCCGGGCGGGGGCCGGGGTGGTGACGCGGCAGCAGGAGGGCAAAGCGACCCAAGGGTGCGTGACTGGGGTCACTGAGCCTCTGGGGGTTCCGCCAGCTCACGGGACGGCGGTGGGGGCTGGGCTGTGCCACGCGGAGGTCAGAGGTCGGCCGAGGGGTGGTCTGGGGCACTGGGGCATCGGCTGACAGCCCCCCAACCTTAAATGCCCACCTCCCATTTCTCCTCTCCCTCTCCCCCGTCAGAAATAGCTTCCTCCTCCTTTGGATGAACCCTTTTTATAGACGGAGTTTTTAAAGCAGCTCCACTGATATGTAATTCACGTGCCATAAAGTTCGCCTGGATAAAGTGCACACTTCAGGGGTTTTTAGCGTATCTGCAGAATGTGATTTTATAACATTTGCATCACCCTGAAAAGACACTCTGTACCCATTAGATGTCCCTCCCCACCCCACGGACAACCACTCATCTCCTCTCTGTCGTTGTAGATTTGCCTTTTCTGGGCTTTTCATATGAAGTAGGTAACGTAACACAGAGTGTTCTGTGTCTGGCTTCCTTCGCGTGACATCATGCTTTGAAGGTTCCTCGTGCTGTAGCGTGCGTCGGCGTCTAATACCCTTTCGTAGCTGAACAATATATGCCGTGTGGGTGCAGCACGTTCTGCTGGCCCGTGCCCAGCTGGTGAGCGCTTGGTAGTCTCCTCCTCTGAGTGCTACGAACCAGGCTGCACGCACGGCTATTTGTGAGTTTTCGTGTGGGTACCTGTTCTCATGTCTCCCAGATAGACACCGAGGAGTGGAATTGCTGAGTCGTATGATATTAGTTATTCAGCATGAAATGTCCAGTTTCCTTAAGTATCAAGTTGATATCTCTGGCATTTTACTTTGACACCTCTTGTTATATGTTTATTGTGAAGGTAATATCCTCAGTCTTTCAAACACACGGTTTGGCTTGTGATTATCTTTCAAATTTTTTTTTAGAGCAATTTTTGTGAAATCATGGGTAAGTCAAAAATGCGTGTTATTTTCAAATATGAGTTCTGTCGTGGGACCAATGAAATATCAATGAAGTGTTTGGGAAGGATGTGGCTAATGAACACACAATACATGGATGGTTTGAGAAGTTCCATTCTCATGATTTTAATCTTGAAAATGAGCCACGTGGGCGACCTGAGACCCAGGTGGATTATGATGAGCCGAAAGCTGTAGTGGAAGCGAATCCATCTCAACCTACACACGAATTAGCAGCAAGGTTTGACGTTACTATTCCAACTATATTGGACCATTTGGAACAAATGGTCAAGGTGAAGAAGCTGGATAGATGGTTCCACGTGAGTTAAATGAGTGTCAGAGGAGAAATATCTCGAGCTTGCCTTTCTTTGCTGACATGACATAAAGGCAAACCATTCCTACACCATATTGTTACAGGTAACGAAAAATAGATTCTCTTTGGCAACTGCAAGTGTTTGGCACAATGGCTAGATAAAGATGGAGTGCCGAAACACAGTCCAAAACCGAATGGTCATCAAAAAAAAGCCAATGGTGTGTGTTTGGTGGTCCAGCGCTGGCATTATCCACTACGGTTTCGCGAAACCTGGTCAGTCGATTACAGCAGATGTCTACTGTAACCAACTGGACAAAATGATGAGGATGCTTGTGATTAAGCAGCCGAGACTGGTCAATAGAGACAGGCCAATCCTCTTGCAAGACCATATGTCACACAAACAACACTGCTAAACCTACAGCAGCTGGACTTGGAAACTCTGTCATCCACCATATTCACCAGACCTTGCACCGACTGACTACCACTTCTTCCAGGCTTTGGACCACTCCTTGCAAGGAAAAATATTCCATTCTCAACACGCTGTGGAAAACACCTTTCATGATTTCATCACCACTTGCTCTTCAAGCTTCTCTGCTGCTGACATAAACAAGCTATTGTTAAGATGGCAAAACTGTGTCGATAATTCAGGCGCATACTTTGATTAATTGTAGTGCTTCTCATTTGAGATATGATAAGCTAAACTTTTGATTTGAAATTCAACATTTCATATTTAATGACCTAATCACTCTAGGTTTAAATTTTTGAAGAATTGCCAGACTGTTTCCCGAAGAGCAGGGAACATTCCTACCAGCAACGTATGAGGTTCCAGTTTCTGCACGTTCTTGCCAACACTTGTTACTGTCTTTTTTGTTAACTCTATGTGCCCTGTGAAGTGGCCGCTCGCTGGGGTGCTGGTCTGCATCTCTCTAATGGCTCGTAATGCCGAGCATCTTCTCATGTGCTTATTGGGCCACTCGTGTATCTTTGGAGAAATGTCTATTTCTGTCTTTGTCCATTTTCAGTTGGGTTGCTTTTTTATTACTGAGTTGTGAAAGTTCTTTCCATAAGGATACCGGGTCTCTTATCAAATGTGTGACTTGCAAATATTCTCTGTCATTCCATGGGTTGTTTGCACTTTCCTGACGGTGCCCTTTGAAGCACAAAATGTTTAATTTTGATGGTGTTCACCTTACCAATCTCTTTTGTCATTTGTGCTTTTGGTGTCACGTCTAAGAAGCCGTTGCCTAACCTCAGGTCACAGAGATTTATGCCCGCGTTTTCCTTCTAGGGGTCTTAGAGCTTTAGCTCTTTCTTTTGACCTTTGATCCATTTAAATTAGGTTTCGCATCCGATGTAGTTGAGGGCCGTCTTTTGATGTGGATTCTAGTTGTTCCACCGCTGTTTGTGAAGAAGACCAGGCTTTCTCCCTCGAGTCGTCTCAGCACCCCTGTCGAAAGCCAGGTGACCACCAATGTCCGACGCGTTTCTAGACTCTTCGGTCTTGCTCTCTGGGCCACGTGTCTGTGCTTGTGCCTTGGCTAGTGCCGCCTGGCAGTGAGTCCCGAAATCGGGAAGTGTGAGTCCTCCTGTCGTGTTCCAAGGTTGTTTTGTCGTCTGGATGCCTTGGGTCCACGTGAGTTCTTGGACCAGCTTATCAATTTCTCTAAAAAAGGCATCTGGGCTTTTGACTGTGGACACAGGGTGTCTCTTTGCTTACTTAGGCCTTTCATTTCTCTCGACAACGTTTTGTAGTTTTCAGTGTATAAGTCTTATGCTTCTGTTCAATTTATTCCCAAGTATTTTATTCTTTTTCAAACTACTATAAATAGAATTACTTCATTAATTTCATTTTTGAATTGTTAATTACTAGTGTATAGAAATACACTATATTTTGTATATCGACCTTGTATCCTGAAATCTTGCTAGATGTCTTTATTAGTTCTAATAGTTGTTTAGAGCTGTGGTCCCCAACACCCGGGCTGCGGACTGGTGCTGGTCTGTGGCCTGTTAGGCCCACCCTCCAACCCCCTGGTCTGTGGAAAAATTGTCTTCCATGAAACCTAGGAATGGGGGCGGGGGAGCACGCAGCAGGACGTGAGCAGCAGGTGGGCGAGAGAAGCTTCATCTATACAGCCCTCCCCCCTTGCTCGCATCCCCGCCTGAGCCCCGCCTCCCACCCCTCCCCACCCTGGTCCGTGGAAAAATTGTCTTCCATGAAACCCGTCCCTGGTGCCAAAAATATTGGGGACCGCCAGTTTAGAGGATTTGTTGCATGCAAAATAATGTCACCTACAAATAGAGAGAATTTTACTTGTTCCTTTCCAGTCTCAACGGCGTTTCTTTTCCTTGCCCACCTGCCCTGGCTAGAACCTCCAGTTCCACGTTGAATAGAAATGTTAATAGCGAGTGCGGGCCGGGCGTGGTGGCTCACGCCTGTAATCCTAGCTCTCTGGGAGGCCGAGGCGGGCGGATCGCTTGAGCTCAGGAGTTCAAAACCAGCCTGAGCAAGAGCAAGACCCCGTCTCTACTATAAATAGAAAGCAATTAATTGGCCAACTAAAAATACATAGAAAAAATGAGCCGGGCATGGTGGCGCATGCCTGTAGTCCCAGCTACTCGGGCTGAGGCAGGAGGATTGCTCGAGCCCAGGAGATTGAGGTTGCTGTGAGCAAGGCTGACGCCACGGCACTCACTCTAGCCCGGGCAACAGAGTGAGACTCTGTCTCAAAAAAAAAAAAAAAAAAAAAAAAAAAAAAAAAAAAAAAATAGCGAGTGTGGACATCTTTACTCTGCTCCTGAGCTTAGAGTGTGATGTCACCTGGGTTTTTGTAAACGTCCCTTGTCAGGTTGAAGCGATTCTCTTCTCTTCCTGGTTTCCTGAGTGTTCTGATATGAAAGGTGGTAGATTTCGCCAAGTGCAATTCCTGCCCCCATCGAAGTTTGCGTGTGGTTTTTCTCTCTGTGCTATGTGTGGTGTGTACGTTAATCGACTTCCAGATGTTGAACCAGCTGTGCATTCGTGGGATGCATCCCACTTGGTCATGGTTTTATAATCCTTTTTATGTGTTCCTGGATTCAGTTTGCCAGCATTTTTCCAGGATTTTTGCATCAATATTTATAAAGGGTATTGGTTTGTAGTTTTCTTGGAGTAAGTTTGCCTGGTTTTGTTTGGTATCAGAGTAATACTGGCTGCACAGAATGACTTAGGAAGTGTTCCTTCTTCTTTTATATTGTAGAAGAGTTTGTGAAGGATTGGTTTTCATTTTTCCTTAAACATTGGGTAGAATGCACCAGGGAACCCCTCTGAGCTTGGACTTGCCTTCGTGTGACATTTTCAGCTTCCTGACTCAATCTCTTCCCTTGTTACAGGTCTGTTTATATTTTCTGTTTCTTCCTCAGTCACTTCTGGTATTGTGTCTTTCTAGGAATTTGTCCATTTATCTAATTTCTTAGCATATAATTGTTAGGGTGTGAAGTCCGTACGTGCGTGAGAAAGAATTCTCAGACAGCGCTTAGGATATACAGAAATAAAACTTTATGTATTTCTCCAAGAAAGAAAGAAAGAAAAAGAGAGATAGATATAGAGAGAGTGAATGAGTGGGCACGACACACAGAGAAAGAAAGGAAGCATCGGGCGACTGAGGAAAAGCGGCCGGTGTTTTAAAGGCCAACACCGTTTCTTTCCCTCTGCGTCAGCAGGCTGCAACAGGGGCAGGTGCGGAGTGGTGGCGTTTGCTTTCTACATTTTTTCCCTTCTCTCTGTGAAGCTGGCTTACCCGAGTCTTTGAAATCGTGCGGCAGGAGCTGAGGCAGAGCTGGAGCAGAGTCCGCTCCCCTGCGGTCCGCGTAGGGCTCTTGGGCAGAGAAAAGGAGAGTCTCGGAGATGAGTTTGGCCACGGGTGTTTTTTCATTAAACAAAACAATGGGGGTAGCTGTGTTGTGAGTTTTCTCTTAGAAAGGGGTGACTATGTGTTGTTGGGAGTTTATTTCCCTCGCTTTCCGCTTGATGCTTTATTTTCTTCTGTTAGATAGGTTATTAAGACCACCTGTCAGTAGTTTTCTCTGGTATTTCCTCATAGTTCTTTTTATTTTTGTAAGGTTGGTGGAACGTCCTCTTTCATTTCTGACTTATTTGAGCCGTCTCTCTTTTTTTTCTGGATCAGTCTAGCTGAAAGGTTGCAATTTCGTTGATATTTTCCAAGAACCAGACCTCGGTTTTGTTGATATTCTCTGTTCCTTTCGTTTTCTGTGTCTCATTTGTTTACATCCAACTCTTATCATTTCCTCCTTTCAGTTTTGGGTCTAGTTCGCTCTTCTTTTTCTAGTTTACTAACGTGGAAAGTTACGTTAATGATTTCAGATATTTTTTCTTTTTTAATATAGGGATTTATGGCCATCGGAGTGAGTTTCTATCTTAGAAAATTAGTGACATTTTCAAAAAA
Organism: Cheirogaleus medius; assembly: GCA_008086735.1. Lineage (NCBI taxonomy): Eukaryota > Metazoa > Chordata > Mammalia > Primates > Cheirogaleidae > Cheirogaleus > Cheirogaleus medius. The sequence continues at coordinate 60,935 of VBSM01003103.1, forward strand.
TGTATTTGATTACCTGACAGTGTGTGCTCATTGTTGAAAATTTTAAAATTCATGGTAGGTATGACGAAAAATGTTATCCATAATCCCACTCCCAGAGCTGACCACTATGAACAACTTGGCATGTTTCCTTGGAGATTTTTAAATGCAAAAGTTGCCGATATATTTAAGTTATATTATTTCCTTTTCTACGAATGTAGGACGATATTTTGTTCCATGATCACCTCTTTCACTCGTCAGTATCGTGCCTCTGAAGCGCTTTTCCTTTTCTGTGCCTGCCTTCTCTTGGTGATCGCTGTTCATCTTTTCCCTTTGAAATTCTTTCCCCCCGACATATAACTCCCCAGGGCTGGGACCTGTGTCCCCTGGTGACGGCAGCCCCAGCCCCAGCTGCTGGTGGCCGGCTGGGGTCCCAGCTGTGCCCTGGTGGGTGGCCGGGTCCCGGCTGCCGCTCTGTCCCGGGCTCCCCGTGCAGCCAGACCTGCTGCTGCAGAGCGCGCCGGCTGGAGCTCCTTCTCGATCCCGTCTGGGCCCGGCGCTGAGCTGAGCTCACCCCGAGGTGCAGGCGTCCAGGCCTGGGGGGATCTTCACGGTGACCCACGGCCCTGGGGAGTCCCCTTCCGGCCAGGCACCCTCGTGACTCTGTGTTGTTTTCCTGGCTCGCCCACCCACCTCCGACGACAGGCGTGAACTTCAACCCGGACCAGTGCAGCCCCAACGGCACGGACCCCTACAAGCCCAAGTGCCCCGAGAGCGACATGACACGGCACGAGCCTGCCTTCCCCGAGTGGCTGACGGTCCTCCTGCTCTGCCTCTACCTGCTCTTCGCCAACATCCTGCTGCTCAACCTCCTCATCGCCATGTTCAAGTGAGCGCCGTGGCTCGGGCCGGCGGGAGGCTGGGCGGGTGGGTGGCTGTCCCAGTGTCCTCCCGGGGTCCCGGGGACAGAGCAGACAGTGCTGGCGCGTGGAGGCGCGTCACTAACATCCTACGGAGAGTGCGTGTCCCTCTCCATGGTCACTGCCTGCCTCTTGAGCCGGCGGCTGGTCCGTCCTCATCGCGGCCGCTGGGGACCCGCAGCGCGCGGGCTCAGGTGGGTGCAGCTCATCGGGTCCACGGTGCTGGGCTGCGCAGGCCCGCGGCTGCACCCCGAAGTCCCCTCTTCCCTGCGAGGAAGGGCTGTCAGTATCAGCCACAGCGAAGGCTGTCCAGGCAGAAATAATTTAATACAAGTCTGCTGAAAGCCAAATGTGAAGAGTGACCCGGGAGGACACATGTACATATAAACATAAAGATTTTATAGTTTTTATTTTAGAATTTTAGTCATACGATAGTGATACGAACTCCCTGGTTTATAAGAGACAGTTGGATTCAAATCATTTTTGACAAAACGGGACCTATTCACATGGCTAAACTTTCTTTGCCCCAAGGAGTAATTTACTGAAGGCTGTGGACCGGAATTTTGGGTAAAGCAGTTTTAATGGTACTTTAATTTAAAAATCTCTTTTGCCTTTTTTATTTTTCCAGTTTTAAATGAGTTTAGGATTAAATTTTTAATGTTTAGCTAGAACTGTCTGAATTATGTAAGAAAAATAAAATCTCCAAGTGGCTAGGAGTTAGCAATACCATAACCAGGGAGTTTTATTTTAATGCCAGTAGAAAAGTGAGCAGATTTAAGGTAACACGTAGAGAAACAGGCAGCAGACTTGGAAGACTGCATGTTAATTCTGCGGTCGTAGGGCTTTCAAATAATGACTGAGCTCTGGACTTTTTCACATACAATTTGCCGATCAGTTTAACACGCACACAAGAACGTGCCGTGACACGTGGCTGGGGAGCCCCGCAGCCTGTGGGCCCCGCGCTGTGGGAACCCTGATTTGTCTCTTACTCACCTCCCAGTTTGTAAAGGATGTGCTGGATCTGTGTTTTTATCTCGGTCGTTTTATTTTCATTCTGCACTTGTTCCTTTGCTCCTCTTGTTCTAAATTTAAACATATTTCACCCTCTTGAGAGAAGGAAAAGTGCGCTGTGAGGTTCCAGGTCCTCTGCCGCAGAGCAGGTGGGGGTGGGGAGAGGCCGGGCCGCGGGGAGGGGTGGGGTCAGACGGAGGGAGGGAGAGACGTTTTTCCAACCCAGAGTGGTTTTAAACATCCTCGTGTTTACCTAGTGGACAGAGGCTGTTTTTCTCTTGGAACCTTTTTTTAGAAGTTTCTCGGTTCTAAACGGAACTGAGGCACAAAATGGAGAAGCACGCCGTTGTGGCCAGTGCCGCTCACAGCCACCCGGGGAGGTGGGTCCGCTTATGTACGCGTGACACCAGCCGCTGGGTGTCCCTCCAGCCTCGGGGACCCGTTTCCGCCCTGGGTGCACTGGGCGCCAGCTATGCACGGAGCAACGGTGCCCCCCACCCCCCAACGATTAAACAGGAGAAGCTAAGGGGACAGCTTGCTCCAGACCTCCAGGGACACTGTGGGTAGAGCTCCTGTTTTATCCTGCCCTGGGATTTAACCAAAACCTTTTCCCGAGAGCGTCAGGGTGCCTGCTAGCTGAGGAGGAGCCCAGCGTTAACGCGGGGAAGCTCTGAGCAGGGCAGGAAGTGCGCTGATTCCGGGAGGAGCCTGCCGGCGGCTCCCAGCAGCGGCACCAAGCTCATCGTTGCTGGTACCTGCTCCGGACGCTGGAAGCCAGCCGGGTGGTCCAGGGAGGTCACTTCGAAACCCTGCCGACTGTACCATTTTTTTTTTTTCTACTGACATTAAGGCTGTTGAGGTAGCAATAATTTGATAAAGGTTTATTGGAGGCTAAATGCAAGGCCTGGTCTGGGAAGACACATCCACGAAGCAGGTGTGTTGCAGAGTCTGCTCCGTGGGAAGCTTTCGTGGGAGAGGGACGGGGACCCCCCATCCGCCGGGGGGCGCGACGCAGTCATGCGCTGCAGACTGCGACGGCGTGGGGGCCGCAGTGTCCCCTGCAGGGCAGTCGGCAAACCTCACGGTTCAGCAGCAGATCCGTGTCTGCTGCGTGTCGTGGGCTGTGCAGTGGTCAGTGCATCAAGCGACAGCTGAAGGCCTCCCGGCCAGACCCTGTGCTCAGACGCAGACACGAGCCAGGAGTCACGGGCTCTCCCAGGCCATTCTCCCAGAAGCCAGACGTGACCCGCAGTGACACCGACCTTGATCTGGAGCAGCTGTGGGAGGCAGCGCTGTGGGACCGGGTGCTCCCTGCCCTGCTTGGGGGCGTGTGTGGCTCGGCCTGTGTCCCCCGGGACGGGTTCCTGCTGCCCCGCTGTGCACCCCCGCGGTGCCGGCCGGGCTCCCGGCTTGTTTCCTGGAGCTCTGTCCCGCCGCGGCGGCTCTGTGTGGTTCTCCCACACCGCAGGGGCTTGCTCATCTGCAGGTCTTCCCGCGTTACGTTTTGCGGGATTTGTGCTGTGTGCGTCACCCCTGAGCCACCGCCCAGCGTCAGAGCGGCACCCGCAGCAGAGCGTGGGCCCCGCCCCCTCATAGGTGTCTGCGGCAGGCTGAGCGAGGCCCCCAAAGACGCCCACCTTCTGCCCCACGGGACTGTGGATACGGTGTCTCGTGTGGCCAAAGGGGCTGCACGGGTGGGGTCAGGGGGCTCGAGACGGGGTGCCTGGGTCCACGTCAGCGGGCAGTTCTCAGAGTCAGGGAAGGAACGGCGGAGGCTGGAGCGATATGAGGTGAGGTGCCGGAACCGGGCAGCCTCTGGAAGGTGTGAGGCAGGGATGCAGCTGCCTCGGCCTCCAGGGGGGCTCAGCCCCGCCCACACCCGGGGCTTAGCCCAGTGCGACTTCTGACCTCTGGAACCATTAAGGAATCAGCCCGATTGTTTTAAGCCACTGCGTTTATGGTGATCTGCTGTAGCGGCCATAGGAAGCTATTAATAACATGGTAGCTATTTCTTCTCTCCCTGGTAATGTCTGGGGTTTTCCTTAGATCCTCGGCGTTTCAAAAACATTCAATCTCATCATAGAACTTTTAGAATATTTGCCATTTCTGTGTGTGATCCACCCTGCTGGCCCCGGCTGGAGGTTGTCATCTCAGGCCTTGGGACGGTCCCTCTAGTGTCGTGTGTCACCGTCACAGGTTTGCCGGGGCAGCCGGTGGGCCCCAGTCTCGGGGGGCCTGTCATGCTCCGGCAGGCTTTGAACTTGGAACAAAGACAGTGCTGAGGACCTCACAGCAGAGGCAGCCTGGAAAGGGACCCTGGGGACAGGAGACCACACAGAGCGAAAACCCCAGCGTTCGGGCCGAGTCCCAGCGGGCCCTGGGCTGGTTCCGGGGGCTCCATGGCTCATTCTTGGCCCTGGTCGTGGCACCCAGGAGGCCGAGGGCTGGGCCACGGCTGTGGGGATGTCATGGTCCGGGGAAGGCTCAGTGTCCCCAAGCCGCCTCCGTAACCCAGAAAGCCCTGCGGCCCTCAGAGCCCCTACCTGGCCTCCGCAGACAGGCCCTGCGCGGCCTGTGACCCTTGGAAACGCTTTTCTTCCCGGTTTCGTCTGGCACCCTTCCTCTGCGTCTCTCATCAGCTACATTGCTGGAGTCGCCGCTTTGTTCTAACGCGTGTTCTGAGCCTCGAGAGGGCCTGAGCTCGCGCTAGAACCGTCACCCAGAGGCCTGAGCCGAGAGCGAGTGCTGGCACAGCGCCTGTGCCGCCCCGCGCCTCCCCCTGGCTCGCGCCGTGACGACTCGCCCCCGAGACGCGGCCCCTACGCTCCTAGAATCGCGGATAAACTCCTCTTAGAGTTCAATGCCAGGCAACGTCTGTCTCCCACGTGCACTTTGTGTTATTCGCTAGCGAGGTTTATAAAATCCAAAACCCACATGCTTTCCTTCTTCCTCGCCTCGGCCTCCAGAGCCCGGCGTTCTGAGGCTGGCCGGGCCCGTTCCGCCCGCAGCCTCCGCGAGCGGCGGCTCTGCCCCCGAGGCCGCCCCGCTGCAAACACCGACGCCCGGCGTCCTTCTCTCCTCCCGACAGCTACACCTTCCAGCAGGTCCAGGAGCACACGGACCAGATCTGGAAGTTCCAGCGCCACGACCTGATCGAGGAGTACCACGGGCGCCCGCCCGCCCCGCCGCCCTTCATCTTGCTCAGCCACCTGCAGCTCTTCATCCGGAGGGTGGTCCTGAAGATCCCGGCCAGGCGGCACCGGCAGCTCAGTACGCGGCCTCCCGCCATCGCCGGAGCGTGTCCCGGCAGTGCTGGGGGCAGACGGGGGTGGGGCAGCTCCTTCCAGAGGCCTGGCCACGAAGCGGGCAGGCGGAGCTCTCGGGCCACTGTCTCCCCGGCCTGGGGCAGATGCCGGGGGCCGAGCCAGGCGCCCCCTCGGAGCAGGTGTGGGGGGGCCCCCCGTCGGGGCCCCAGCAGGTCAGGGCCTCAGGTGCCCTCCCACGAGGCTTTCAGGTCCCCCGTGTCTGTGCCTTGCCCCGACAGAGAACAAGCTTGAGAAGAACGAGGAGGCGGCCCTGCTGTCCTGGGAGACCTACCTGAAGGAGAACTACCTGCAGAGCCAGCAGTTCCAGCAGCGGCAGAGGCCGGAGCAGAAGATCGACGACATCAGCGATAAGTACGGGGGGCTTGGGGGGACACTCTGGGCAGCCCCCGCAATTCTGCAGGCACGAGGCCCACCTGCCCGGGCAGGGGAGCCCCCTGCAGTTCCACAGGCACCCGGGCCTATGCCAGCCGCTGGCCCACGGCCCTCCAGGTCCTAGGGAAGGCTGGGCCCCCAGGGTGAGGATCCGAGGCCGGGAGGGGAAGCCCTGCTGAGCTGGAGGAGGGAGGCCTGGGAGGACCCCCACGTGGGAATTCAGGACTGTCTGGGGAAGGTTTGCCCTGCACGCTTGGCCTCCTGGCAGCTTCTGCAGGGCCTCAGGAGCACAGCGCTCAGCACCGCCCCCTGGCAACCCTCCTGCCGCTTCTTCCCCAGCTTCAAGGTCAGTGCTGGGGAAAGGTCTTTCTCCTCCCTCCCTCACTCCAGCCCTCAGCCCTGGCAGGCGCCAGCAGGGCCCGACTGTCTAGTAGCAGGCAGCTGGGAGGGCCTGGCCCCAGGGGCCTGCTGCCAGTGTGTCCCACTGTGTCCAGGCCCTGCCCCTGCCCAGCCCCAGGTTCCTCATCACCTGAGGGGAGGAGCAGGAGAAGGGACGTGGTGCCACCCGCAGGCAGTGGAGGTGCCGGCAGGCCGTTAAGAGGGCGTCCTGGAGCTGCAAGGAGTGGCCAAGAGCATGGGCTCCAGATAGACCAGGCCGAGTGGCCCCTTCTTAGCGATGCGCATGTGCCTCTGTCTGTCTGCGCCTCCCTCGCCTCCTCCGTAAGGTGGACACCATGCTAGCACCCATCGCCTGGAGTTGTTTCCAGAATGCTGTGGCATCATGGCTGTAAAGCATTGAGCACATATATGCTTGAGCCATAACCAGTGTTCTGCTAGCATGGGGTGGCGCAGGTGCATGAGTGAT